>CAUYUJ010017461.1:215000-235291 GCA_963575745.1 Prorocentrum cordatum | reverse complement strand
CACGCACGCACGCACGCGCGCGCACGCGCGCACGCGCGCGCACGCACGCACGCACGCACGCACGCACGCACGCACGCACGCACGCACCCACCCACACACACACGCACACGCACACGCACACACACACACACGCACACACACACAAACGCACACACACACACGCACACACGCACACACACGCACACACACACACGCACAAACATACAAACATACAAACACACAAACACACAAACACGCAAACACGCAAACACGCAAACACACACACACACACATCGGACTCGACGAGTGTCCAGCAGCCCGCGGGCCGCGCTGGCCCTCCGCGGGGCCGGCTCGCGGGCCGACCGCGGGGCGCAGATGTGCTGCACGGGCTGGCCATCGCTCGGACGTCCAGTCCCTGTGCTTTCCTCGGCTTCGTGCGTGTTGTTTCCCCAAATGATCAAGGATGCTCCTCGATGGTCCTCGCCGAAAGAAAAATGCACACGTCCGAGCGATGCCAAGCGCAGGAGGCGCTGCTCCGAAATCTGTCGGGGCATCTTCGGGGACGATGCGAAGGCAGCGGGGCAACTGCCGCGTCGGACCGGCACGTCTGGATCGCCCGCGCCGTCCCTCCAGGCGGGAGTGGCTTGAGACAGGGGGTGGGAGGGAGGGCGGGGGATGAGAGGGCGGGACGGAAGGAGGGAGGAGGGAATCCAACTGGGTCGGGTCTGTCCCCCCGCTGAAGCACGTGGGCACCCGCACACGCGCGCCCTCCCGTGGAGCAGGCTCAAACTTTGTCGGAGCGGCGTGCAGGAACTACGAGGGGGCCGAGTGCGCAATCCCAGCGCGCTCTCACGCCAATGTTCGTCTTGGTGAACCGCACCTCTCTCGGAGAGTGCGCGTGAACGCGTGCAAGACAAGCGCCCCTCCTGGGAAGCACTATTCAGTGCAACCTTTAGAACAAGGGAAGAGAGGACGGGTGGAAGGGGGAGGGAGAAGAATGGAGCACGAGAGAAATTAGCATGAGGGGGGCAAGGAGCAGAAAACAAGTGGTAGAACCAGACGGGGATCGGGTGGGCAGACCCATAGCGGGCAGGTCGGGAAGGCGGGCCCAAATGACGAGGTCGAGCAGGCGGGTTGCTGAAGCGTGGTCCTGCATACATCGCGAGGAAGTCTCGAGCGATAGCGCGATTCCCCAGTAAATCGTGAGAAAAGCCAAAGCGAGAGCGTGATTCCGGAGCGCCGAGGGCGCATCGTCGAAATAAATTGCGAGGAAGTCCCACGCGAGAGCGCGATACGTACATGAACTGTGAAGACGTCCCGCGCGACAGCGCGATTTGGGGAAAAATATGAGAAAGTATTAGGCGGGAGCCGTTGTTGTTGTAACTCGGGGGCCAGGGGCCCAGTTTGAGGAGGACGACCTTCCCTGATAAAAAAAGGGTGCGAGCCCCGGGGGAAGCACTTCAATTGAAACATCACAGTGGTCACCGGAGGGGAGGATCAACAATGATTATTCCTCAGTTCTGAAAGTTCAACGCATCAAGCGCAGTTCTCACCACGAATTACGCACCCAGGGACAATGAATGACCGTTCGGCCCCCTCACTCTGATAATCACCAGCTGACACTACCCTGGGTAAGGTCATCCATCCTTATCATCGACTCACCCATCCTTATCATCGGCTTCAACTGTACCTGTTCTTTCTTTTACCCATTCCGATCGTGCTGGACGTCTCTTTGTGATGACCCCTTGGCGGCCCAGGAGACTGCCTCCCGACGCCCAAACGGCGGGCGGGAGCCCCAGACACCCGCTGCGTCGACGCATCCAGTGCGGACTCCACAGAAGTCTCGACATAAAACGAAGCCAACCCGAGGTTAACAGCGGAAATCGATAATCCCAAATACCTATACGACCACCCTTCGGGTGATAAGGAGGTTGTGGGGGGGGGAGAGGGGGGAACCAACATCTGACTCAATCGATCTCACTATCTATCTCACTCAACGGGACACAACGGGACACCACCACGGGGCACCTCGGGACACCATGGGACACTTGTCGATCTCACTATCGATCTCACTCAACGGGACCCACGGGACACCACGGGACACCGCGGGACACCTCTCGATCTCACTATGCGTCACACTATCGATCTCACTATCGATCTCACTCAACGGGACACCATAGGACACCACGGGACACCTCGGGACACCACATCGATCTCACTATCGGTCTCACTATCGGTCTCACTATCGATCTCACTATCGATCTCACTCAACGGGACACCACGGGACGCCACGGGACACCTGTCGATCTCACTATCGATTACACTTTTTGGGACACCACGGGACACCACGGGACACCTCGGGGTACCACATCCATCGCAATATCGATCTCAATATCGATCTCACTTAACGGGACACCACGGGACACCACGGGACACCTGTCGATCTCACTATCGATTTCACTTTTTGGGACACCACGGGGCACCGCGGGACACCTCTCGATCTCACTATCGATCTCACTCAACGGGACAGCAAAGGACAGCACGGGACAGCACGGGACACCGCTGGACGGACGGACGGACGGGCGGGCGGGGGAGAATCATTTGTTTTGACTTCGCCCCAGCAACGGCGGACACCACGGAACACCACGGGACACCGCGGGACACCGCCAGCCACCGCCAGACGGGCGGGAGGGGGAGAATCATTTGTCATGACTTCGCCGTAGCAACGGCGGGTTCATTCTTCACGTGCGCCCACGCAGCTTCGCCTCGCCCGCGCGCACGACACGAACGAAATGAAACGATTTCCTGGTTGGGGGTCTCCGTCACACTGCGATCTCACCCCCCAACCTCCGATCAAGCGGCTCTGGACGATACCTCGGGCGCCGCGGCCTTCCTAGAGCTTGTTCTGGAACGCTGTCTGAGAGTGTTCCAGAACACTCTGGAACGAATGTTTCCTCGTCCTTTCCGACGACCCTTTCCGGAGTCGGTTTCCTGACGGTCCCGGGACCCGGAGAAGGCCCCCGGCTGCCGAAAACGGTCAGAAGCCCCCCCCGTCGCGATTCTGATCACGACGCGGGCCCGTCCGCCGCGAACCTGCTGGACGACGACGGCGACGCCGACCTCTCGACGACGCAGGCCCGCGGCGGCGGCCGCTTTTGGGCGCAGCGGTCGCGCGCGGCCCCGGCGCCGCCCGCGCCTCCGCGCCCTCCGCGCGCGCGTGGGGGGCGGGGGCGGGGCAGGGCGCCCGGGCGACGCCGCGCCGCGCCCGCGGCGGGGGCGCCGGGGCCGAGGCCTCCCCGCGGGGGGCTGGCGCGGGCAGGCGGCGGCCAGAGCAGGGCCGGCAGTCCTCCGGCCCGCGCGCTGGGAGGGAGGGGGGGGGGGAAGGAGCGCGGAGAAGAATGCGAGGCCAGGGCGAGGATAAACGTGGGTGCGTCGGGGAGACGCAAGACTCGGGGCGCGGGGGACTCGGCTTGGCCTGACGGGGGCCATCAACAAAAACGACGAGGCCCCATGTGAAGTTTGACGCGGGCTCCCGCTGCAGGCATCCCACGAAAACAGGACCGTCAAAATCCAGAACGCGCTCGTCAACAAAAAAAGGCAAACCCAAGTTCCGGCGTACTCCAGCCTTGCGTTTCCCCGGGTGAGGACAGACCGAACATCTCTGAGATCCCGCGGCTGCAGAGGATGTCTCGGGCGCCGCGGCCTTCCAGGAGCGATCTGAGCGTTCTGGTACGCTCTGGAAAAGATGCATCCTCGTCGTAGCCCCGTCCCAGAGAAGCTGGGGAAGGAAGAGGTGGAGGAGGAAGAGCTCTCCCCTCCTCCTCCTCCTCCTCCTCCTCCTCCTCCGCCTCCTCCTCCTCCTCCTCCTCCTCCTCCTCCTCCTCCTCCGCCTCCTCCCGCCCCGCACTTGCGAACGGGTCTCGCGTGGAGGCCGAGGCCGGCGCGCGTGTGGCGGGGGGGGGTCCCAAGGCCCCGAGCCCCCCCGGGGCGCACGCGCGGGCCGAGCGGCGCCGCTCGGGAGACGGACCTAGGGCTCCCAACTTCGCGCTTCGCGCTGCGCGAAGCGCGAAGCGCGAATAACTTCGCGCTCTCGCGCCGCCCTCCCAAAGGGAGAATAGGAGAACGAGGAGGAGGGGGAGAAGGAACGAGGACCGCGAAGCGCGAAGCGCGAATAACTTCGCGCCCTCGAGGGAGCCCTTGCGGACGTGCCCTGCGTGTCGCAGGGCACGTGCAGCGCGACGCTAACCTCAAGTCGGGCCTGTCCTCCTGCAGGGGGATCTTGACCGAAAAAAGTCAAGAGATACACCCAAACGATCAAGACATACTCCCAGAATCGACTCCCTACTATTTTTGAATACAATTGTGGAACGTTGCTCCTGTAGAGGGGCATGCCCGACTTAACGCGATTCCCAGATGAGGAGGTGGAGTGAGGGAGGGGGGCCGATGAGCTACAGAAACGCGCGCGCGAGGGGGGAGAGTAAGAGAGAACATCGTGCAACGGGTCCCTGTCCCCATTGGCGTGGCCTGGGCCACGCCGGCCGATCTACCCCTCCAGATGGGGAGACAGGCTGATCCCTTCGGGGTTCGACCGCCCTATCTCGAACTCGGGGTGGTGAGATGGTGGGGATTGGGATGGGGATGGAGATAATAATCGGTTACACGATATTGACGATTCTTCTGTTTCCCGTCCTCCGGCCCCTTACCACAATTTCAGACATCGTCACCCCAGCACAATCGCAGAACGGGCGACCCCCTGAAACAAATACAAGTACCAACCTCCCTAAAATACAACTACCAGCCTCCCTAAACGCTGTGCGAACCGACAGTCAATCCTCCGTCTCTTCTCCACCTCGGTCTCCAGGAATCTCTGACACGAACCAAGGGGCAGTTGCACAGAACCTCTTATACCTTCCGAGAGGTGCCGAATGCATCGCAGAACCGTCCGAAACCTCTCTACCATGATTGACCCCCCCCTCCCACCCCCCCTCCCTCCATCCCACTCTTCCTCTTCCGCCTCCTCCTCCTCCTCCTCCTCCTCCTGGTCGTTGTCGTCGTCGTCGCTGTCGTCGTCGTCCTCCTGCTCCTCCTCCTCCTCCTCCTCCTCCTCCTCCTCCTCCTCCCCGCAGCAAAAAAGAGAAAGAAAAAAAAAAAGTAAAAAAAAAAAACAAATAAGAAAACAACAACGCAAGAGAATAGCAAAAAAAAAAGAAAAAACAAATAAAGGCTCAAAAAAAAGTGAAAAAAAATAAAAGAAATAATAAGTGAGAAAAAAATACATAAAAATAAGAAAAAAGAAATAAAGTAAAAAAAGAAACAAAACAAAACGAAGAAACTGCATGCAGACCGCTAGCGTTCCTCCGCTATGGGCTCGCGGGCGGAAGTCAGGTTGTCCGCCATGCTCCTGGCAGCGCAGCGCGCCGGGAGAAGGGGTGCTCCTCAGGGAGGATGAACCGTCCTCCTGGTCTCCTTCGTCTTCCCCCTCCTTCCTCCGCCTCCTCCACCGCCATCCTCCTCCTCCTCCCCTCTCCTCGTCTTCTCCTTTTCTCTTCCAACTCCTCGCCTTCCTCGACCTCGTCTTCGTCCTCGTCATCGTCGACGTCCTCCTCCTCCTCCTCCTCCTCCTCCTCCTCCTCCTCCTCGTGCTCATCGGCATTACCATCGCCGTCGTCATCATCACCATCATCACCATCGTCCTGCCCCGATGCCCTCCCCCTCCTCCATGCCCGCACACTGCCGCGAGCCGAGCACCCGGTGGTTCATCGGATCCTGCAGCTCCCTCCCCCTGTTGCCCTGCTCTTTACCCTCGTCTTCCCCTGCCCCCCCCCCCCACCCTTTTTCCTGCGCCAATTAAAGGAGTCCCAGGACACACAAATAAATACACACAAATAACATGATTCCCCATATTTTCCTATATCTTCTGGGTTTTTGTCTTCCCCCCCACTTCCCATATTTTCCTACATTTTCCTGGGAGTCGACGATTAATTGTGTCTGTGTGTTTCTTTCCCTCCTGACCAATTCTCTTCTCCCCTCCTCCCATCCCTCCTGTCTGAACGTGGGGGCCACCTGCTCAAGCTGGCTTGGGGGCCGGCGCAGGCGGCCCCCCGCAGAGAACGACTGGGGAGACAGGTGGGCCTGTACGGCGCGCGCTCGGGGGGATGGGGGGGGGAATTGGAACAGAAAGAGATCAACCGGAAGGTGGGGCTAAAGGATGAAAAAGGCGGGAGGGGGGAACCGTATGACGAGTAAGGGAGCGAGTAGTGGAGAGGATCACGACGCATGTTGGAAGGAAGTAAGACGAGGGAGAACAACAAGAGAAACGAGGGTGGCGGGGGGGGAGTGGGATGAGTGGACGGACCGTTGGAGTAAAAGAGGAGCTGGGCGGGTCGATGTGCTTAGAATTGCACCCATGAGCCGCTTGTGCGTATCATGTACGTATGCTGCCTGTGTGCCAGCGTGCCCCCCCGCACGGTGAGCGATTGCACTCTGGACGTCAAAAGTACGCCCCCGGCCGAAACATTGCCTCCTCTTGCGTGAGAAACGATGGGCCCCATTGGATCCTGCGACGTGCATGCCCAGGTCGAATGCGCCCCATGTGTCTGCCTTTCGGAACCCACCCCTGGCCGTGGAAGCTCCGCGGGTCAGAGTGGCACTGGAACGCCGCGGCGGGCCCGACCCGCTCCCGCAGACCCCGCCCATGGCGTGTGGACGGATGCTCAAACGCCGCCTTCGGCACCTGGGGCTCCACAGGGACACCGCTCGCCCTGCGTTAGGTCGGGGCCTCGACCTGCGCCCCCCCCCCCCCCCGCCGCCGCGGCGGCGCCACCTCCCACTCTCCGGAGAAGGAGGAAGAGGAGGGAAGGAGGGGGAGGGGGAGGAGGGAGGGGGGAATGGGGAGGGGGAGGCGGAGGAGGAGAGGAGGGGAGGAGGAGAGAGGAGGAGGAGGAGGAGGAGCCCTCGACCTGCTGCGCCCCCCCCCCCGCCGCCGCGGGCGGCGCCAGCCTCCCACTCTCCGACCCGTCTGGGGCGCGGGCCGTCGGGCGACGGCGACGCGCGACACCGCGGACGCTGACCCTGGCCCCTCGTGCTGGCAGCGGGGCTCCAGCACTGGTCCGTTGCTGTTAAAAAAAGGGGGTCAGGAAGCAGCCGCTGAGACATACACTTAGCTGCCCCTGCCCTCCCCCTCCCCCCCCCCTCCCCCCTTTCACTTCCGCCCCCCCCCCTCCCTGGCCCTCCCCTCCCCTCACCTCTCCCTGGACCTTCCCTGGACCTCCCGGACCTCCCTGCCCTCCCCTCCCCCTCCCCCCCCTTTCTCCCGCCCCTCGAAGCTACCCCCCCCACCCTCTTTCGCGCTCCGGAAGCCACGCCCCCCCTTTCCAAAGGGGGGGGCTTCGCTATCCCCCAAGAACCCCGGGAGGCCCAAAGAGGGCCTCGAGAGGCCTCTTCGTCTTTCTCCTCCTCCTTATCCTCCTCCTCCTCCTCCTCCTCCTCCTCCTGTCTCTTCCTCTCGCAAATCTTCCGCAACTGTTGTGGGAACTAATAATCCAATAACGTTGCCAGACTTCGGCCCAACGTTTGACGGCTTGGGCGCTTCCATCTTCGATACATCGACAAAAAGAGTGGGAGAGGGCGGAACAATATTCGCCGGCCCAACGGGCCAGAGGCGTGCTAAGATCTCCGGTAACTGGTTAACAATTGTATTGTACTAGTTCGCGCGCGCGGGGCGGCCCCTGGGGGTCCCCCGGCGAAAAGTACCCCGCCCGCCGCCTGGGAAGGTCCCGCCCGGTTCAACTCAGAGATGGTTTTCCTTCTGGGTGCGGCCTCTCAGGCCGCCCTGAGCGCGCCAAGAGTGCCCCAAGAGGCCCCCAAGACTGCCCAAGAGGCCCCCGAGACGCCCAAAGAGCGCTCGAAGACGCCGAAGATGACCCCAAGACGGCCCAAAAGGCCCCCAAGACAGCCCAAGAGGCCTCCAAGACGCCCCAAGAGCCTTCCAAGAGGCCTCCGAAGAGAGCCCCAAGAGGCCAAAATCGTTGATTTTCATTGGTTTTTCGATGTTTTTTGTGTTCTGGCTTTTTCGGCTTCCGGACGCTCCAAGACGGCCCAAGAGGCCCCCAAGACCGCTCCAAGACGGCCCACGAGGCTCCCAAGACGGCCCCGGAACGGCCCAGGAGGGCCCCCAAGACGGCCCAAGTGCCGCCCAAGACGGACCAAGAGGCCCCAAGACGGGCCCAAGAGGGGCTCAAGAGGGGAACCGAGAACTGAAAAATCGAGCCCTCCGCCCCAGAAGGCGCCCAGGAGGCCCCAAAAAGGCCCCAAGAGGCCCCCAAGAGGCCCCCAAGACGCCCCAAGAGGCGCCCAAGAGGCCCAAAAGAGGCCCCAAGAGGCCCCAAAACGGCCCCCAAAACTCGGCTAGCCCACAACGGTGCGACAATATGGGCCGGCGGAATGAGCGAAGCGATTTAATAATCATTCATGTGCAGCGGCCTGCACACATATATACAGATGTGTACATATGTATACATTTACATACAGTTGTGTCATGCATGCTTGCTTGTGTGCCTGTCTATGCAGGAAGGAGGGGGCGGAGGAGGCAGGGGCCGACGTGCACGAGAGGGGCGACGGGGAGTCGGTGTGAGGGCCCGCGGAAGAAGGACGGGGCGGGGGGAGGAGGTGGTGGGTCGGGGGGGGGGGGGGAGACGAGGAGGCCGGGGGATGAGGCCGGGGGGATGCAGGTCACAGGGGGAGGGCGGGCGGGCCCGTCCAGCACCCGCGGGTCTGCCAGCTGGCTCCTCTGCTTCGGCCTGGGCGGCGCGCGGCCGCGGCCTCTCCCCCCCCCCCCCTCCGCTGGGACAAGCCGCGGGGGCGACGGCTCGAGGCGCTGTGCGGCACCATCTGACACCGCCCGCCGCAGCCGACAGCGAGGGGCGGAGGAGGAACAGCGAGGAGCAGCAGGGAGCGAATCGGCGGCGATGAGCAGCGCGCGCGCACACGAGAGCAAAGCCCAGCGGAATGGACGAGGGGTGGGTGGATGCGTGATGGAGATCCGCGCTCCCTTCTCCCGCAGAAAGGCTTCCCACCTGCCCACCCCCACATCCGCCTCTCCTAAGGATAGCCGTTGCCCTTCCCCCCCCCCACACATGTGTGTTCCTCCTGTGCACCCCGGGCCCCGCCCACTCTGGCCGCCTGAGGCCCCGCCTGTCTGTGCCCTGTCTCCCTAATTAAAGCTATGTGTAGCCCGCCTAGCTTTTAGCGAAAAAGGGTCGCTATCACCCCGCCCCGCCGACCAAAAAATGTGTGTTCCTCCTGTGCCTCCTCCCTCCCCCCCGCAACCGACGTATTCCTTATCATGCTCCTCCTTCTCACCCTCCTTTTTCTCCACCTCCTCCTCCTCGTCCTGTTCCCCTCTTGTCCTCGTGCCATTCCCGTTCCCCCTTCCCCTCCCCGTCCTCCTTCTCTCCGCACGCCGACTGGGGCAGGCTGCCCCGAGGGCCTGGCAGGCCCCCAAACAACAACTCAAATGTGACTGCACGCCCGCGGCAGTGGCCCCTTGTGGAGCCCTTTCGTGGAGATCCGATTCGATTCGATCCTCATCCTCCGCCTCGTCGCCCTCCTCCTCCTCCTCCTCCTCCTCCTCCTCCTCCTGTTCCTCCTCCCTGTCCCGGGCCTCCTCCTCATTGTCCTCCTCCTTCTCCGCGTCATCGCCCTCCACCTCCCCGTCCTCCCCCTGCCCGTCCTCCTCCTCTTTCCCTGCCTCCTCCTCCTCCTCCTCCTCCTCCCCCTGCTTCCTCCTCCCCCTTCTTCCCTCCTCCTCCTCCTCCTCCTCCTCCTCCTCCTCAACCTCCACCTCCTCTTCCACCTCGTCGCCGTCCTTACCCTCCCCTCTGCCTCCCACTCGTGCTCGCCACCCTCCTCGTCCTTCTGCTCTTGCTTCGTGCAAGCTCGCCTCCAGCCCCTTCCTTTAATTCCTATATCGGAAGAGTCCGACGTGAAACGGAGGACCCCCCCCTACCAGGAAATCAATTTCGGTTTCGGGTTCGTGTCGTGCGTGCCCTGTGTGGGTGGGCGAAGTGAAGCTGCGTGGGTGGGCGACAGGAAATCCTCTTGTGGCTGGGACGCGACCGGACCAAATGTAACTCCTCCAGCGGCCGGTGCCCCGCGGTGTCCCGCTGGTGTCCCGAAATTCTCCTGTGGCTGGGCTGCGGCCGGACCAAATGCAACTCCTCCGGCGGCCGGTGCCCCGCGGTGTCCCGCCGGTGTCCCGCTTGTGTCCCGCCGGTGTCCCGCCGGTGTCCCGTGGTGTCCCGTGGTGTCCCGTTGAATGAGATCGATACTGAGATCGATAGTGAGATCGATGTGGTGTCCCGAGGTGTCCCGTCGTGTCATATGGTGTCCCGTTGAATGAGATCGATAGTGAGACCGCTAGGGAGATCGAGAGATGTCCCGCGGTGTCCCGTTGAATGAGATAGATAGTGAGATCGAAAGTGAGATCGACAAGTGTCCCGTGGTGTCCCGTTAAGTGAGACCGATTCTGAGATCGAGTGAATCAGATGCTGGTCCCCCCCCTTCCTCCCCCCATAACCTCCTTATCACCCGCAGGGTGGTCGTATAAGTATCACCCCCTTCCTCGAGCCTTCTCGTCCTCCTCCTCCTCCAGCGCTCCCTTCCCTCCTCTTCCTCGTCCCTTCCTCGTCCTCTTCCTTGTCCTCATCCTTTCGTCCTTCTCCTCCTCCTCCTCCTCCTCCTCCTCCTCTTCCTCTTCCTATGCTTCTGCATCCCTTCCTCGCCTTTTTTCCTCGTCCTCCTCCCAAGCTGCCTTATTTACAATGCCCGTTCTCCTCCCGTCTCCCTCTGTCCTTTCTTGGCGTAGCCCCTGGCGCCCCACTTGCTCTGGCGCCCGAGGTGGGGATGCGCCCCATGCTGAAGCGGCTTCGACCATCGGGGCCCACGTGGGCTCGGCGCTCACCCGGCATAGAGGTCTTGACCCTTCTTTCGTAGACTGCCGAACCGAGCCGAACCCCCCCAAGCTCTCCCATAACAGGGGATCGTCGACCCCTATCCGAGGCTCCGTGGGGCTTTCGAATGGACCAAAGCTTTGGGGCCCAAGCCTGGGCCATACGATTGGGGGGCGTCCATCCTCGGTATGGGTGCGTCCGAATAGCCCCCTCGGGGTGTATCCCAGGGCTCCCCTCTTTTTCTAAGTGGCCGAACTGTTCGTGCAACGCCCGGGGATTGGGGGAGAAGAATCGCCTGCGATCCTAGACTGCCTCGCTCACAGTGGAAAGCCGTCGTAATTCGCCAGCCCAGCGGGCCAGAGGCGCGCTGCAATCTCCAACAAGAATTGCAGAACGCTTCTAGTTCGCACGCGCGTGGCGGCCCCTGGGGTCCCCAGGCGCAAAATACCCTGGCAAGGTACGGGATGCCGAAACTTCCCCCTCAGAAATCGTGTGGGGGGGGTAGGGGTAGGGTTCGCATGTGGTCCCCTAACCACCCGAGGGGAGGTGCCCAAGGTGCCTGCATGAATTCATGCGGCTGGACGTCGCAACATGAATGGCAGCACAGACACGCCTCACTTGCACGCCGGCCTCAAACAGCGGAGACTCCAGAGCCCGAGGACTTTACTGCCCGCGCCCTTCCCGTCGGGGGACCCCTTCGAATCACCCCATCGGGACTCGCAGGGGGGTACGGCGGGCCCGCACCTACTGTGATTGGCCAATTACAAGGCAAGAGTCTCTCCCACAGCCCCGTCGGGCTGTGGTGACGATCGGGCTGCCAACCCGCTTGTTTTCCTGGGACGCCACGAGGGCACCCAGCGGCACAGGTGCCAAGACGGCCCACGAGTCGCCCAATACGCCCCAGGAGGGCTCCAAGAGGACCCCAAGAGGGCCTGAAGAGGCAAAATTCATTAAGTGTCCTGCGTGTTTGAAAGTTTTTGGCGTTACCGCCGTTTCAAGCTTCCGACCGCCCAGGACGGCCCAAGAGGCCTCCAAGATCGTCCCAAGTCAGCCAACGAGGCTTCCAGGTTGGCCCCAAGACGGCCCAAGACACCTCCCCAAAGGGTTCCAGAGGCTCCCATGAGGGCCCAAAGGGGGGGAACCCGAACACATATCGAGCCTTCCCCGAAAGTTGGACCCCGAGACCGCCAGCAGGTCCTCAAGAAGCCCAAGAAGCCCCCGGAAGCCAGAGAATGCCCCACGGGGCCCGCAAGAAGCCCCAGGAAGTACCAATCATGCCGCCAAGAGGAACCCAGAGAAGCCTCCCAGTAGACCACGCGACGCTTGTCCGCGACCCAGTTTGGTCCCAACAGTGTCCCAATACGCCGTCGAGAGGCCTTCTCCACCTCCTCCTCCTCCTCCTCCTCCTCCTTCTCCTCCTCCTCCTCCTCCTCTTCCTCATTCTCCCCGATCGAGTCACACATCCTCCTTCTCGCAAGCCATGGGCACACCAACATAAACCAAATCTGGTGCAATATGGGCTGGCGGAGTGAGCGAATCGAGTAAGTGTAAACTGGACCCTGCTCAGCACAATACAGGCCGTCCCCGACTTCGTTGCCCAAGGGCCCGAGAGTTCAAGCATGAGCGGCCTCAATTTCGGCCATCGAACCCCAGCCCTGTAGAGGACATTCGGTGACGCACGCTTTTTTTTCCGACAGGAGCGGTCTCAAGCGAGGGCCCGCCAAGTAAGAATTCCAGCTGAGGCGTCGCTAAGGTTGGTGGCATCATGCAGTTGGTGGCACCCATGGTTTTTTCCTGCGGGCATCAATCTTACCCGTCAGCTCTGCGACGACAACCGTAAGCAATCGTCGTACGTCCTGGGCGTCGTTCGCATGCACCTCGCCACCGTTGACTGCGCAGAAAGTCTTGTGGGGGTCCGAGCTCACATGCCCCCGAGTGGGCCTGTGGGATCGGGCTTAATGCAACCCGCTGCCCGTGTTCTACGGCCACCTGCAGGAATCAACTCGGAAGCTACCGATCCGGTATGCAACAGGAGGGCGTAACGTCTCCTCGGGCCTTGAATAGTTGGCCCGCGGAGGCCAGGAAAGAGTTCTGACAGGCGGGTCGTCAGAGTCAGAGCTCACTAGGGCACTCAGAACCTCCCTGTCGGATCTCAGGCTCGGTTTCTGGCACCAAGCAGCGGGTCGCAGCTAGGATTAGGTCGGGCGTGTCCCCCTACAGGGGGATTGCGGACGAGAAATAAAACATATGCAACAAATGCCCAAACGAGGCCCAAAAATAGTCAAAAGATGGTTCCCAGTGTATTTGTTTGGCTATCTTTGGATCTTCCCCCTGTAGAGTGACAGGCCCGACTTAAAGCTAGGACCCCGACGTCTGCAGCCAGTGCCTTACCCTCGCCATCTACCAGAATCCCCCAGATATGCTCTAAGAGCATGTCGTGGAAACCACCACAAACTCTTAGAACATTGTTTGGTACACCCTGCGAAATGCTTAAGAAATCATGGGTTAAGAAATTCACAGTCTCAGAACTTGAATAAAAACCAATCATTTCTATTGAAATCTTAAGATTCACATTGAAACGTTAAGAATAATCGAGACGCTGGCAGAAAACTTAGGTTTTCTTAAGCATCGCCTAAGGTGTAGGGCCATGGGCGAGCCAGGACGCTTCGCCGCTGCTTGTGCCCTGCCCTCGCCATCCGCCAGGGGAGCCGCTGCTCGTCGCCCTGGCCTGGGACGGCCGACGCTCCAACAGCGCTGACCTGCTGCGGCTGCCTCGGCGCCGTGCGCTCTCCCCCCGTCTGCTCCTCCTCTTCTCCTCCTCCTCCTCCTCCTCCTCCTCCTCCTCCTCTTCTTCATCCTCGCGCCTCGCTCCTCGCTCCTCGCTCCTCGCCCCTGCTCCTCCTCCTCCTCGCTTCTCGTCGCTCCTCCTCCTCCTCCTCCTCCTCCTCCTCCTCCTCCTCCTCCTCCTCCTCATCATCATCATCATCATCATCATCATCATCATCATCATCTTCATCTCCTAATCTTCCCTCCTCCTCTTCTTCCTCCTCTTCTTTCTTTCCTCGCTCTCTCCTCGCTCCTCGCTTCTCTCGCCCTCTCGCTCCTCTCCTCCTCGCTTCCTCCTCCTCGCTTCTCGTCGCTCCTCCTCCTCCTCCTCCTTCTCCTCCTCCTCCCCCTCCTCCTCCTCCTCCCATCATTCATCATCATCATCATTCATCACCATCATCATCATCATCATCATCATCATCATCATCATCATCCTCATCCATCATCAATCATCATCATCATCATCATCATCATCATCATCATCATCATCATCATCATCATCATCACCTCTTCTTCCTCCTCCTCCACCTCATCATCTCTCATCTCATCTCATCATCTCCACCTCCTCCTCCTCCACCTCTTCTCCTCCTCCTCCACCTCCTCCTCCTCCTCTTCTTCTTCCTCCACCTCCTCCTCCTCCTCCTCCTCCACCTCCCGATCCTTTTTCTCGCAGCGCGTGCCCACCGCCGCGCGCGCCCCTCGGCAGTCTGGAGGGCTCTGGGGGGAAGGGGAGGGGTAGGATGCGAATGTTGGGGAGGAGGCGGACGTGGAGGAAGAGGAGAAACAAGGGGGAGCACCGGGAGGAATAGCAACAACACAATATCGAGCAGATGAAGAGAAGGAAGAAGTGGATGATAGAGGATGAGGAGGAAAGCAAGGAGGAGGAAGAGAAGAGGCGGAGGACGATGACGACGAGGATGGGGGAGCAGCGGGAGGGTGAGGATGAACACGCGGATCAACTGTTTGGTGTGTGTAATTATGTTGCCACATGCCCATCCGACTTTCGGGCGGTTTCACGGGGAGCCTTGCGGCATGTGCGGGCCCTCTCGCGGAGCGCCGTGGCCACAACCCACTTGAGCATGCCCCGAGAGGGAGCCCGCGGAGGGCATTCCCGGGGAAGCGGTCATAGGGACTGCCAACAACGCACCTTGGGACCCCCCACCCGACCCACGCAACGGCCCCGCGACCTTCTACTCAACACGGACGCCCCCGCGACCCACCACGACGAAGAGCGAAGAGTCCCTACGACGGCCGCTGCGCGACGGCCGCTGCGCGACGGCCCCCCGCGACTGCCCCGACGACGGCCCCCGCGACGAAACCTGCGGCGGCCTCCCTCGGCTACGCGGGGATGGTTCCGGTTCCCTCGCGGGCTGCTGGGCGGACGACAACACAACCGAACCGACGACCCCCTGCCCTGCGACCCCGCGACGGCCCCCCACGACGGCCTCTGGGCAACGACCTCCGCGACTGCGACCCCCGCGATAGACCCCCGCGACAACGACGGCCAAGGCGGGCACGAAGACGACCGCGGCTACCACGACAGCCTCCGCGCTTGCCCCCACGACGGCCCCCGCGACGGCCTCGCCGACAGCCCACGCGACAGCCTCGCGGACACCCCCCACGAGCACGACTATGAAGACAGCGCTGTCTCGTCAGGGGAGAGTAGAGGAGGACGAGGACGCAGGTCGAACCCACTCATTGCCGCCTGGCGACAGAGGCGGCGGCAACTTTACTGGAGATGACCATCTCCCCCCGCGCTGCTACAGGCCACTCCACGCCCCCCCCACGCCCCCCTGCATCGCCCCTCCCCCCCACGACCCACACGAAGGCCACCGCGGCCCCTCTGCCCTGACCGACGCCCCCAATGTCCCCCACTCGACGGCCCTCACGACGAACGTGGTGGTGAGCCGCCACTTCTGTAAATCCATGGCCCGAGGCATGGGAACCGTGAAGCCATCTCACTGCACCTTCCCCTCCCCTCCCGGCCGCTCACCTGCTCCGTGACTGGCCCGCCCTCTTCTCGCCCCACCAGCCTACCCCTGCTCACTCTGGCGGTGGCGGGGACGGTTGGGTGCACTGTGGAGGGGGGGCGGGGGGGAGCTCTCGCCGAAGGCAGCACTGGCACGGGCCAGAGAGGCCGTGACCAGCCGCCAGGCGCTGCGCGCCAGCAGCTCCCTATCGACCTTCGCCCTCCCTCCGCGTTCACCCTCCTCCTCCCCCCCCCTTTCTGAAGGGGCCCTAGGACACACACACACACACACAAACACATACACACACATAAATACACACACAAATAAAACACATCCCATATTTTCGTATATTTTCTGGGTTTCTGTCTGCCCCCCCACTTCCCACATTTTCCCATATTTTCTGGGGAATCGACGATTAATTCTGTCTGTGTGTTTCTTTCCCCCCCCCTTTCCTCTTCCATGGCCCGCCCGCGTGGAAGCGCAGTCTCGCCCGCCCAAGGTCCTGGGCCCAGCGGCGCAAGTTTGGTGCGAAACCAACAACAAAACGAAGGAAAACACCCAAACTGCACTCAGGTCGGGCGTGCCCCCCTACAGCCGGATGTTGGACGACAAATAAAAAAAGACCCCAAACATGCCCAAACATATTCAAAAATAATAAAGCAAACAACAATATCGTCCCCTGACTATTTCCCTACCCAGGCTCTGCCTAGAAGAGTTCTTACTCTCTGGGCTTAAAGGGGCCGGGGCAGTGGAAAGCGCCCCGGGCGGTTCCCCCAGTATCCGCCCCGCGGTTCCCCCAGTTAGGTCCCCTTAGCTTAGCGTTGTTTATCTCATCTTAGCTTAGCTTATTTCATATTATTTTAGCTTAGCTTCATCTTAGCTCAGGTGTGTCTTGACTTAGCTGAGCTTCATCTTAGCTTCGCTGAGCTTTAGCATAGCAGAGCACATCATAGCATAGCATAGCGTAGCATAGCATAGCGCAGCACATCATATCATAGCATAGCCCAACATAGCATAGCATAGCGCAGCATATCATAGCATATCATAGCGCAGCATAGCACAGCATAGCATAGCATAGCATAGCATGCCATAGCCTAGCATGGCATAGCGCAGCCTAGCGTAGCCTAGCATAGCGCAGCATAGCATCGCATAGAATAGTGCAGCATAGCATAGCATAGCATAGCAGCGAAGCAAAGGCAAAGCAACCGCAGCAACAGCAAAGCAAAACACAAACAACGCAAAGCAAAGCAGCAGCAATAGCAAGTCAAAGGAATGGCAAAGCAAAAGCGTCCCACGTCCAGCACTAGGGGCCGAAGTCCCTACAAAACGTCCCAGGACGAGCACGTAGAGGCCGAGGCCACTACAAAGCGTCCCCCGACCAGCACTAGAGGAAGAGGTCCCTACAAGACGCCCCACGACTTGCACGTAGTGGCCGAGGTCCCTACCAAGCGTCCAACGACATGCACTAGTGGCCGAGGTCCCTACCAAGCGTCCCACGACGAGCACGTAGAGGCCAAGGTCACTACAAAAGCAAATGCAAAACCAAGCAAAAGGAAAGCAACAGCGAAAGGCTTAACGTAGCTTAGCTTAGCTTAGCTGAACTAAGCTACAGCAACAGCAACAGCAAAGCAAAGCACGAGCAGCGCAAAGCAAAGCAAAGCAAAGCAAAAGCAAAGCAAAGGAAAGGCAAAACAAAAGCAATGTGCAACAGTACGATCAGAGAGCCCACCCAGTGAGCGAATGCAGAAACATGCGCGTGTGTGTGTGCGAAGGCAAAGCAAAAGCAAAACCAAGCAAAAGCAAACACAAGCAAAAGCAAAGGCAACTACGACGATGAGGAGAAGGAGGAGGACGGCGTTTACCGTTACTACTAATGCTGCTTTCCTAAGGGCTCCAACTCCTAGGTAGGGTCGCACTGGGGTGATTTTTACTATTTTTTATTATTCCTCCTGTACAGGGACAGGACCGCCTTACAACTGCACGGAGGGCGGTGGGGGGGGGGGGAAGCGCCGAACCCCAGGGCCCTTGGAGGGCCCAGGCCGCGCACGGCCCCCCGCCCGGAGCCCGCCTCGCCGCCCGCGCGCCAGGTGCCACAGAGGGCGGCCCCAGGGAGCCGCGCGGCCCGACAGCACGAGCCACACGCCAGCCCTCGGGCGTTCCCTGTTGGGGGGGGGCGATGGATGGGGGGGGGGTAAGAAAGGTGCACCCTTCGCGCACCTTTCGTGCCCCTTCGGGGCCCTGGGGGGCTCGTCGAGGGCCCCTTTGAGGCCCCCCTCGTGCAGCCCTCGACGCGCCCCCATGTATGATCGCCCCCCCATTACCGAACGCCAGAAGCCCGCTTTTTCGGCCGCCGCCAGGGGAGTGCGGGGGAGGATGCAGAGGTTCCAGGTACACGGAGGAGGAGGAGCAGGAGGAGGAGGAGGAGGAGGAGGAGGAGGAGGAGGAGAAAGGAGGAGAGAGGCGGCGAGAGGAGGAGAGAGGAAGAGAGAGGAGAGAGAGAGGAGGAGAGAAAGGGAGGAGAGAGAGGAGGAGGAGAGAGAGGGAGAGAGGAGGAGAGAGGAGAGAGGAGGTAGGAGGAGGAGGAGGAGAGGAGGAGAGGAGAAAGGAGGAGAGAGGAGGAGGAGGTGGAAGGAGGAGGACGAGGAGGACGAGGAGGAGGAAGAACCTTGCACTTCCACTGTCAAGGGCCGGCGCCTGTGGCCTGGAGGCCTCCCCGGGAGGAGCTCCCGGGGCTCTCCGTGCTCCGGCGGGCCCTCCTCGCTCCCCTCCTCTGCCTCTCCTTCTGCTCCCCTCCTCCTCCTCCTCCTCCTCCTCCTCCTCCTCCTCCTCCTCCCTCCTCATTTCTCCGCGTCCTCCTCCTCCTCCTCCTCCTCCTCCTCCTCTCCTCATTCTCCGCGTCCTCCTCCTCCTCCTCCTCCTCCTCCTCCTCCTCCTCCTCCTCCTCCCTCCTCCGCCTCAACCTCGTCCCTCAGTGGCCTCGTCGGCCTGCCCTCTCCTCGCCTCCGGGTACAGTCGGGGCGTGGACCTAAGGAGCCCTAAATAGGGAACGAGGCCCCCTTCTCCCAGAAGTGAAGCTTCGATTTCTCCCGGGGAACCCTAAGGAAAACCCAAGGCAAACTGCTAAGCAATCCAGGAGGAACACCGAGCCCCTCCCCAACGAAAAGGGCTCCTTCTTCAGGGCCCAGACTGTACACCCTGCGAAATGCTTAAGAAATCATGGGTTAAGAAATTCATAGTCTCAGAAATGGAATAAAACCCAACATTTCTATTAAAATCTTGGGATTTACATTGAAAAATTAAGAATACTCGAGACTCTGGCCGAAAATTTAGGTTTTCTTAAGCATCGCCTAAGGTGTACCCCCTCTGCGACCACGGGTCCCGCCGTGTGCCGCAGCATGCCGCTGCCAGGTGCCCCAGTCTGATCACCCCCTCCAGGGCCGACCCGGCCCTGGGGGGGTGAGGCCGCGTTCGACGAACCCTCGGGCCGGCAGCAGCCAGGAACCAATGATGAGGAGCATGGGGAGATGAGGGAACGCGAGGATGTGGAACAGGAGGATGAGGAGGAGGCAGAGGAGAGGGAGGATGAGGAGGGTGAGGATGAGGATGAGGATGAGGATCATGATGCTGGTGGTAATGATGATGCTGATGATGGTGATGATGCTGCTGATGATGCTGATGATGAGGATGAGGAGGATGAGGAGAGGAAGGAGGAGGAGGAGGACGAGGAGGGGGAGGAGCAGGGGGAGGATCGAGCAGGATAAGGACAATCGAAAAGTCTCTTTTCTCAGGGAGGTGGAGACCCCGCATCCGCTGTGCACCTTGGGGCCTGCGAGGGGAGAGTCAGGCCCGCCGCGCCGTAGAAGTGCAAGTGGAAGGCGGAGTGTGGCACGACCGCGAAACCTATAGTCGAGCCGCTGCAATAAGAAACGCTAGATAAAGAACGAAACCCCTGTCAGGCCCCCAAACCACCGTGTTCACGAGGAGGGCTGGAGGAACAACCATGGAAGGACCTAAGGAACATCGAGCCCCTTCCGAACCCAAACTGTCCCTTATGTCAGCTTCTTGACCGCAACAACTTGGCGGACGCCGATGCACACCCAGAACTTGGAACGAAGATCAGCCAGACTTTAGCCTGTGCGGTGAGCCCGACCTACCACCCACCCACCACATACAGCTCAACACGAATCACCTGTATGCCCCCGCCCCTGGCGTGCGCATCAGGCCAGACGGGAAATACATCAGCTCGCCACGCCAGACTCAGGGACTGCCTATGACGGTACGGCCGCTCATACTCTGGCAAACGGATGCGCGGTCGGTCGCCCCTGGTCCCATGGCGGCCAACGCACGTCGTGCCCGAGGGCCCAACATTACAAGACTGATCCCATGCTGTGTTGGACTTGGTCACAGCCGTGATCTTCACCATCTCGACGTTGAGCTTGGCCACTGGGTACCTTCGCCCTGGCACAGATAGGGGGAAAGCACACCTACCTCGCTTTTGACCACCCTCGCTTCCAAGAGATACCGAGCGATGCCACATTGCAGCCTGTACTGGTCAAGGCCGCTTGAC
>CAUYUJ010017461.1:185000-202500 GCA_963575745.1 Prorocentrum cordatum | reverse complement strand
CAGCCCAGGAGAGCCCCAAATTGCCCAGGAGGCCTCCAAGAGTGACTCGAGACGGCGCAAGAGGAGCCCGGGACGGCCCAAGACGGCCTCAAGAGAGCGCCAGGCTGTTCCAAGAAAGCCTCTGGTCTCCTCCTTTTCCTCCTCCTCCTCCTCCTCCTCCTCCTCCTCCTCCTCCTCCTCCTCCTCCTCCCTCCTCCTCCTCCTCTGCTCCCCCTCCTCCTGCTCTCCTCTGCCTCCTCCTCCTCCTCCTCCTCCTCCTTCCTCCTCCTCCTCTTGCTTCTCCTCCACACCCTTCTCCCCCTTCCTCCTCCCTCATCCACCTCCTCCAGCCTTCCTCCACCGCCCACTCATCCTCCACCCCCCTGCCCCCCCTCGTTTTCACCTTCGTCGTTCTCAGAGTCGGCGGCACCGGCCGTAAGGCCTTCGCAATACATGCACACAAATCCCAGGATTCCCTATATATTCCCATCTGTTCTGGGTCTTCGTCTTCCCAAACACTTTCCATACTTTCCCATATGTTCTGGGGAATCGACGATTTAATTGTGTCTGTGTTTTTGTTCCCCCTCCTGAGTCTTGCAAGCTGATGGGGTGCCGCTCCACTCCGCAAGGCGGGATGCTGGGAGCCATTCGACACGTTGATGCTCAGGGACTGGGACGTGGTTAGCGTGTCGCGCCGAAGCTTGGTGGGCCAGAAGCGGCGGTGCAACACGCTAGACAGATATGCCTGACCATGCCTCCCTGGTCAAAAAGACAGGAGGACGAAAACACCGATCGTGGGCCCAGGTAAGCCCGCCCAGGTTTGGTGAGGTGGCCGTATTGACACCCGAGCAGCGCTCTTGGGCGATTTGGGGAAATTGTACGGCCCTCCAAATCCCTCCTCGTCCTCGTCTTCGTCTTCCTCCTAAGCCAACATCCCTGCTCCGCCTCCTCCTCCTCCAGCTTTCTGCCTCCTCCATCCGTCATTACTTTCCTGCTTATCCGTTATCCCTCTCACCCACATCCCTCCTGCTCGCGTTGTCGTCCTCCTTCACCTTCTCGTCCCCGTTTCTCCTCCTCCTCCTCCTCCTCCTCCTCCTCCTCCTCCTCCTCCTCCTCTACTCCGTCTCCTTCCCCGCCTCCTGCTGTTTATCCCCCTCTTCCATCCGTCCCTCCTCCTCCCCCTTCTCCTTCTCTGTCTTTCCCTCTTCGCCTTCACGCTCCTCGTCGCCACTCCACTGCCCCTCACGAAGGGCTCACGAATGTAGCAGCAAATCTGCAGCTGGCAACACCCAGGGAGGCGCGGCCCCGTATGGGTCTGCTGCGTAAGACGTCACGCTACTTGACCTGCCAGGTGTTCATGGAAGTGGCTGCAGTTGCGCCGAGCGCAACACCCAGTGAGGCGAGGTCCGTTCGGGTCTGCGGATGACGTCACTCCCCTGGATCTCCCAGGAGCCCACGAGGGCGGCGACGCAGTTCGGCAGCTCACAGCCCCCAGGAGCAAAGGCGCCTAATTAACTTCGCGCTCGGCGCTGCGCGAAGCGCGGGTAACTCGGCGCTCACGCGCCGCCCCCAAGGGGAGAAGAGGAGGACTCGGGGGCGCGCAGACATGGATTAGCGATCCATGGATTTGGCGCGCGGTCGCCAAATCCATGGATCGGGGAGGGGGAGGCCTCCCCAATATGCGGCCGGTGCCGCCCAGTCGGGCGGCGGAATCCGCGATTTCCCACCGAGACGGGACCCGTCGCTAACCCACGCCCCCTTGATCCATGCTTGCGGTCGCCTGAGGAGGATGCGGAGGAATCGGAGCTGAACCGCGCAGCGCGAAAGACTTCGCGCCCGCGAGGGCGCCCTCGAGGAGGCGCGAGGCAGCGGAGACGGGGGGGGGAGACGGCGGGCGGGGGGGGCAGCGGAGGCAGCGACGAGGGGAGGCGGCAGCGACGAGGACGGGCCGCCGGTGCTCCAGTCGAGGCTCGGCGGCGGGCGAGGGGGCCAGGCAAGGAGGAGAAGGCCTGCCCGGGAGGCGGCGGGGGACGGAGACCCCCCGCGCCCCCTGCGAGGTCTTCGGTGCCTCCGGGGGAGGCGCAGACAACTCCTCAGAAGGCCGGGGGGCTTCCGAGCCTCCTGAGAAGGCCCGCCCCTTCTCACTTCCCCCCGGGGCTCGCCACCGGAAACGAGTGCGGTTGGACCTAGGACTGAAACACGAAGAACATCATGGTACCCTCCCCGAACCGACCTCGATCTTATACCTCGGTCCGACCGTACCCAACACGTGAGGATTGGGAAAGAACGAACGTTGTCTTACAAACATATCTATTCTGGCGACGCGCGCTGGACAAGCGCATGTCCGGTAGACCTCCAGCGATGAGGACGCAGGATGGGGACGAACCACCAGTGCTCTATTCAAAACGAATGCGACCGGACCAAGGACAGAATTCGCCGGCCCAACGGGCCAGAGGCGTGCTAAGATCTCCAGTAACAGGTTAACAATATTTCTATTTCGCGCGCGCGGGGCGGCCCCTGGATCAAAAGTACCCCGAGAGGAGCCTGAGAGGGTCCCGGGAGGAGCCCGAGAGGGTCCTGGGAGACTCCCCCGGGGCCCTCAGGATCGCCCCAAGAGGGCCCCGAGAGGCCCCCAACATGGTCCAGTAGAGCCCCGAGACGCCCGAAGATCGCTCCATAACGCCCAAGATGGCCTCCAGACGGCCCAAGAGGCCTCCAGGATGGCCCAAGAAGCCTCTTCGATGCCACAAGAGGCTTCCTAGAGCACTTCCTCGAGCGCTCCAAGAGGCGAAATTCCATGCTTTCTTTCCCTTATGTTTTGGACAGATTTCGGCGTTTCCACCTTTTCGGCTTCCCGGCGCCCCTAGACGGCTCACAAAGTCCCCCAAATCGCCCCAAGAGTGGCCAAGAGGCCCCCAGGAGGGCCCCAAGATGGCCCAAGACGACTTCCAAGAGGGCCCCAAGAGGGCCCAAGAGGGTCCCGAGACGGCCCAAGAGGCGCCCAAGACAACCCAAGACGGCCCCAAGACGGCCCCAAGAGGGGCCCAAGAGGGGGACCACGAACCGAAACCTCGCGCCTTCCGCCCCAAGAGGGCCCCAGGAGGCCCCGAGAGGGCCCCAAGAGGCCCCAAGATGCCGCCAAGAGGCCCCCAAGAGGCCCCAGAAGGCCCCCAGGAGGCCCCCCAGAAGGCTTCAAAAATGCCTCCCAGGCGCCCCCGAACGGCTTCTCAAAAGACCCCAAGAGACCTCCCAAAGAAGCATCTTGACGACGACCCTGTTTGGCCCCAAGAGCAACACAAGATGCCACCGAGAGGCTTCCTCCTCCGCCCCTTCCTCTTCCTCCTCCTCCTCCTCCTCCTCCTCCTCCTCCTCCTCCTACCTATCTGCATCCTCCTCCTCTCCTTCTCATCCTCTCCTCCTCCCCTCCCCTTCCCCATCCTCATCTTCTTCCTCCTCGGCGGCGCCACACTGGCCCCGAGCCCACGGCGAAGCAGTAGCGATCATGCAACATGGGCTGGCTGAATGAGCGAAGCGATTGAATTATCCCAGTGCGACCCTGCCTAGGAGTTGGAGCATCTAGGAAAGCAACATCTACATCTACACCGACAGCTACATTAACATCTACACCTGCATCTACATCTACATCAACATCAGCAACGAGACATGCTATGCTGGACTATGCTACGCTATGCTATGCTATGCGGTGCTCTACTATGCTAAAGCTCAGCGAAGCTAAGATGAAGGCAAGCAAAGCTAAGATAAACCTGAGCTAAGATGAAGCTCAGCTAAGCTAAGATGACATAAGCTAAGCTAAGATGAGATAAGCAACGCTAAGCTAAGGGGACGTAACTGGGGGAACCGCGGGGCGGATCCTGGGGGAACCGCCTGGGGCGATTTGCACTGCCCGGCCCTTTAAGCACACAGAGTAAGAACCCTTCTAGGCAGAGCCTAGGTAGGGAATAACATCATTCAAGAACACGAGGCCCTCTGCCAGACAGACGGAAGAACATTCGAGGGCACCCTCCCCCAGGATGCACGTGAACATCCGACGAATACGAAAATCACTAAGGTACCCTCCCCGACCCGACCTCGATCTATACCTGGGTCCGACCGTACCCAACACATGAGGGTTGGGGAAAACGAACCTTGTCTTGTAATCGTACATATCATGGCGACGCACGCTGGAGAAGCACATGTCCGATAGACCTCCAGCGCTTTTACAACATCGAGCCGTATCTTATTTACTCTCTGGGTCTCTGGGAAACTGGATTCCCCGAATTTGCCATGAGGCGGAAGCAAAACCACACATAAGGAAACTGGTCAAGGATCCTGGGTTAACCCCAGATGCCAGATTGTCATTCCGTCTTTGTGTGGACTGTGCTGAGGCCCGGGGCAGGGCCGTAGGAGGCCTCAGACGGCGACAAACCTCTTGACCCCTTTCCCTGAGGATCCTTTCTTCTGCACGGTGCGCTGTCGTCCGGACGAATGGCTACAAGCAACATGTTGCCATTCCTGGGGCCGTGGAGGAGGAGCGGAACCCCTTTTTGGGCCCCGCTCGAGCCCGGATGCACGAGAAGCGGCAGGGGGGCACCCACGGAAGACCCCACGCAACATCGGGCCCCTTTCGCGCCCAACGTGTACAGCCGACCCGCGTAAGGACGCACGGTGACTAAGGACGCAAGGGCCTTGGAAGGCCATGCCCACACTTTGCGAGCTGGGCGCGGCCAGCGAGATCAGCCAAGGATGGGCCCAAGGGGAAGGATGCCAAGGGAGCCTGAGGAACTGGCTCATCCTCACTGTGCGGGTTCACTGTACCTCCATTCTGAAGGAGCCCTGGGACACACAAATAAACACACACAAATAAGAGGACTCCCCATATTTTCTAATATTTTTTCTCCGTTTTTGTCTTCCCCACCACTTCCGATATTTTCCCATATTTTCTGGGGAATGGAGGATTAATGGTGTCTGTGTGCTTCTTTCCCTCCTGACATTCGCCGAGCGTTCTGACTGCACGCGCCGCCGGCCACCACGGCGAGCGCCAAGAACATCGCCGAGATCCAGGCAGCGGAGACCATGGCGCAGGCGAAGGAGAGCCCTACGCGCTGCGACTCCATGTTGTCCTCTCTTGGGCGCGGATGCATGGGGGACGATTCCATTGGGGGCGGTAGACAGGTGCCCTCTTCGGGCCCTCAAAGCCCCACGATCGGCGATGGACAAACCTCCTTTTTTCGTAAACCTCCCTTTGGTGAACACGGCCTGGGACCGAAACCGACGGACCTGGACCCGCAAAAATGACGGCCGCGAGGCCCTCTCGCGAACCGAAACCAGCCAAGTCGCTAATCGACGTGTCAGGGCAGGAGGCCTATCCACCTCCGACCCCAGAGGGCCCCTTCTCGGCACCCCCCCGCTGCCCCCCAATCTACCGCCCCCCCCCATTGCGCGCCCCCCGACTTTCGGGGCAGGGTATACCCGCGCCAGGACCAGCGGCTGCTCCCTCCCCCGCTCCCCCCCTTGCGCCTTCTGGGGCCTCCCAGCTGGGGTCGGGTCGGAGGATCGCGCCGCATCGCCGCTGCACCGCGGACGCACCGGCGGTGCACCCGCGACGCCGGCGACGCATCGGCGACGTCAGCGTGGAGAGCGTGGGGCTCCACGTCGAGCCGCACCGGCGATGCACGGGCGATGCGGCGCAGTCCTCCGACCCCACCGGCTCCGACCCCGTTCGGGAAGCCTAGACCCGCCCACCCGCTGCTCCTCCCACTCACTGCCCCCCAATCTCGCCCTCCCCCCCCCCGCCCCACAGCCTCCGCCCCCCTTCGTGCCCTCGCGGCTCCTCCTCCTCCTCCTCCTCGCGCCTCCTGCCCCTCGCCCCTCCTCCGTGCCCCTCCTCCCCTTCGTTCGCTCCTCCTCCGCCCCGCTTGCCCCCCCTCCCCCCCCGGGAGCCTCCGAGGGACACCCCGCCTTTGCAGGAGCTTCCCCCCCCTCCCCAACCGCGCCGCCCCGCTTCTACACACCGGCGACCCTTCCTCCCCCGCCTCCTCTTCGGACACCCCAGGTGGGCACGGACAACTCGGTGCGATGCCCAGCAGCACATGCTCTCTGGCACAGACAGCAGCCGCTGTTTGGCGGGCGGTCTTCTGTCTATAGATGTCGTCCGCGGCGACGCCGACAGCGAATCCGAACCCAAATGGACAAGGACTGCTGGCGGTCTCCGGAAAAAAAACACAGTTTCCGTGCCAATTTCGGGCCCTCCGATCCTCCTGCCCCTGCCCCCGCTGCCCTCCGCCGCCGTTCCCCCTGCTGCCCCGGAGCGTCCTGCACGAACTTGCATTGGGCGCCGGCATCCATGAGCTTGAAGCACAAGAAGCCCCAAGCCAGCGTGCTGACCACCAGGTCCGCTGGCCACCCGAGAATCTCACTGGGACGGCATGTCTGGAACCAATGTGCTCCGTTTCCGTTTTGTTCTCGATTGCCCTCGTTCTGTATTGTTTCCGCCTTTGCTGTCAAACGACATCAAAGCAAAAATGATCCACGAAATCGCAAAAACACCGTGCCCTGCTCCCTGGGACGGCTGGCAGGCTCGTTCTGCCAGGGGCGTCGATCCGTTGGGGGCTCTCGCGGAAGACAGCCCCTCCTCCTCCTCCCCCTCCTCCTCCTCCTCCTCTGTCTCTCTCCTCCCTCCTCCTCCTCCTCCTCCTCTCTTCTCCTCCCCCTCCTCCCTCCCTCTCCTCCCCCTCCTCTTCCTCCTCCTCGTCGCCTCGTCCTCCTCCTCCTCCTCTTCCTGCTCCTCCTCCTCCTCCTCCTTCTCGTCGCCTCATCCTGATCTTCTTCTTCCTCCTCCTCCTCCTCCTCTCCTAGAGATCAGGGTGCTGCCTGGTGTACCGCCCTCGAGACAGCATGCGGCAGCGGTGGCCTCGGGACCTCACGTTGCCTGCCTTGCGCTTGCCGTCGCGTCGTGGAAGCCGCCGCCGCCGCCACAACTGCAGCTGCCGTTGCTGCCCCGGGGGGGTGACACCCAAAGGTGTGGAAACCCAGTGGGGCAGCCGGCGTGATTGAGCGCCAGGTCCCTAATGAGGGATGGAAAAAAACGACCCTTCCCTGGATTACAAGTGCGTGGTCTGTAAACTTCCTGGGAACCCCCAAAGCCTGGAGCCGCCAGGACGCGGCACATCACGCAGGGTTTACCCTGCCAGCCCACAGGAGTTTCAGCGCACAGCGCCTCGTAAACCAGGGTAGGGGCGTTTTTTTGCCCTTGACCTAAGGCTCTCGCCAAATGGAGGTCGCTGCTGCTGCAATGGGCAGCGTGAGCCACTGCGGGCGCTGCTGGTGCTTTCACCACTTTGTAACGACTCCGAGGCCTGGATTTAGCCAGATCGACTACATTGGGAATCGATTTCACGGGACCCCAAGAGACAACTGATGCTGATATATGTGTTACTGAACTCCGAAAGTATCCACATTGTCTGCCTCCCGCGGTCCCGGGGTATCGGTTCCCAACGTGGTCGATGTGAATAGCTGTTGGGGTCGGAACGACACTATGAAACACAATTATTCTCATGAACCTTTTATTCACTCCTCTCATCTCCTGCTTCCTGCGCCCTCCTTTTCTCCCTCCCTCCCTTTCGTTCTCGACGTAGCTCTCCGTTTGGGGGCTGGCGGCCCGTCACAGATCGCCTCGATAGTAGAAGTAGACTGTTATGGGCGCGGAGTCGTACCGGGACAGGCCAACGAACGCACCTGCCATGGGTCGGCCAGGGGGGGTCGCGGTCACGCGGAAGGTCAGCAGAGCGCTTCTTCGCCTCCTCTTCCTCCTCCTCCTCATCATCATCATCTTCCTCCTCCTCCTCCACCTCCTCCTCCTCCTCCTCCCAGGCTGAAAAGTCTCTTCCTGCCCCTCCTCCGAAACATCCCTCTCCTCCCCCTGCTTCTCCTCGTTTCCTCATCCTCCCATCCCCTCCTCTCCCTGCCTCCTCCTCCCCTCCCGTTCCTCCTCCGTCCTCCTCCTGCGTCCTCCTGTCGCTCCTCCTCCTGCTCCTCCTCGTCGTCGTCGTCCTCCTCCTCCTCCTCCTCCTCCTCCTCTCCTCCTCCTCCCTTAGCCCTAAACCTATTCCTCCACCTCCTCAACAGGGAAGAGCGTCAGGGGCAGCATCCTTTCAGGCAGACCCGTATCCCCCCGCCCCCTCCCCCTCCCCCCTCCCTCTTCCCCTTTTATTATTATCCTTCTTGTTATTGTTGTTCCTCCTCCTCCTCCTCCTCCTCAAGCTCCACCGCCTCCTCCTCCTCCTCCTCCTCCTCCTCCTCCTCCTCCTCCTCCTCCTCTATCTTCTCCTCCCTTCCTCCTCCTCCTCCTCCTCCTCCTCATCAGCAGCATCAGCATCAGCATCAGCATCAGCATCAGCATCAGCAGCAGGATCAGCATCAGCATCAGCATCAGCATCATCATCGTCAGCATCATCGGCATCGGCATCGGCATCAGCATCATCATCATCAGCGTCAGCATCAGCATCATCATCACCATCACCATCATCCTCATCCTCATCATCCATCAAGCCGCGGCGGCCGAGACTGGAGTTTTTGGGGGCGAGCCGTCGCCCCGAGGCTGAAGGAGGATGCAAAGCCGCCCCCTGCGGCTTTAGGTGCTGGCAAGTTCCGGGTGACGCCGGGTAGGAACACCGCCGCGGCTGCATGATCGAGGCGACACCCAGGAGGCCGAAGATTCAGCAACCATCGTTGACCCCACCAGGCAGAATCGGGTTCACGTCAGGGAGGTGCACGTGCCAAATATCGCGCAGAACGCAATCAGGGTCCCCGACGATGTGGGAAGCTGATCCAGCAGCAGGCCATCCAGGACACCATCGGTCAGCTTCCCAAGTCTGGGATGTAGTGGGTCGTTGAGCAGACGATCGCTCTTATGGCTGTGGGATGGCCACGCCCACGCTTGTCAAAGCAGGACAGGCGGCCTTGAGAATGTGCACATGGAGCTTTGCAGCGTCGATAGTTCTACGTCCTCCTTGCTTCCGAGTGCACCGAAAGGGGGGGCATAAAGGTGGGGTGTATAGCATATCGTGGCCCGAGGCATGATCGCGGACGAAGAGGGGTCAAGCTGTGTTTAGAGGAAAGGCGCGGGATATGAAATCTATGAGATATCATGGCCCCAGCTATCACAATCACGCGCCCCCAATCCGCGCCTCCACTTCGCCGCCCCCGACTCCTCCTACCCCTACTCTTCCCAGCCGGCATACGTGGGACAGAGAGAGGGGCAGACGGGAACGAGAGAAGTAGGTCGAGGAGGGAGGCGAGGGGGGATGAGGAATAATGGGGAGGATGAGGAACAGCAGCGGAATGGAGGGACGAGGAGGGGGAGGCGGAGGAGCAAGAGGAGGGAGGAGGAAACTGATATAGCAGGGGTAGGGGGGGAGGAGCAGCGTCCACAGATGCAGTGGCTCAGGCTGCTGCTCACCCTCCCGTTAAGCCAGTCCTTTGCCCGTGCACAGCCAGAGGGGCCACGCTTACCATGGAGCTCCGCCAACTGTGCCTGCAACGTTGTCCCGCACGGCTGGCAGGTCAAGGATGCGAACAGGGTTATGTTGATCCCATCGTACTCATGAACCGCATCCGAGACATAATTTCGAGCAACCAGAAAAGTATCCTCACAATGTCTCGACATCGCTCGGACGTCCATTCCCCGAACAGTTTTGTCGATGTCGTGCATATTTTTCCGCAAGGTGAACAGCAATTATCCTCGATGGTCCCTGCCAGGAAAGATGCACACGTCCGAGCGATGCCAAGGTGTCTGCCCGACACGCTAGCTAAGTGTCGAACGAATATCGCCTTCCCCAGGCCTGACGCGTGGAAACCCTCCAATGTTGGTACTTCCCTGGTGCTCGAAATCCCGTCTGGTGATCAAGGCTAAAGTAGGTCGGAGCATCCTACAAGCAGCTGATCTCTCTAATACTTGGCACTGCTCTGAAGGCACGGCGTCTGCTCGTCCAACAGCACTCTTGCACTTGCGAGGGTGTGCAGCAACAGAGCGCTCAGAAACAGCGCGGACGGCGCCGCCCCGATTCTCTGGACCCCCACAAGCAACAGACAACGCGACTCAGGCCACCCAGTGACCTCGGGCCTCCTCCTCCTCCTCCTCCTCCTCCTCCTCCCTCCTCTCCCTCCTCTCCCTCCTCCCCCCTCCGTCCTCCTCCGTCCTCCTCCTCCTCCTCCTCATCCTCCTCTGTTCCTCCTCCTCCTTTTGCCGCCATCTTCCTCCTCCGCTCCTGGCGTGCGGGAGGCGCGCGCGGCAAGACTGAGGGTGCCGGAAGCCTATTCGCTTCACTCGCCCCCAGATCACCAAGCACCTTTTTCAGCTCAGATTTTGGAGGCAGGGTAAGGCGAGGAGCGGACATCACAGCGACGGTGCCGCTTGGTGAAACATGTTCGATGGCCCTCAGAAAGCGTGCTGGCTCCGACGTGTGCTCGTCCGCCGGCGCCACAGCCCCTCAACACGACGCAGGCGGTGCAAGGGAAGCCGACACAGGCTGCGTGCTGATCGGTGGAGCTGGCCGAAGTACCCGAGCATTGAATGCACACACGGCCAGAAGATCATCGACATCTGTGAAACGTCTTGGTTCTCGCCCATTCGTGAAACAAAGGGGACGCCAACGATCGGGAGCGCAGCCCTCGGCGCAGACCTCGCCATGGTTCCACCTCACCAGGCATAGCTCCTGTGAGCCAGGTGGCCAGCCTCCAGCCAGCAGCAGGAGGAGGGCTCGCCGTGACGGCAGTTGCAGGTGCTGAGCGCATGGCCATTGATTCTGACCGTGTGGATCGTTGTCATCATCATCATCATCACCCATCATCAACACCACCATTTTCATCACCACCATCACCATCACAATCCACCTCCTGCTCATCATCATCAAAGTCATCATCGTTTCCATCACCATCATCATCATCATCATCATCATCATCATCATCATCACCATCGTCATCATCATCATCATCATCATCATCATCACCATCGTCATCAGCATCATCAACATCATCATTCTGTCCATCATCACCTTCATCATCACCATCCTCTTCCTCATCCTCATCATCATACCAATGATCATCACCAGCATCACCACCATCATCATCACCGTCATCATCATCACCATCATCATCATCATCATCATCAGTATCATCATCTTCACCAGCATCATCATCTTCATCATCATCACCAGTATCCAAATCCTCCCATCATCACCATTGTCATCATCACGATCACAACCACAATGACAATCACCATCAGCATCACCATCACCATCATCATCGTCATCGTCATAGTCATCATCATCATCATCATCATCATCATCGCCATCGTCGCCATCATCATCATCATCATCATCATCGTAATCGTCGTCATCATCATCATCGTCGAGGCCGTCGACGTTGTCGTCATCACCACCACCATCACCATCACCATCATCACAAATGAATCAGGATCATCGTCATTTTCATCCTCATAATCATCGTCAGCGTCATCATCATCACCATCATCATTGTCATCATCATCATCATCATCAGCATGATCATCATCATCATCATGATCATGATCATGATCATGATCATGATCATGATCATGATCATCATCATCATAGGCATCACCATCGTCATGATCATGATCAGCATCATGACCATGATTTTCACCATAAACATCACCATCATTATCGCAATCACGATCCCCATGACCATCACCATGACGATGCTCATTATCGTCGCAATCGTCATCTTCATCTCGTCATCATCAGGATCATTAGTATCGTCACCGTCGTCGCCATCGTCATCATCCTCATCTTCAGCCTCATGATCATCATCCACATCCTCATCATCATCATCACGAGTATCATCATATTCGTCAACTTCATCATGAGTATCATCATCAGGCTGATCATCATCATCGTCGTCATCGTCATCATCATTATCAACATTATCATCATCATCAGCATCGTGGTGATCGTCGTCATCATCATCAGTGTCGTCATCGTCATCGTCATCTTCATCACAATCCTCAGCATCCGCATCCACATCCTCATCCACATTATTTGCACAATCATCAGCATCGACATCACCATCACAATCACCATCACTATTATCATCGTCATCACGATCACCATCACCATCATATCACCATTACCAACACCATCATCATCATCATCATTGCCATCGTGATCACCATCGGAATCAACATTTTCATTATCATCGTCAACGTCAACGTCATCATGATCATCATCACCATTAGCGTCATCATGATCATCAGCATCAGCATCCACGTCATCAGCATCACCATCACCATCCCCATCATCATCCTAATCATGATCCTGATCCTGATCCTCATCCGCATCCCTATCCTCATCAGCCTCATCATCATCATCATCATCATCATCGCCATCGTCATCACCAGTCCCATCATCATCGTCATCGTCTTGATCATCATCACAGTCATCAACATCGGCATCATCATTGTCATCATGATCATCGACATCGTCGTCATCGTCATCGCCATCACGAGCATCATCAGCATCATGATCATCATGATCATCCCTATCCTTATCCTCATCCTCGTGATTACCAGCATCATCCCCATTATCATCCTCATCAAGATCATCGGCATCATCGGCATCGTCGTCATCATGATAATCACCATCGCCATCATCGCCATCACAATTACCATCAACGTCACCATCAACATCACAATCATCATCATCATCATGATCATCATCAGCATCATCATGGTCATCGTCATCACCAGCATCATCATCATCACCATCATCGCAAATATCATCACAATAACCAGCATCGTCATCGCCATCGTCATCATGATCATCGTCATCGTCGTCATCATCACCATCACGAACAGTATCATCACCCTGTCGCCATCATCATCCCCATCGGTATCCTCATGATCATCATCATCCTCATCTTCGCATTGATCAGCACCATCCTCGACACCGTCGTCGTCATGATCATCACCCTCGCCATCGTCATCGCGCTCACCATCACCATCACCATCGCATGCATCATCATCATACTCATCATCAACATCGTCACCGTCATCACCAATACCCTTGTACCATTCCCATCCTCATTATGATCCGCATCATGGTCATCATTATCATCATGCTCATCCCCATTCTCATCATCATCATCATGATCCTCATCATCGTCATAATGGCCGTCGTCATCATGATTATCATCATCGTCATCCTCATCATCATTGACCTTATCCTCGCCACCGGCATCAGCATAACCACCATCATCTTACCATCTTCAATCGCAACCTCATCATTATGATCATCAACAGCATCGACATCGTCAACATCACCATCAGCATCCCTGTCAGCATCGTCATCACGATCACCATCACTGTCACCATCACCATCACCACCACCACCATCATCATCATCATCATCGTCATCGTCATCATCATCATCATCATCATCGTCATCGTGATCATCATCATCATCGTAATCGACAGTATCACCATCTTTACCGTTCTCATCCTCATCCGCATCCTCATCCCCATCCATCTTGATCATCATCATCATCATCGTCACCGTCATCCTCATCATCAACACCATCAACATCACTAGCTCCATCATCATCATGGTGAGCATCATCGTCGTCAGTGTCAGCATCATCATCATCATAAGCATCAACATCATCCTCATCATCATCGTCATTGCTATCGTCATCAGCACCATCCATAGTCATCAGCGTCAGCATCATCGTCATCCTTATCCTCACCATCATCATCGCAATATCATCGACTCCGTCGACATCATCATCAGCGACGCCATCGACGTCATCACGATCACCATCACCATCACCATCATGGTCAACATCATCGAAATCATCATCATCATCATCATCACCATGAGCATCCTTATCATCATCATCAGCGTCATCGTCATCGCCATCGTCATGATCGTCATCATCATCATCGTCATCGTCATCATCATCATCCTCAACATCATCCTCAGCCGCATCATCATCCTCATCATCCTCATTCTCCCAATTATCATCAGAACATCACCATCACCATCGCCATCATCATGATCAATATCATCATCAGCATGATCACCACAATCATCGTCGTTGTCACAGTCATCATCATCCTCATCATCGTCATGATCATCAACATCATCGACATCGTCATCATTACCATCATCGCACGTCATCATTGTCACCAGGATCACATCAAGAGCACAGTCACCACGACCACCATCATCATAATCCGCCGACCCCTTGGGGATCATCGGCGTGTGAGATGCTTCCCCCTCCCCAAACCCCTCCCCCGGGAGCCCGGTCCGGTCGATTTGGAGGGGGGGGGGGGGTCCGGCACGAGCGCAGCACGGCCGGGACGAGCGGTTCACGGGGCTTTTCCGGGCCCAAGAGGGCCTCAAGACGGGCCAAGAAGCCCCCAAGAGGCCTCCAAGACGGCCCACGAAGGCCCCGAGACGCCAAACGACCGCTCCAAGACGCCCAAGATGGCCCCAAGACGGGCCAAGAGGTCTCCAAGACGGCCCCCGAGGTCCCAAACAAGCCTCCCAAGAGGGCCCCAAGAGTCTAAAATTGTTGATTTTCCATAGTGTTTTTCGATGTTTTTTGCTTTTCCGCCTTTTCGGCTTCCCGACGCTCCAAGACGGCCAAAGAGGCCCCAAAGACAGCCCCAAGATGGCCCAAGAGGCCCCCAAGACGGCCTCCAGACGGCCCAAGACGGCCCCAACACGGCCCAAGAGGTCCCCAAGACGGCCCAAGAGGGCTCCAAGACGGCACCAAGAGGGGCCCAAGAGGGCGACCAAACATGTTGAAACTCTAGCTTTCTGCCCCCAGGAGCCCCAGGGGGCCCCAAGAGTGCCCCAAGAGGCCCCCAGAGGCCCTCACGAGGCCGCCCAGACGCCCCAAGGAACCCCCAAGAAGCACCCCAGAGGCTCCGAAACGGCCCCCAAGTGGCTCCAAAACTCGCGGTGTCGCCGTCCGCTCGGACCCCCCCGCGGAACTGCCCGAGACCCTCTGGCGGTGGCGGCGAACAGACACCAAACAAATATCACTCGCCTTTTCACCCCTTCGCAGCTTCTACTACCCCCAGATTGGCATAAACAAGGGGTCGGCGGTGTGGCGTAAGCCTAAGAATCATCATCATCGTCATCTTTATCGGCATCGTCATCATTATCAGCATAATCATCACCATCATCGTCATCGTCATTGTCACCATCATCCCCATCGTCATCACTTGCATCCCCATCCTCATCCTCATCAGCCTCATCATCATCATCATCATCATCATCATCATCATCATCATCAGCGTCGTCGCCGTCACCCTCATCCTCATCATCATCTTGAAGAGCATGATCATCATCATCGTCATCATCATCTTGACCATCAGCATCGCCGTCATCTTCATCGTCATCGTCATCACCATCATCATCATCGTCATCACCATGACCATCATGATCAGTTTCATCTTTGTCGTCATCATCATGCCAACCATCATTATCATCGTCAATACCATCATGATCGTCATCCTTATCATCACCATCATCATGACAATCGGCGTCATCGACACCGTTACCATCATCATCATCATCACCATCATCATCACCATCATCATTAATCATCATAATCATCATCATCGCCATCATCATCATCATCGTCACTATCGTCATCACGATCGCGATCACCGTCACCATCACCATTACCATTAATTACCATCCTCATCATCATCACCATCACCATCACCATCATCATCGTCATCGTCAACGTCATCGTCATCGTCATCACCATCACCGTCATCGTCATCACCGTCATCATGGTCCCATTCGGGGCAGCAGCTCCAGGGGGGAGGGCCACAGCCGCACGCTCCGCTCAGACTCGGGGGCCAGGCCGCCGAGCCGCCGCCGCTGCCCGCGGCGGACCGCTGCGTTGCTGCCGCCGCACCGCCCGCGAGCCGCGAGCTGCAGGCAGCGCTGGCGGCGGCAGCGCCCGGCGGCGGCCCCCGCCTGCTACCTGACGGCCACCTCGGCGTGGGGGATGGAATCGACCACCTCGTCGTCGTCGTGTCGTCGTCGTCGTCGTCGTCGTCGTCGTCGTCGTCGTCGTCGTCGTCGTCGTTATCGTCATCGTCGTCGTCGTCGTCACCTGACGGCCACCTCGGCGCGGGGGGAGGAATCGACCACACGCGAGAGTGGCCCTGGCTAAGAGCGGCTTTGGGTGCGAGGCTTTCTGGGGGTCGCGGGGGGGCCGAACACAAGCGCGCGAGTCGCTGCTCGTGTGCGGCGATCGGCTGAAGGTCACTCTGACGTCTAGTCGAAGGAAGGGTCGGTTAGAAGGCAACTCCTAGAAGGTCTGCGTCAGGCCGGGTTGGAATATGTCGAGCTCGACTGAGGGGTCACTGAGCTAGGCCTGATCGAACCCAGGATGATGCCAGACAGAGCGGGATTGAACCGGATGAAGTGGGGTTTCACAATATCAAACTTGACAAATCCTGATTCGACCAGTTTTCGACCAGCGCCGATTCTGAATCGCACGCAGGAGTTGCACCCGAAGGGTCGGGTGTCGCCAGAGGTGATTCTGGCCCAAAGGTGGGCGACGAAAAGAAGCGGGTCTTGCGCGAACAGAACGACCAGGCGCCGTGGCTCGCGCGGGCCGCAGGCGCGGCACGCCACATTGGAAACGGACGCGCTCATATGCGCGGCCTTACGTGGGAAGCTTGCGCGCGAATGCCGGCGCAGTTGGCCCTGTTTTCTGCAGTGCCGACGTCTCCCCAGCGTTTCGCGCCACTTTGGAGCCCCTGGGGCCCTCTGGGCCTGGTCGGGGGTGCTCTGGAGGCTGCCTGAGCCTCCCAGGGGATCCTGGGCCTGCCTCTGGCCAGGGACATCCGGGGGGCAAGTGTGTCAGGATCCTGCTGCCCTCGTCTCCCCTGCCAGGGGAGACGGGCCAGGAAGCTGCAGTGGTCTGCTAGGTGTCGGTCAGGCCGCCCCTGGGTCCTGGACCCCAGGGGCTCCTCCCCAGTGGCCACCCTTTCGCTGTCCGAGCCGCTGCCTGACACGAACAACCGTCACCCGACTATCTTCTCTACTATTCTTTAGCACTCCTCCTGCAGAGAGGGACATGCCCGACGTAAGGCGCTCACTGTCCGAGCCGCCCCCCATCGAACCTGGGGCCCCGGGGCCAGGCCCCGCGGGGCCCGAGGAGCGGCGGGGTCGCCTCCCTCTGGTCGACCCCAGCTGAAGGGGGGGGTTGTACGGTGTTGGCACTGGACAAGGAAGCATTGGATAGGGAATCCAGGGTCTGGAAGCCAATGGATCTCCAATCCCGCATTGGCAGTGGATGTTGCCGCCGCCCTCATCGGATAAGGAACCCTCCAAGGTCTGGCGCCTCCCGTGCACGTCCCTCAACGAACGCCCCCACCGTATTGCGAATGCAGTGCGCCGGAGAGTTGCACTGCATCCTGCGGCAACCAATGTATTCCGCGTGCAAATGCAGCAAT
>CAUYUJ010017461.1:7500-182500 GCA_963575745.1 Prorocentrum cordatum | reverse complement strand
TGGTCAGTCAGCCAGACCAGGGCGCCCCTGTCCTGGTGGGTTCGGCTCGGGGGCTCCCTTCCCCTGGACTCCTGCGTCCCGCGCGTCGGATCGGGGCCCTCCTCGTCGTCCTCCTCGTCCAGCTCGTGCTCCAGGTCGAAGATCTTGGTCACGCCGCTGCCGCTGGACACGACGAGGTCCCATTCGCCGATGTGGTCGACCATGAGGTCGCACAGCCTCACGGCGTACCTCCCGAGGTTGCTCTCGCCACAGAGGCGGCCGTTCTTGATGTGGTCCTGCCTGTCCTGGGCCGCATCGTCGTCGTGGAGCCGGAGGCAGTCGCAGCTCAAGAGGAGCTCGCACCACGACTGGGGGCCCATCACCTCCGCCAGCATGGCCCTCTTCATGAACGGCAGCAGCCGCTGGTAGACCCCGTTGGTGTCGTCCCCGATCAGCTCTATGAAGCCGCGGTAGGTGCCGAACTTGGTGGGCAGCGTCCGCAAGGTTATCATGAAGAGGGGTGCCGCGGCATCCTCCATGCGAGCTCTGGTGAACGCGACCTGCTGCTCCCGCTTGACGTACGCGCCTGGCTTCGCGTCGGGCGTGTGCCCTGGCGAGCAGGTCGCCAACACCCAACCCTGAGAGGCCATGTACTCCGCGAGCTCCATGGTCCGTTGGCCCAGGTTGCTGAGCAGCCCCCGCCTCTCGTAGAAGCCATCCGGGGTGTCGTACTGGAGGTCGCACAAGGCCTTGGAGCCCCCCCAGAAGGACGCATAGTGCGGCCGACAGCCCCACCCGTCCTTCATGAAGTTGTCCAGCCCGACTCCCAACACCTGAGCGACGAAAAAAAAGGAAGGGGTCCTGTGCGAGAACGCACGGCGTGGCGACCTTACGCAGCGGCTTAATGCGCGGGCCGCCACCGCGGCACACCGCGTTGAGAAGAGAGCGCCGACGCGCGACCTTACGCGGGCAGCCTCTGCGCGAATGTCTGCGCAATCGAACCGCTTTTCAACGTCGCCCACCTCGTCGCCGTCCGGAAGGCCGCTCACGCACGCGGAGCCCTCGTCCCTCAACTCCACGATGACGGTGTCCTGCGCACCGCGCTCGACCAGCCGAGCCACGCCGGGCATGGCGGTGTATCGCAGCTGGGTCTGCGCGCCCTCCCGGAAGAGGAGCCGCTGCTCGCGCTGCGCGCCCTTCGGCCCCACGTTCCCGGCCTGGCAGGACACCAGCGTCCACGCAAACTTACCCATCACGTTGATGAGCTCCGCGGCGCGCGCCGCCAGGTTGGTGTCCGGCCCCTGCCGCCTGAACCCGCTGCAGCTGTAGCGGTGCTCGCTGACGCGCGGGTCGACGTCCAGCCTCTTGGCGCGCCACGACCTCGCCAACCACGCCTCCAGCTCGGCGAAATGGGCGCCGTTGACCTGCACCCACCCGGCCTCTGACTACCTACCAGACCACCCCAACCCAACCCGAAGACCCGAACTTCGGGTCAGGGGGGCTGGTTCTTTCTACGTTTCCCGCCCCCCCCCATATTGGAAATCGAGGGCAAATCTGAGCCTTCGGGTTGGGTTGGGGTGGTTTGGTGGGTGGTGAGCCTCGTGCAGCTCGACCATGACGTGCGGCGCGGCAACGATGTGGCTCTGGGCGTACGTGGCCTTCCGGAACAGCAGCCGCTGCTCCCGGATGTGGCACACGGCCCCGGCGCTGCCGCTGTCCGCGAGCTGCAGGCTCCAGCCGCACTTCTCCGTGAGGAACTCCGCCACGGCCACCGAGAGGAGGGCCATGTTGTTCTCCCCCGTGGAGGCCTCTCGGGTCGGGCGACAGGGGGGATAGCAAAGGAGGGGTTTGAGAATCAGCTCACGTAGCTGATTTTCCCGGCGCCTCCCGGCGCCGGGAGGCGCCCATGTATCGAGGAATGGGCCCCTCGGCGGGGCCGAAACCAGCTGCATGCAGCAAGTGTCGTAACCCCCCCTTTCCCAATCCCCCCCTTTCGTCCGGCCCGAGCCTTGGACAGGAAGATGCCGGTAGCTCCCTTGGTCTTCTGGTCGCCGCCCTTCCTCAGGCTCGTGAACCGGGCGTCGCTGGACGCGGCGGCGGCCCTGCGCCAAGAAGACTCCATGCGCTCGCAGCCCATCTCCTGCAGGAAGCCGGCCAGCTGGTGGAAGATGCCGCCGAAGTTCTTGCCGTTGACCTGCACGTAGCCCGAGCTGCGCAGCTCGACCAGGAGGTGCGGTATTCTGGTCTGGGAGTCCAGCTGCTGCAGCGCCACCAGCGTCTCTGCCTGCTGCGTCTCGAGGTTCTCTCCCAGCCGCGCCTTGTGGGAAGGCCCAAGTCTGCCCCCAGCACGACGTACCCCCAGTGGAGTGTCGCAGCGGCCATGGCTTCGGCCGCGGCCACGGCGTGCGCGGAAGCCCAGCCTCTAGGCGGCCCCGCGGCGGGCCCGAAGCCCTCCTCCAGGGTACGTCTGCTCTGGGGGATACGCACGTTTGACCCCCCGTCGGGGGCGACGACGGGGGCGAATAGCCCAGGGGAGAACACTGCATGTATCCCGAGTCGCCGATGGCCCATGCCTTCGGCGAGGCTCCCGGGCGAATACACGTAAAAAATGCCCGCCCCCAGGCTGTTCGCCCCGGTCGACGCCTCCGACCCTGAGCCTCCAGGTCGTCTTCGTCGTCGTCGTCGTCTTCCACGTCCTCCTTCGCCTCGCCCGCGCTCGCGCTGGCGGGCGCCGCGGTGCTGCCGGCCGCCGGCGCGGGTGGCCCTGCAGCGGCCGCTGCCTCGCTGACCGCTGGAGCCGCGGCGGGCGCGCCGCCCTTCCTGGGGGCCCAGGCGCCGTGCGGGTCCTGGCCGCCGCCGTGCGCCCTGGGGGGCCGCAGCCTGCCGCACTCGTCGCAGAAGCTGGCCCCGGCGGCGAAGTCCACGCCGCAGGCGCACGTCTCCCAGCTGCCCGAAGCTGACACCTTCGGCGGCGCGCGTGATCATCACATGTGTATGTAAGCATGTATGTGTATGTATAGTTGTATGTGTAGGTGTATGTCTATGTGTATGTGTGTATATTCCTCTTTCTATATTTTTACAAGCCCGGGCGGCCGCAAAACCCCGCACCCCCCCCCCCTCAAACCGGACTCCTGGGATCCTGGGGCTTTGGGACCCTCCGGACGCCCATTGAAGCGGTCCCGAGTGCCTCAAGAGCGCTCCAAGACAGGCACAAAGCGCTCCAAGACGCCAAAGATAGCCCCAAGACAGCCTCAGGAGCCCCCAAGACGCCCCAAGCGGCCCCAAAGAAGCCTCCCAAGACGGCCCCGGGAGGCCGAAATGGTCAATTTTCCAATGTGTTTTTCGATGTTTTCTGCTTTCTCGCCATTTTAGCTTTCCGACGCTCCAAGACAGAACTAGAGGCCCTCAAGAGCGCCCCAAGATGGCCCGGGGGGCCCCCAAAACGGCCCCAACACGGCCCCAAGACGGCTCTGGAGCGCCCCGAAACAGCCCAAGAGGCGCCCAAGAAGGCCCAAGAGGGCCCCGAGAAAGCTTCAAACGAGCCCCCACAGGGCGTTCAAAAGTACAAACATCTAACTTTCCGCCCCAAGTGGGCCCCAGGAGGCCCCAGGAGGGCCCCAAGAGGCCCCAAGAGGCTTCCAAAGGCCCCGAGGACTCCCAAAAAGAACCCACGAGGCCCCAAAATGGCTCTCCAAAAGGCAGCCAAAACGGCCCCCCAAGAGGCTTCAAAACTGCTGAATCGCCCCACTTGACCGCCACCTCCGGAACGGCTTCGCTGCGCTGCTCCGTTGTTTGCCAGACAGTGGCATCCCACGCAAAACACCAAAATGCTTGAAATCCCGGGTTCGCAACCAAATTCCCGGGAAATCGGTTGCGAACCCGAGATTCGGCACATTTCCCCGGAATTCGGTAGATGTCCTTAGCATTTCCAGAATCCGGTACGTTGCCTGCATGCTTGCTGCCCTATGCCCTATCGCATCCCAGAATAATCGTCCCATGGAGGTTTCACGAGGGCCCTTCCAAGTCATTAAGGAAACATTGTTTTCCACACGTGTTCGCACACAAGCATCCGTAGCCGTTGGCTTAAATTTTTAAGCTGTCGCATACGGCACATCCTCGATGTCTGTATTCGCTTGCTCCGATTGTGGCGAGACCCTGCCTGCAGAATCATTCTCCACAACACAACTTCAGCAGTCCAATCGGGCTTGCAAGTCGTGTGCCAGTCGACGGGAAACACAGTCACGGTCAGCCCCCCAACACAAAGACTATCAATGCACTCGTTGCGGGGACATGCACGATCGAACTCACTTCAGCCCTTGCCAGCTGCACCGCTCCACTCGGACGTGCAAGGCGTGCGCCACTGACGGCCGTCCGAAGCAAGACCTCTTCTCCTGCACGCGCTGCGGAGAGCTCTGGGACAGGACCCACTTCGACGCGAGGCACCTCAAAGCACGCAGCACTACGCGGGTTTGCAATTCCTGCGCCTAGCGAGGGCGCGAGCAAGTAAGGTGCAGGTCCGGGAACTGGGCGCGAACCGGCCGCGGTTCAAAGACCGTGGAGGGCCGCGCTAGACGCCAACGCGCGCAAGGGTTGAAGGACCAAGGTGCATGGCGCGAAGCGCCAATGCAGTCTTGTATATATATATATATATATATGAGTTGGTTCATGTACATGTTTGCATGTATGTATGCGTGTATGTATGTAGGCATGCCTGCATATGTGTATGTAAGTGGCGTGCTTATGTATGTGTTGGTGCATGTGTGCGTGTATGTATGTGCGTATGTATGTAGGTATGTATGGGTATAGCTATGCATATACCGTACGTGTGTATGTTTGTATACATGTATGTATGCATGTATGTATGTGTGTATGTATGAATGAATGTATGTATGTACGTACGTATGTATGTGCGTATGTATGTACGTATGCATGAGTGCATGTATGTAGAATACGTATGTGTGTATGCATGTATGTATGCATGCGTGCATGCGTGCATGAGTATACGTGCGTATGTGTGAATGTGTATATGTATGTATGTATCTATGGTTTTATGTGAAATACGTGTGTATGTCTGGTTTACATGCGTGTACGACTGCATGTGTGTAGGTATGTGTGCATGTTTGTATGGGACGTACGTGTGTATGTATATATGTGTGTATGAATGCGTACACGCATGTATGTATGTGTGTGTATGCATGCATGTGTGTATGAATGTATGCACGTGTGCATGTATGCATGTATGTGTGTATGTCACGTGCGTATGAATACATAGATGTGTGTATGCATGCATGCAGGTAGTTGTCTATGGTTGTGTGTATGCATGTGTGTGTGCATGTGTGAAAGTATGTGCTAGGTATGTGCGTGTGTATGTAAGGTACGTTGGACTGTGCGCATGTATGGATGCGTGTATGGATCTACGCATGTAACAAATTATGAATATGCATTCATAATTGCATTCAGGTATGCATGCATGCATGTATGTATGTATACAGGTATGCGTGTGTGTATGCCTGCACGTCTGCATGTATGAAACGTACGTAGGTGTGTATGTATGCATGTCTGTGTGTGCATGTATGTGTATGTGTGTATGTACGCTGCTTGTGTGTAATGAGCGTGCGCGTGTATGTAGGTACGCCTGCATGTGTATCCATGGATACGTGCGTATATATGTTTGCGCGTGGTGATCTGTTGCGTGTATGTATGTATGAATGCGTGTATGGATGTGTATATGTATGTATGTAACGTATGTGTGGATGTATGTCTGTATGCATGCCTGCATGCAGTCATGCATGTATGTATGTGTGGTTGGTTGGCTGTATGTGTATGTAACATGCGTTTGTAAAGATATGCGCGTGGATGTATGCATGTATGCATACATGCAGGCACGCATGGGAGTATGTATGTGTACGTATTCAGGTATGGATGTATGTATGTGTGGACATGTATGTAGGGATGTAACTGTGTATAAATGTATGTGACGTGCGCACGTTGTATGTAATCACGTGTGCATGCATGCTGCATGCACGTATGAACGCACGTATGCGTGAATGCATGTATGTAGGTCTGTGCGTATGTATGTATGTGGGTATGTATTACGTATGTATCTTACGTATGTGTGTATGGATGTGTGGTTATGCATGCGAGCATGCATGTACGCATGTGTGCGTGCGTGTATGTATGCATGTACGTATGTATGTAGCGTACGCGTAAATGTATGGCTGTGTGTGTTTGCATGCATGCACGCATACTAGTATGTATGAATATAGGTATGCATACGTGTCTGTATGCATGTAGGTAACGCACGTATGTAGGCATGGATGCATGTGTGTCGAAATGTGTGCATGCATGCATGCGTGTATATGTATGGCTGTAACGTACGTGCGTATGTATGGATGCATGTATGCATGCATGCATGCACGCATGCATGCATGTATGTATGTACGTGTGAACGGATTTATGAGTGTACATGTGTATGTATGTATGTATGTATGTATGTATGTGGGAACTGTCGTATGGAAAGATGTCCATATGTGCGTGTGTGCATGCATGCATGTATACATGCATGTGCCGTGCGTACGTATGCATCTATGTGTGTATGCATGCATGCATGTATGTACGTATGTGTCTGGATGTATGTATGTATGGATGCATGTATGTAACGTACGTGTGTCTGGATGTACACTTCTGTGTGTACGCATGCATGCATGTATGTTTGCATGTATGTGTGTACGTATGGTTGTGCAGTGTATGTGTATGTTTGTCTGTATGCAACGTGCGTATGCATGTAAACTTACATGTGCGTATGTATGGATGCATGCATGCGTGCATGCATGTACGTGCGTATGTGTATATGTGCATGTATGTATGTATGGGTGCACGTGTATAGGTATGTATAGATGTATGCATGTGTATATATATATATATATACGTACGCGTGTATGCATGAATGCACGCATGTGTGTATGCATGTATGCATGTCTGTAGGTATGTATTCCCGGATGCACGCGCGCACGCACGCATGCACGTATGTGGATGTGTGCATGTATGCAGGCACGCACGCGTGCATGTATGTATGCATGTATGCATGCACGCATGTGTGTAGGTATGTAGGTATGCAGTCATGGATTCATGCATGCATGTACGCATGTTGATACGAATGCATGTCTGTATGTATATATGTATATATGGTGGATGTCAGTAGGTACGTGTGCATATGTAGTTATGTATGCGTGTGTATATTAAGGTATGTATGTATATATGTGGTCATGCACATTTGCATGAATGTATGTGAGTATGCATGTGTGCCTGTTTGTATGCTTGTTCGTTTGCGTATAGGCATGTATATATGCATGTATCTATGTATGCATGCATGCATGTGTGTCGTTGTCGATCCCATATGCGTGGACTCGGTTTCTTCCCGCCGCGTGAGCCGGGCCAGTGTGCTCGCTTCTCCGCCGCGCGCCTGGCCGCGACGCCCAAAGGTGTGTGTGTGTGTGAATGTGCGCATTGTCGCACTGTTGTGCGCCCCAAGAATGCAGTTTGGCTCGGGCTGCTGCCATGAGGAACGCTAACTGAGGAACGAAGCCCTTTTTTGGCACCAGAAGATGAGGGGCAACGATAGGGGGGGATAGGCATAGGGGGGGATGCATCGACCTGGAATCGGCGATACATCGCCGATAGATCGGCCATAGGCCCCCGAAAACGAATCCGCACCTTCCTGGGCGGGGTTGGGCTATCAGACCCCTATCGGCGATCAATGGGCCATTGGGGGTCGATGCATACCCCCCTATGCCTATCCCCTTCCCTATCGTTGCCCCCGAGAAGAGCCTGGGTGCCACGGAATGGCCTGAGGAACAGCGAGCGGATCCAGGGGCACCTTAGGCCAGGAGCATTTTTATGGACCCCCGAGTCGTGAGGGTCTCTGGGGATGCACGAGCAAACGAACAGCGTAAGTTTATCTTTCGGAGGTCCGCGCGGACCCCTTCTTAGCGCGCGGAGCGCGCAAGGGGCGGCGCCCGAGGCGCGGTCAGGGGGGCACCCGCCAAACCAAAAAATCCGCACGGACCTCCGAATGATGTTGATGCCGTTGTTCTTCTTCGAGAGAAGCCCCCCTTGCCTAGAAGGCCCCCTCGACCTCCTCCTCCTCCTCCTCCTCCTCCTCCTCTTCCTCCTCTTTCTCTTTCCCTTCCTCTTCCTCTTCCTATTCCTCTTCCTTCGCCCTCCTCCTCCTCCTCCCTCCTCCTCCTCCTCCTGCTCCTCCTCCCCCTCCTCCTCCTCCTCCTCCCCCTCCTCCCCGGGGAGGCCTGCGCTGATAAAAGTCAACAACGCCCAACATCCTTTGGGAGGGGACCCGAGTTAAGATGCCCAAGTCATTAGGGATAGGGCGTCTTCTCTGCAGATGTATCAAACCAGCCCGCTTAGATTTATTATCCCTCAGGCAAGCACAGGGACCTCACTTAGGTTACGTCTTCATTGTGTTATTAGGGTTAGGGGTTCCATCATTCTCGATGATGAGTCGAGTTGGACGGAACGAGGGGGGTAGCAATAAAGAAGGGTTCGCGACTTGGCTCGCGTAGCTGGTTTCCCAGGCGCCTCCCGGCGACGGGGGCGGCCACGTTTCGAGGAAGGGGGCCTGGCGGCGGGGCCGAAACCAGCTGCGCGCAGCAAATGTCGTTACCCAGGAGAGCCCAGACTCGAATCGCTAAGTCGGATCGGCGATCGAAATGAATCGGATCGGCGGAAATCGGCATTGAGAACTGGGAATCCAACTCGGAACCCGAGGTCGAAGCGGATCGGAATCGGAATCCATGAACATCCCTGGTTATATACCCCCCCCGTTTCCCAACCCCGCCCGCTCATCCAGCCCGACCGGAGGCGGAACCCTGGAATCGAGAAGATGGTGCCCTCGGGGGTCTGGGCAGGGATCCCTCCTGGGCGCCGCCGTCACTCGGCGAGGCGGGTGACGTGCTACGGCAGCTCACGTCGTGACGACGTGCGCGCTGGCCTCTCGCACCGCGCGGGCCGCTCCCCCCTTGAGCGGTCGCGGCCTCCCGACAGAGCAGATCGCTCGACGCCGGCCGAGTCCGGGCTCCAGCCTTGAACGCCAGTACTGGGAGCCCGCCGCCGAGCCGACGCGGCGCGAACCCGCCCCCGAGACCCGACGGCGCGAACCCGCGGCAGCATCGTGGGACACCGCGGCAGGAGCCCTGGGCCCTGGCCTTCTGCGGCACTGCCCGAGCGCCGGATCGACCGGAGGAGGAGGAGGAGGAGGAGGAGGAGGAGGAGGAGGAGGAGGAGGAGGAGGAGGAGGCAGGGCGCGAAGGGAGCGCACAGCGCCAGGGTGTCTCCGCGGCCGCAGCCATGCGGTGCCACCCGTCGGGCCGCGGGCGCGCCTTGGAGGAGCCGGCCAGCCCGCAGCCCATGCAGCCTCGGCGGTGCCTCCCCCCCCTTCTCGGCGGGCGCCGCCCCCCCTTGACTGCCTACCAGGCCACCCCTACCCCAACCCGAAGACCCGAGTTGGACCCGCATGTCGGGTTGGGGGGGGGGGGTACGGGTTCCACGTGCTCTTGCGCTGTTCCCCGACCCCCCCCCCATCCCCGCTGGAGATGGAGGGCAAATTGGAGCGCTCGGGTTGGGTTGGGGTGGCTTGGTGGGTGGTGACCCCCCTTCCTCACCGCGGGCACGAGCCCCTCGGCCGCGAACTGCCCCGCCGCCTGCGGTCGAGCCAGATGGCCGCCGTGCGGGGAGGAATGGGGGCACGCTCGCAGGGCCGCACGCGCGCCCGGGGAGCGCTCCGCCCGCGGCTGCACCTCCGCGCAGCCCCGCCGTGGTCTGCCCCCTCGTCCCCGATGCCGCGACTGCGGCGGCCGCTGCGCGGCGGCTGCTCGCTCTGCTCGAGGGCTGAGCCATGGAGCGTGCCTCGGTGCATCGATCGATCTGCGGCACGATGCCCCGAAGCCTGCCCGACGGCCTCGCACCGTCGCAAGGCATGCCCGACTCCGAGGCACCCGAAGCGTGCGGCGCCCGACTCCGGCGGGCGACGCCGAGTCAGGGCGCGAACGCGTGCCCGAAGGAGCTCACTCGCGCTCCGGGGGGCGATCACGAACGCGGATTGGGCGCAGCTCGAAAATCCGCAAACCCCCCGCCGCCTCCCCTAGCAACTCGCGCGGCCGTCTCCGCTTTCGGGATGCACCCTGCAGGCAGCGTCCCGCGAGAACGATGCACATGATGAAGGCTGCAGTGGCGAGGCAGACTATGCCAGTGCGCGTGCACATTGACTTTGGAGCATGCTGTGCGGTGTCCTTGGGCGCGGATGCGTGTTTCTGCGTGCCCTCATCCTTCATCCGCTCATGTGCATTTACCCCTGCCCCCCCTCCCTCCCTCCCCCTCCCTCCCTCCCCTCCTGCCCTCCCTCCTCTCCCCCCTTTCCTTCCCCCCTTCCCTCCTGCCATCCCCCTCCCTTCCTCCTCCTTCCCACCCCTCCTCCTGCACGCCCACCCCCTCGTCTTCTGGCGTGCGCTCAGTCTTGAAGGCTCGACATTTGTCCCGCGACCACCGCTGCGCAGAGGACTGGAGCCGGTGGAAGCAAGGCCGAAAAGAGGAGGAGAAGCAGGAGCAGGCACAATAGAACTGAAGAGGATGAGAGAGAGAGAGAGAACAAACAAATAGAGAGCAGAGGAGGAGGAGAAGCAGCAGCAGGCACAATAGAACTGAAGAGGATGAGAGAGAGAGAGAGAGAGAAAAACAAACCATTAGAGAGAGAGAGAGAGATAGAGACGAAGCTATGTAGGGATATATATATAGAGAGAGAGAGAGAGAGAGAGACGGAGATATTACCATAGAGATGGAGCGATGAAGAGGGAGAAGGAGAGATAATCAGAGAGAGAGAGAGAGAAAGAGTGACAGAGAGTGATATAGAGAATGAGAGACAGAGAGACACGGACGAGCGGGTGTAGAACAAATATTCAATCCAATGGGAACTAGTAACCCGTCGAATAATTACCCTGACATGCCCTCTGGCCAACCCTGGCCAAACCTCTCAGCCAACGCTTCTGGCCGGCCAGTAGCGCAACCCTTTCCAGAGGATGTCATCGGGGGGAGGGGGGGAATGGGGGGTGGCAAAATTTACCCCAGATCGAATCGGGAAATCGAATCGGCAAGCGAGACTTGTAGAATCGGCAGACTCCGGCAGGCACATCGCAAGGCACATCGACATCGACGCGACGCCCGGCAGCCGGATCCCGAAGCCTGCAAGAAGAAGCCCAAACCGAAGCCCGAATGCAGAGCCGAAACGAATCGAAATCCTCCCTCCTCCCGCCTCCCGCCTCCCTCCTCCCGCCTCCCTCCTCCATCCTCCCTCCTCCTCCTCCTCCTCCATCCTCCCTCCTCGTCCTCCTCGTCCTCCTCGTCCTCCTCGTCCTCCTCGTCCTCCTCGTCCTCCTCGTCCTCCTCGTCCTCCTCGTCCTCCTCGTCCTCCTTGTCCTCCTCCTCCTCCTCCTCCTCCTCCTCCTCGAGCGAGGACCCCAAACAGCAAATTATTTGAATCTATGCGGCGCACTCTGCCGACCCCTTGGGGCTCATCGGCGTGTGAGATGCTTCGCCCTCCCCAAACCCCGGGGGCGCGCAAACATGGATTGGCGATCCGTGGATTTGGCGCGCGGTCGCCAAGTCCATGGATCGGGGGAGGTGCCCTCCCCGAAACGCGGCCGGTGCCGCCTCGTTCGGCGGCGGAAATCCGCGATCTCTCATGAAAACGAGACCCGTCGCGAATCCACGCCCCCTTAGTTCGGGGGCGGCCAAGAACGGGGCGTCCAAGAGGGGGGGCGCAAATCATGGCCGGCGGCATGTGAGGGGGGGAGGCGGAGCCGTAATGAAGCAAGAGGCGCCATGAGATCTGGGAAATATCATGGCACACGCCATGATCTCCCCCCCCTGGTCATCACCCCCCCTCTTTGCCGCCCCCTTGATCCAGTTTGCGATGGCCTGACCCGGGAGCCTGGTCCGGTCGATTTGGAGGGGGGGGTCCCCCGGGGACCTGCCGACCGCGCCATGGGGAGGGCGGAGGGCTCCAAAACGAGCCAAGAGGGCCCTATAGGAGGCCCCTTGGAGGGTCCAAGAGGGCCAAGAATCGCCGAAGGATCAATCCAAAGCGCCCACGCTGGCCTCCAGACGGCCCAAGAGGCCCCCAAGAGGCCCCAAGAAGGCCCCAAGACGTGTCCCAAGAGGGCCTCCAGAAGCAAAAATCGTCTCGCTCCCTTGGGGTTGATGTGTATTTTCAACACGTTAGCCTCCTGGGCGTCCACAACGTCCAAGACGGCCCAAGATGCCTTCAAGGTCGCCTCAAGACGGCCCAAGGAGCCCCCAAGAGGGCTCCAAGTCGACCCAAGCGGGCCCCAAGACGGCCCAAGAAATCCCCAAGACGGCCCAGGAGGGCCCCAGAAGGGGGAACCCGAACGGATGTTTCGAATTGTCGGGAAGAGAACGCCCCCGGTTGCTCCGAGAAGCCCCCAACAGGCCCCCAGGGAACCCCGAGAGGGCAGCAAAAAGCAAGAGGCCCCCAGGGGGTCCCCAAGAAGTCCAAAAGCTGCCTCCAAGACGCCCACGAGACGCCTCCCACGAACCCCATCGACCATCTGAGTGGCCTCAGACTCGCAGCCCAGTCGCGGTGGCGGGATGTGCCGAAGGCCATTCGATCCGCCGCCCCCTGCTTGCAGGGGTGCACGGCGTGCTGGACGTTTCAGGTTTTGGTTTTGGTTCTTTTTCCAAAAGAACTTCCCAGTGGGCTCCGGCAGAACCCGCCGGCCACCCGGAATTTCCCCAAACGTGCTCAACGACCGCAAAAAATCCTCCAAGAACGGCCGTTTCGCTCGGGACATCCTCAAAAAATCGCGAAGATGGCCCAAGATGGCCTCCAAGTCCGCCCGAGATGGTCCAAGACGGCCTCCAAAACGGCCCAAGAGAGTCCAAGACGGCCCAAGACGGCCCAAGAGGCCCCCCAGAGGCCTCCCAGACGGCCCAAGAGGCCTCCAAGAGGTCCTCCAGGAGAGTCCGAAGAGGCCAAAATCATTGATTTTCCATTGGTTTTTGAAGGATTTTGGCATTTGCGCCTTTTCGGCTCTCCGACGGCTCAAGACGGCCCAAGAAGCCCCCAAGATCGCCCAAGAGGCCCCCAAGAGAGCCCCCTGATGGCCCAAGTGGCCTCCAAGATGGCCCCTAGAGGGCCCCAAGACGGCCCAAGAGGCCTCCAACACGCCCAAGATGGCCTCCAAGACGCCCAAGATGGCCTCCAAGACGGCCCTGGAGCGCCCCAAGAGGGTCCCCCGTTGGCCCAGAAAGGCCCCCAAAACGGCTCCCGACGGCGTCAGACGTGCCAGGAACCCACCAAGATGGCCGAAGTTGGCTCGAAGCTGGCCCAAAAGGGCCCAAGAGGCCCCCAAGAGGGCCTCCAGGAAGGCCAAAAGATGCCAAAATCACTGATTTTCCCAAGGTTTTTGATGGATTTGGGCATTTCCCTTTTTTCGGCCTTCCGACGGCCCGAGACGGCCCAAGAGCCCCCAAAGATCGCCGAAAGATCGCCCAAGAGGCCTCCAAGACGGCGACGATGACCATCAAGACGCCCACGTGTTCCCCGAAGGCTTTCCAAACCGATTCGGGGAACACATGGTCCGATGGCTTGGCAGGTCTGGCCTCAACGTTCGGCCACATAGGCGCTTCCACAAAGGCAGGGGGCGGCGGTGATTCGCCGTAGGCGTCTTCGATCATAATTTTTCGTGTGTTTCGACAGATGCCCGCCGTCTGTAAACGTGGGCTCTTGCCCGTTCGAAGGGGGGGAAGGGGGGGGGCCCTGGGAGGCTGGAGCTCCTGACCACATCCCCAGGGCCTCCGGAGCCCCGCCAGCGGTCAGAGACGGCACAAATAAAGCGCCGAGGCAGTCCAGGACGGCGTCGAGGTAGCCCAAGGTAGCCCCACGACGATCCAAGATGGCATCGACACGGCCCCCCCAGGCGCCCAAGACGGCCCAAGACTCAGCCAGCGGCGCGTCGGAGTCATGATTCCTTGCGCACGCGGACGAGGGGAATGGTTCCTACTCTGATCGCAATCGCCTAAAAGTCTAGTCCACGGGTACTTCACGCCTTTGTGGGCCCCGGAAACGGCAGGGCCGTTTTTTCACCGTTTCCAAAAAAATGTACCTTGAAAATGGAAGCGGCAAAAAAACGGCGACCGGAAACGGCAACAAAAACGGCTCCAGGATTGGAACCTGAGCTGGAACCAATCAAAAAACGGCGACGGAACCAGTAAAAAAACGGCGTCGGAACCGGCAAAAAAACGGCAAAACGGAACCGGTAAAAAAACGGCCCTGTCGTTTCCGGGGCCCACTAAGCTTCACGCCCGTCCTCTGAAACGCTTCCCCCTGCATGTCCCCTTCGATCACCTCCCCTCCAGGCTTCTCCGGAGCATCATCCCGACCGAGCTCTCGAGACGCTTCCAGTTCCTGCGACGAAGGCCCTCTCGCGGCCTACACGAATCCAGCGGCTACGCCAGCAAACGCAATCCCACCGGCCCTCTGGGTGTCAGTGGGTGGGGGGGGCTTCTCTTCCAAACCCTCTGCCCCTTCGAAGAGTGATTTGCCTCTGCTCCGTTTTAAATAGCCAGCCCCCCCACTCGACCGGCGGCCGACCCGAAGCCAAGACGACCCGCCCCCACCACCCAGCTCACAATACAAAAGGAAGTGCTCTTTGCGACAAACTCTAGATCGTCTGCGGGCGTTCTGCGATCACTTAGTCTTGTTCTTTTCCAAGACGGCAGGGTGCAGCATCTTGCCTCGTGTGAGCAGGCCCACCATCTGTCTCAAAAACAATGCAATGTGCACGTGTCGGCAAAACCCGATCGGACAAGAACGGGAAGCGCCGCTGTAGTCAAATGGGCGCATTGGGCGAAGAAGAAAAGGAAGGCGAGAGCAACGAGGAGTCGATGACGAGGACGACGTGGCGAACGTGAGGATAGCGAAGAGGAGCATGAGGACAACGAGGAGGAAGAGAAACACAAGGACGAAGACGAAGAGAACGAGGGCGAGTACGAGGAGGAATGCGGAGGGCGATGATGACGACGACGACGACGACGACGACGACGACGACGACGACGACGACGACGACGACGACGACGACGACGACGACGACGACGACGGAGGACAGTACGAGGCAATTGGAGAAAGACGATGCTCCTGGCGCCGCGCGGGGTTCTCTTGGGGCCTGTTGGGGGCTTCTTGGGGGCCCCTTGGGTCCTCTTATGGGCTTCTGGGGTCCTCTTGGGCTGTCTGGGCGCGTCGTGGGGTTCTGTGGGAGCTTTCTTAGGCCGTCTCGGCGCTGGGGGCCTCCTGGGACGCTCCCGGGAGTCTCTTGGGGCCCTTCTTGGCCCTTCTTGGGCCGTCTTGGGGTTCTTGTGAGCTGTCTGGGTGGCTCCTAGAGCGGTCGTGGGGGCCTCTTGGGGTCTTCTTGGGGTGCTCTTGGGGCTCTCCGGGGCGTCTTTTGGGCCTCCCTTGGGCCGTTGGAAAACACTCCAAGAGCGATTCGAACACGACGTCGATGCGGAGTCCCCTCTTGGGCCGATTTTTGGAGGATGTCTCGAGAGAAACGACCATTTTTCAAAAACCTGACCGGACAAAAACGGGAAGCGCCGTTTTTTATCCACCACGTGCGTCAGAGACCGTATTGGCGAGAACGTCAGAGAAACCCATAAACGCAACAGAACAGACTAAATGATGGCCTGCCGCGCTGGTCTGTCGAGATAGTCTGCTGCCCTGGCCACATCATGGTGTCGACACCGTGCTTTTCTCTCGGCAAACGCGGGCCCTCACCCGTTGTCGCCCAGCCTACTTGTTCTGTTCCAGCCTGTCTTGTCTTTTGTTTGTCCGTCGTCGTCGTCGCGTGCCTTTCCTTTGTCGTGGTCGTCGTTTTCATTATAATCGTCCGCTGTTGCCGTTCTCGCTGTCGCCGTCGTTATCATTTTATGATTGCGGTAATTTTTCTGATTGCTTTTTTGTTGTTGGATTCCGTGTTCGGTTGGTTTTTGTGTTATGTTTGTGGTCGTTTTCTGTCATCGTTTTTGTCGTAATTTTCGAGATCGTCATTGACGAAGACGACGACGAAGACGACGACGACGACGACGACGACGACCACGACGACGACGACGACGACGACGACGAACGACAACGACCAGGAGGACCCGTGCCGGCTGGCTCGGGGTGCCCGCGTCCCTCTGCTGCCGCAGGCCGCCGCCAGCGAGTTCCGAAGTGCGGGCCCGTACCCCTTAGTTAGAGAAAATGAAGCCCCAGAACCAACGGTGCACGCCGGAGGCGCTTCCCGTCATCCTCGAGTTCGTCTGGAGGCCGTCTCGAGGCCGTCCTGAGGACATCCTGGGCCGTCCTGGCGGCACCGTGGGTCGTCTTGGGGGCCGGGGGCTCTTGGGGGTCTCTTGGGGCGCTTTGGGGGTCCTCTGGGGGGCCTTCGGGGTTTCTCTTGGGCCGTTCGGAGGCCCTCCGCGAGCGTGCGGTCTGCCGTGCGAACGTGTGGACTGCCGTGCTCATTTGGGGTCTGCCTTGCTCCTTTGTGGTTTGCCGCGCTCCTGTGTGGTCTGCCGTGCTCCTGTGTGGTCAGCCGTGCTCCTGAGGCGTCTACGGTGCTCCTTTGGGGTCTGCCGTACTCATTTGGGGTCTGCCGTGCTCCTGTGGTCGGCCGTGCTCATTTGGGGTCTGCCGCGCGCCTGTGAGATCTGCCGTGCTCCTGTTGGGGAAACGCCAGCGGCGTTCGGGGTACAACAAAAAGGCGCGTTTATGTTGTACCCGCGCGCGGTCTGCCGTGCTCCTGTGGGTTCCGCCGTGCTCCTGTGGCGTCTGCCGTGCTCCTGTGGCGTCTGCCGGGCTCCTGTGTGGTCTGCCGTGCTCCTTTGTGGTCTGCCGTGCTCCTGTGGAGTCTGCCGTGCTCCTGTGTGGTCTGCCGTGCTCTTGTGGTCTGCCGTGCTCATTTGGGATTTGCCGTGCTCATGTGGGGTCTGCCGTACTCCTGTGTGGTCTGCCGTGCTCCGGTGGTCTGCCGTGCTCCTTTGGGGTCTGCCTTGCTACTGTGGGGTCTGCCGTGCTCCTGTGTGGTCTGCCGTGCTCCTGTGGTTTGCCTTGCTCCTGTGTGGTCTGCCGTGCTCCTTTTGGGTCTGCTCTGCCGTGCTCCTGTGGGGTCTGCCGTGCTCCTGTGGGGTCTGCCGTGCTCTTGTGGGGTCTGCCGTGCTCTTGTGTGGTCTGCCGTGCTCCTTTTTTTCCGCCTGCCGTGCTCCTGCTCATTTTCTGAGGACGTCCCTAGCGAAAACGTCATTTTTAACATAAGAGGTTGTAAAACACCTCTGTCGGCATCTCATTTTTTGAGGATGTCTCAAGCGAAACGCTCATTTGTCATGCACAACAAAAATCCTTGACATTTTTCAACACCCCGACTTTCTGAGGATGTCTCAGGCGAAACCGTCATTTTTAACATAAGACGTCTTAAACGATAGCCTCCAACACCTCGATTTTAGGAGGATGTCTCAGGCGAAATGGCCATTTTGGGGAATCCGCTAACGAAAAATCCCGTGCAGCGCGGCAACCCATATAGTTAAAGAAAAGATATATTTACTCAAGGATTCAGCCAGAACGTCCCGCTTGCTTCTCGTACCTCGAAGACGCTTCCCGTCATCCGCCAGCGCAGTTTCAAAGTGCGGCGCGCACCCGACTATTTATTTTTACCACCAACAAACGGTTCGCGCCAGGGGCGCTTCCCGTCATCCGCCGATCCCCTGGGGTGCCATTGGCGTGTGGGATGCTTCCCCCTCTCCCCACCCTTTCTCCCGGAGCCCGGCCCGGTCGATGTGGAGGGGGAGGGGTCCGCACGGATCCCCCAAGCCCTGCCGAAACGCATCATGGGAGGATAGAGGGCTCCAGAAAGAGCCAAGAGGGCCCCAAGAGGCCCCCAAGACGGTCCAAGAGGGCCCCGAGTCGCAGAAGCATCCCCCAGGACGGCCACGATGCCCTGCAGACGGCCCAAGAGGCCCCCAAGACGCCCCTAGAGGCTTCCAAAAGGCCTCCCAAGAGGGCCCCAAGAGGCAACATTCATCGATTCTCACCCGGGTTTTGTGAACAAAAAGAACGTTCTCGCCTGTCGGTTCCCCGACGCTCCACGACCGCCCCAGAGGCCCCCCAGATCCCCCAAGACGGCTCCAGGAGTCTCCAAGGAGGCCCCTGGACGGCCCAAGAAGGCCCCCACACGGCCTTGAAGACGGCCTGAGAGACCTCCAACACGGCCTGAAGGGCCCCAAGACCGCCCCAAGCAGGGCCCCGAAGGGGAACCCGAGCCCACATTTCGACCCCTCGGTCCCCCAAGGCCCCTGAGGAGCCTCCAAGAAGCTTCCAGCGGCCCCCAAGAAGCCCCCACGAAGCCCCCAAAGAGCTCCAAGAACCCCCCCACATTCGCCCAAGAAGCCCTCAAGAACAGCGCGCAACAACCGTTGTCCCCCGAGGGCACGGCGGTGTGGCGTGAGCTTGAGAACCTAGGTGGTGCAATCAATGTGGTGCACTGTAGGCGGTGCAACCCAGGTGGTGCAATCGATGCCGTGCAGAGGAATGCATAGCAATGCATCGCAACGCCAAGCGATGCCTCGCAACGCAACGCAAAGCAATGCAATGCAAGGCGATACGGATCAACCCACACCAATGCAAAGCAACGTCGTGGGATGCAACGCACTGCACTGCGTTGCAAACAATACAAATCAACGCACAACTAGACGAGCTCGTTCCACTACTCGCAAAGTAGCTACTCGCAAACTCGCAAATGGCCTGGATCCGCCGCGGGGGAACTCCGATACGTTACATCGGAGCAGACGTGTTTTCCTGGCGTTTGCGAGTAGGCACTTTGCGAGCAGTGGAACGCGCTCGGCGAACAACAATGCAGCACAACGCAAGGCAGTGCAAAAGCAGTGCCAAGCAGTGCGACTGCAATTGCCACGCGATTGCAGCGCAATGCCATGCGATGGCCGTGCGGTGCCACTGCAGTGCCACGGGGGGGGGGGGGTGGGCCACGGGGCGGCGGCGGCGGACGGCAGCGGGGCTGCAGGGCCCGCGGACCGGGCCTGTTCTCGGGAAGCGTGGTGCGGCGACGGGCGGGAACGGGGCTGGAGCGTGTCTATTCCTCGGCGATAATGGGCATTGTAGGGGGGGGGAGGGGCTGGGGGGGGTATAATGGAACGCCTCCCGAGGAGGCCCGCAGGTGTATAATGGAGGCCCGCAGGTGTATAATGGAACGCCTCCCCTTTGCCGTGCGCACGGCGGCAGTGCCCGGAGCGCACTGTGGGAAGAGGGGGGGGGGGGCCGGGGGTTGCAGTGCCCATTATGCCCCAAGCAAAAAGGAAACACGCTCCTGCCGGGGCCGCGAAACTGCCCTGTCCCTGAGAAGGGAGGTGATCACCCCTAAGAGCAAACACTGCTTGAGAGGCAAAGCCTCGACGTCGTACCGGTTCGATATCGGCAAGATCGAGATTGGCTCCTGGGGAGGCGCGCTGGACGCAGTGGCTTGCGCGCTGGGTGCAATGGTTGCGCGCGGATGCACTTAGTGTGTCCTTTGTCGTATGCACTCGTTGTCGCCCGTGCAGCTTACGAGCGAGACGTGAGACTCGGGTACTGGGTTCGGGGGACTCGGACTGGCCTTGCGGGGCTATCACAACAATGGCGAGACCCAATCTGAATTTGACGCGAGCTCCCGCTGCAAACATCCCACGGACCGTCAAAATCAAAGCGTAGGCGACCCCGAATTCTGGTGTACTCGAGCATACGTTTCCGCAATAGTTGGGCACTGCTGCACGTAATAACTAATCTCTTGACATCGCAGCGCGGCAGAGGCAGTCCGCACGCGCGCTCAGGCGGTCCGGGCAAAGGAAAGCGCAACTTGACCGGCGGCAGGAGGGGAAGACACGCGACAGCAGCCGCGAGGAAGGAGGGGAGCAGGATGAGGGAAGGAGGAGGAGGAGGAGGAGACCCACGAATCGATCACTCACCACTTCGACCAAATGCTCGACTTGGCCGACACAGCGGAGACCAACAGGGACACAGCAACGGACACAGACGTCCGCATCGAGTACGACCAAGTCATGGCATATGTGGAAGGAGATCTCAACAGCCACCGCAAGTCCGACGAGCTGCGGAAGGCATACCCCTTCCACAGGACCCAGCGACGAAGGGATTTACTCCTGGCCAATATGCCGAACTACCCGAAGCACCGCAGCCACGACGACATTCGTGAGCCAGCAGGAGTGGTACAGCAGAAGAGGGACATCCTCATGGGCATCAAGGTAGCCATACGACACAACCCCACATCCACGCCAACGCCATTTTTTGTCACAACCATACAAAGGGAAATTGCAATCGAGGCAATGGTCAAGATGGCCGAGCTCATCAACAATCAGACCCCTTTACCCAAGGACGAATCACAGCATCAGCAAAGTCTACAGCTGACACCCGACCTACCGACCGTATTCGACCTGCTGCAAACTACCGACGAATTCATCGGGATCGCACCACTCCAAGGTCGACGGTTGGATCATCAGCCGCCGACATCAGGAGCGAAGGCAATGGAGCAGACCAACAACACCAATTTGGGGGAGCCCCAGTGGACGGCGACCACCGCGGACCAAACTGAACGGAGCAGCACCGCACAGCACCATCCAGGACCACACCAGAGCAAGCAACACCCCGTCCACGACGATTGCAACACCGCTGCCACGATCCGCAACACGATCACTGACCATAACACAGAGCGGGACGTATCCCACACGCCTCGCGAGTTGAATCCAGTCAGACAAGTCCCAACCCACAGACAGAGACCACGGCATCATCCACCAGAGCCACCAGCAAGAGATGGACAAGAAGGCCTCCCCAGTCTACGGCCACGGCCCGTGGAAAGCATGATCGACCTCTGCAGACGCCGTCAAAGCAAACCAGCGCGACCAGCACGACCCAACTACGGCGAATCAAGAGACTCCCCCCTGATCGCCCGCAACAGGAGGCAACCCTCGCGATCGGACCGGCCTAACTGCAGCCAATCAGTGCGCAATATCATCTCTGCAGTACCCTTTTACTGACACGTTCGCACCCACCGTATGACGGAAGCAGCGCAGCTGGTGGTATGATTTTACCCTCTCTACGGCAGCACTCTACAGCGAGAACGCCAGTGGCGACCACGATCAGCGTGGGTCCTGATGGGGCTTTCTCGCCCGCTTGCGCGCACATCATTGTGTACAGGCAGCGCGTGGGTCCCCGAGAGGCACTCTCGCCAACAGCGCCTGCTGGCTCTGCCGACCCCCACCCCCTATCGGCGCACCTTCTCGCAGCCCCGCCTCCCCCCGCCCTGCTCGACCGACCACCTCGACCCCCTCCCCTTGTTCTGTGGGGGGTTGGGATCGGACCTGGGCGGGGCGAGGGAAAGGACGAGCCGCCGGCTGCCCAGGCCAGGGCCACGGCGGCCGCAGCCACAGCCACAGCTGCGGGCACGCTCTCTCCCGCAGCCGCCACCAGCGCACCCTCTCGCCCTCAGCCGCCAGGGCCGCTGAGGATATGGCCAGGGAGCCATCAGGGCACCCTCAGACACACCCTCCGCCGCCACCAGGGCACCCTTCTCAACCTCGAACTCTCACCCTCTGCCGCCACCAGGGGCACCCTCTCACCCTCAGCCGCCAGGGCTGTTCCGGCTGGGGCCAGCGAGCCACCAGGGCACGTCTCACCCTCAGCCGCCACCAGCGTCACCGCCACAGGTGGCAGAAGCCACTTGCAGGTGAGGGATCCCGCCATCGTTCTCGGGGACGCCTGGGGGGGGTTCCGATAGGCAGAGTGAGGGGCCCTTCGGCCCTCCCCCGCTGCGAGCGACACCCCACAGAGGGCCCCGCGGAATGATCTGCGCCCTCCAACCTCCACTACACCTCCTTGCAGCTCTTTCACCTCTGCCACCTCTTTCAGCCTGCCCCAGCGCCCCCACTCTCAGCACCTCCACTGTTCCACCACTTTCTTTTCAACACTTGCCGTGTCGGCCCTCCGACTTCTTGCCGCCAGGACAGCCCGTGACTTCCCCCCGTCCTCTGAAAACCAGGGCACCCCTGCGGGGGTGGACCCCTGGGCACCCTCCAGGGCGGTGGCCCAGCCGAGCCGCGCGACCCCGCAAGAGGGGGGACCCGCGCAAGGCCCCCCACGGGGCCCCGCCCACGCCGCACGTTGCCCACGCCATACTGCCGCCTCAGATCTCCTCGTCTTCCTTCCTCCTGAGCTTACCCCCCAGGACGGAGGTTTTTTCCCTCCTGGGCCCGGAACGACGGTTTGAAGTCTTGAGCAGGCGCGTGTGAGATAACCGCCGTCGGATCCCATGACGTTCGCGCGGGTCCAAATGTAGCTTTGGTGTTTGTTTCGGTGGATCCGATTTCCGTCCGCGCGGATCCAATTTCGGATTTGCTGGATCCGTGTTCGGTCTTATTCTTTCCGGCCGATCCGATTTTTCCCCGTTATAAACTTATGATATTATTACATCTAAACGGGAAGCCGGAGGAAAACGGATCCGCGGACCCCGGAACCTGCCCGTGATAAGATTCCAAGGGGGAAGGGGGTTCGGTCATTAACTTCCAACTCATCATCGCCATTTGCACCTCGAGAGGACGATCTCTCGTCCTGCATAGTTAAGTATGGTGAGGTGTGATGTTGATGTGCGGCCGGGTGCCAACACGATGTGAAGTATGATGGGAGCGGCCGGGTGCCCCTGACTAATTTGGTGGGCGCGCGCCAGGGCCGCCCCGAGGGCGGCGGCGCGGCCGCTGTGGTTCCTCCTTGCCTCCCGCCCCTTCCCGTCTCTCTCTGTCCCCGCCTTGCCACTGGGCTCCTGCATGCCGGTTAAGAATAGTGATGTTGATGAGGTCATGTCTCTCCGTTGCCTTCCCCCTGTGCTGCGGGGCCTGGGCCTCGAATTTTGTCTTCTTGACTGTTCCCCCAGGAGGGACCGACCGGGCATACCTGGGGGAAAACGGCAGCGTTCGGAGGACACCATACACAGGAAACTTACAGGAGGAGGAGGAAGAGGAGGAGGAGGGGGAGGAGGCAGAGGGCGTGTAACGAATGCACAAGTCATGAATGAACTGCCCTCTCGCCGCCGACGCCTCCGCGCCAGACTTACCCCTCCAGCTCGGAGAGCTCGCCATCGCTCGGGCGTGCATTCACCTTTTTGTTTGAAAACCGTGCGCGTATTTTTCGCAGGATGGTCCAGGATGCTCCTCGACGGTCCTCGCCGGCCAAAAATGCACACGTCCGAGCGAGGCCAAGTGAAGATCATGGAGATGACAGGCGGCGCGAGGGGGGCTGTCTCCGAAGCTTACAAAGGCAAGGGCCTTGGAAAGCTTCCCCCAACATCTATTGAGCAGGGACCGACCGTCCTGGCATTTCGATAGGCCTACCACGACATGTTCCTGGGATCCAAACATGTTCTGAGAACAAACGAAATGCTCTTATAACAGAAACCCGATGTGTTAAAGCAAGATGTGTTAAAACACTTCGTGCAGGCCGCAAGAGGTTCTTGGAACACTCTTCGGTGGGCCTAGAGGCGAGCCAGGACGCTTCGCCACTGCTCGCTGTTAAGACTATAAGACAATTTGGTTGACGCCATGCGGGCTTCCGGGGAGCCCCCCCCCGGCCTCCTTCAACGCCCTCCCCGCCTTTTCAAAAGAGGACTCCCCCCTTCGCGCCACCCCCGCGTGCGCGCCGCAAAAGGGGGGGGGGGGGGGAAAAGAGGAATAATGACAAAGCAGGGGGAGAACCAGAGGATGAGAGGAGGAAGGGAATGGTCAGGAGCAGGAAGGGCGGAGGGGGAGCAAGAGAAGAGGGGATGACGAGAGGGGGCTATGGGGGAGAAGGAGGGGGCGGATGGGGAGAGGGAGCAGTGGGGGGAGGATGAAGAGGCGGCGGAGGGGGGAGAGATAGGAGGAAAAGAAGGACGAGGAGGGAGGAGGGGGAAGCCGCCGCAAGCCGCGCGCCGCGGCCTGCGATGACCGCGATGCCGACGAGGTGCCAGGCGCTCACCGCGACCTGGAGCTCGGGGGGCACCTCCCGGCGGGCGGCTTGCCCCCGCAGCGCCCTGCCGTTCTGACCCGTGCTCCTGCCTCCTCCTCCTCCTCCTCCTCATGCCTCTCCTCCTCCTCCTCCTGCCTCTCCTCCTCCTCCTACCTGGAACGCGCGCGGCGGTGTCGCCGCCGCGCCAGCACGACACGGACCTACCGCTGACTACCGACCAAGCCTATCTTTAGGTCGGGCCTGTCCCCCTACAGGGGGACTCCGGGCGAAAAACATAGGAATACTCAAAAGGTACTCCCCAAATGATGGACACTATAAAAAAAGGTCAACAGGGTGTTTTGGGGGGGGAACTATGTTTGAACATTCCTCCTGTAGAGGACAGAGACCCGACTTCAGCCTCTCTCGGCCCAGTCGCCGCCGCGTCGGCACGACAAGTACGCACCGCTGAGACTGCCTACCAGACCGCCCCAACCCCACCCGAAGACCCGAACTTCGGGCCGGGCTGGGGGAGAGGGGTGCGGGTGTCATCCGTGCTTTTCCCTCTGTTCCCTGACGACCCCCCCCCGCAACTGGGGAGGGAGGGCAAACCGGGGACCTTCGGGTTGGGTCGGGGTGGCTTGGTGCGTGGCAGCGTCTGCTTCCCCGGTGAACTCCCCCCCCAATCGGGTATGGACAGACCTCCCTTTTGTAAAACGTGGTTTAGTGAAAACGACCCGAGGCCCAAACCCGGCGGGCGCCAGCCTGGAAAACAGCGGCCACGGCGCCATCCCGAGAACCGAAAACGGACAATCCACTAATCGACGTGTGCCCCCCCCCCCCCCCCCCCAAACCCCCGTCTCCCAAACCCCCACCCCAACCCCCCCCACCCCCCCCCAACCCCCTCCCCCCTCCACCCCCCACCCCCCCCCCCGCCCCCGACACTGCTGCGAGGGGGGTGGGCCGCTCGGCCACGACAGAGGTAGGCCCTGCGGCCGGCGCGGCGGCTGCCGCCAGGCCGAGCGCTGTGGGGGGGGGGGAGGAGGAGACCTGCGGCTCGGCCCGCCGCACTGCGTGCCGCCTGTTTCCGCCACTTCCCCGGGATGTGTACGCCCGAAGTGGGCACGGAAAGAATGGGTAATTACAATGCCCAACAACAAATGTTAGTCCCAAACCAACAGCGGCCGCTGTTGGGCAGGCGGCCTTCTGTCTCGAATGGACACGGGCCGCGGCGGCGCGGACAGCGAGTCCTGCTCAAAACGGACAGGGACTGCTGTTGGGCATTGTACCCATTCTTTCTGTACCCAGTTCGTTCGTGCAGACTGGGGATCTCCGCCTCACTCCCGACGCCCACCACTGCACCGGCCCAAGCTCGGGGCACCCCGGGGGGATGGGCAGGGGACGCCCGTGCAGCACCCGGATGCACTCGCATCCTGGCAGCAGCCTCGGCCTCGCCGGCCTCGGGAGGAGCAGGAGTGAGGAAGGAGCAGGAGGAGGAGGGGGAACGGGTGGGGATGGGGATGAGGAGGGAGGGAGGGATGGGGGGAGGGGGGGTGGATAGCCAGTGTCCCTCAAGGCCCCACTTGCACTCTCCTGCCGTCGAGAGCATCTTCTCTGGCACGCAGGCCGGTGACCACGGTCGGGCGCCAGGCCATGCGATCTAAGGGTGCCCTCCCGCCTCGTACAGGCCCAGCTTGAAGGTCACCGCGGAGGAGGCGGTGGCGACGCAGAAAATGCACACGACTGCGGCCGGAGCAATCGGGGATCGAACGAACAACGCTGAAGGCTTGCAATCCGTGCCACCGCCTTGCTCCTCTTCCAGCTGGCCAAGGAAAAGCAAACAACCATGGTCGATCATAAGCGGATAGGTTCTCCTGCGCCAACGCAGGTTGACGACGAGGGTCAACTCCAGAGACAAAGCGCATAACAAAAGAGATGCCATTCGCCCTACGCACTCGAGGAACAAATGGACTGACAAAGAAGAACTGCCGACCTCTGACCACCTGGCTCCACAATGGCTCCCCTCTGATAATTACAGCTCGTCATACGCAGTTGGATGCTCCGCCAGGCCTGCTTGGATGGGAACCTGAAGAACTTCGTTCGGGGCGTTGGACCAGCCGCACAAGACAGTGGAGGACAGAACCGGGCAAAGAGAGAACTCTGCTGGGACGGGCCACGGCAAAGGCACGACCTGGGGCAGCCCGTGCACTGCTCCCAGGCAGCGTGACCAGTGGGAAAACAAGAAAAGGGTCTGCTATGAAATATAATATATATATATATATATATATATATATATATATGTTTTTATATATATATATATATATATATATACATATATATATACAATTCTGCGCCCGCTTGCCCTGCAGGGCCTGCGGACGTCCACGCGCCCTTGCTCGCCCAGACTTGCCTGGCTCTGTGCCCCGGCGGTGTGGCCGTCCACGCTATCCGCTGTCCCGCGTATACCGTCTGGGCCCTTCGCCCCCCCCTGGCCACCTGGTCTGCACACGCGCTGTCTGGGCTGTTCGCCCCATCGTCTCTATCCTCATCCCTCCCTTTCACACCCCTTTGCAACCTTTGCAATGCGGCCCAATGTCGCTCGCGCGACGTGGCCGACGCCTCGGCGGCTTGTGCCGCGAAGGCTGCGGGCTTTGCCGCTCAGGCGGCGCACAGCACGGCTGCTGCGCCCGCACACGGGGGGGGGGGGACCCCCAGGCCTCACGAGGCCAAACCAGCCGCCAGCCGCCGAGGCCGTGCCACCATGGCGCTGGCCGCTCCCGCGACCCCCCCCCCCGTGCTGCACCTGCTCGTCCTCGGGCAGTTCGGCAAGGGCCTTCCTGGTGCTGTTCCGCAGCCCACGACCCTTTCGTTGCTCCTCGACCCCGCCGCACTGCTCCTTCTCCTCCTCCTCCTCCTCCTCCTCCTCCTCCTCCTCCTCCTCCTCCTCCTCCCCCTCCTCCTCCTCCTCCTCCTCCTCCTCCTCCTCCTCCTCCTACTCCTCCCCCTCCTGCCGACCGAATGATCCTCTTGGCTCCGCGCCTGCCTCGCGGGTCCCTCCCCTGGTCTTCGACCTCTGCCCAGGACCAGCCCGCCCGCAGCTTCTGCCGCCCCTGGGCCGCCGCTGGCCGCTTTGATGCTCTGGCTGTCCGAATTGTATCGCCCAAGGACACACACACACACACACAAATAACAGGACTCCCCCTCTATATTTTCCTACAGTTTCTGGGCTTCCGGTTTTCTGGGTTTCGGTCTGCCCGCATTTTCTGGGGAATCGACGATTAGTAATTGTGTCTGTGTGTTGTTTCCCCTCGTGAAGCTTCACCGGAGCATGTGCAGTTGCATATGCCCGCTACGCCTCCGAAAGGGGGCCTGGTCAACGGCATCTGGGCAGACACCTGCGGCGTCCAGGGCCAAGACTGCAGCCAGTCCTCGGAGGTCAGGCTGCAGGCGAAGGAGTCCCTGCACGCAGGCGAGGACCAGAACTCCACCATGGCCAAGAGCTTCAGCCAGGCCGTCGAGGAGGACAAACTGGAGGGAATAGTTCACATGGACCAGGAGTACAGCAAACAGGCGCAAAACCTACCGCTGAAAAACAATGGATTCGAAAATGGACCTGCAATATCCAGAGCTGCCGGCATGTCAACTTCGGCTTCCGCTCGGAGTGCTGGGCTTGCGGGGGGCGGAGGCGCCCCGGCATGTACTCGGCCAGCAACGCCTCCGTAACGTGACAGCGACAAAACTGGTTGGAGTCCTAAGATGGATGCCACACGCGTACTCGCCGGGAAGCAGTACGTAGACCGAGGGCAACGGCAAGGACCGCATCCCTAGCCACTCCTCGGGCGAGGACAAGCTGGAGGGCAAGGGCCAGATCTGCAGCAACCCGCATCGGGGGGACCCGCAGATGGTCGAGGAATCCAGCAACAGCGGCCAGATCTGCAGCTTTCAGGAGGACCGCATCCGCTCCTGGCGCAATCTGGAAACTTGCTATGGCTCGGACGTCCACTCCCCGTATATTTGTCGGTGTCGTGTGTTCTGTTGCGCAAGATGGTCCTACATGCTCCTCGATGGTCCCCGCTGAGGGAAATGCACACGTCCGAGCGATGCCGAAGAGAGCGGTGTTGTGGAGAAACCAATGGAAGACCTCAATCCTTTCGAAGAGGCGGAGGTCCGCTTCCTGGAGGAGCTCGACGCCCCCTCGAAACAATAGGAGTAGACGCGGGAGAAAACCGAAGCACGGCTGTCGACATCTGCCTTTCTCACGCGAAAGAGCGGGTGGATCGAGCGGACGCAGGCGGCGGTGGCTCCAGCGGCTCCTTGATGGAGGCGTTCGAGGATCCTGCAGTGTGGTACGAGTGCTCGACGGAGAAGGACGCGGATCGCATCCAGTCACTGTGCGGCCCCGCGCGTGCTTATTTGGCGAGCTAAACCCAGGATGCTCCTCGGTGGTCCTCGCCGAGGAATAGTGCGCACGCCCGAGCGATGCCAAGTCCGTGGCGTCGTGCCAACGGCCCGTACAACACCGAATGGTCAGCGCAGAGAGATGCCCTGGCGGTGCCTAGCCGCCAACGTGGCTCCACCGCCGAGAGAGCTCGAAGGGGCGCAAGCCCTGGGCCCCCCGGCCTGAGGCGCGTGCAGCCATCGCAGCTCGCAACACCCTCGTCAACAAGAACAAGAACAAGACTGCGTGGGGCTCCCCAGATGTGCATCTATTAGCATGGACCTGTCCGCCGTGAATGTATAAGCAAAACAATTCCGAATGACAACGGGCTTGGGTATTGATGGTCTGGGAGCGACTCTGACTGTGAACGAGTTGAAGTGTGACTGGGTCTCAGTCGTGCCAGTGCGTCTCTGCACATGAGCCTAGGGCCTCCTGGGGCCTCTTGAAACCTCCTGGGGCTTCCTAGTGCCTCCTGGAGCCTCTTAGGGCCTCCTGAGGCCTCTTGGGGCTTCCTGTGGCCTCCTGGGGCTTCCTGGAGCCTCATGTGGCCTCCTGGGGCCTCCAGGAGCCTCCCGGGGAGGATTCGTGCCCCAGGAAAAGCCCAGTCTATAGGAACAGTAAAACACTTCGGATAGGGGCCACAGGAGAGGGGCAATCTATAGGAACACAAGTAAAACACCAAGGGCTCGTGCTGCCCCAAGGGAGGCCCAATCTATAGGAACCTACGTAAAACACGTAGCAATGGATACACAAGAGAAGGACAATCTATAGAAACCGATGCAAAACACCAAAGACTCGTACTCCAGGGCGGCCCAGTCAGTAGGAACATACGTAAAACACTTGGGATTTGAGCCAATCCTGTGGCCTTCTGAGGCCCCCTGCTCACGGGGCCTCGTGGGGGCTCCTGGGCCTTCCGGGGCCTCCTGGTGCCTCCTGTCGCTTCCTGTTGCCTCCTGTGGCCGCCTGTGACCTCCTGGGGCCTCCTGGTGCTTCCTGTGGACTCCTAGAATCACTTGGGGCCTCCCGGGGCCTCCTGTGGCCTCCTGGGTCCTCCTGGAGCCTGCTGGAGCCTCCTTTGGCATCCTGAAGAGGATCCGTGCCCACGAGTCTGGCCAGAACAAGCAAAACCGTTCGGCACCCTCTCCCCTGGCACCCCCCCGCGGCACCCCTTCCCGCTCACTCTCCCCGGCCCCCCTCAGCACCTCCCCGCACCCCACCCCCCCGGGCACCACCCCCCCAGCCCTCCTCCCCAGCCCCCCCCCGCCCCTTCCTCCGGGCCCCCCGGCCCCCCCCCCCGGGCGCCCTCCGCAGCGAACGGGGCGGGCGGAACTGCAGCAAAACGCACACTGGGCCGAACCGGGCCCTGGCAACGACGAACCGAACCGAACCAGAAAATTGTGACGCCGAACCGAACCGAACCGGACCCACTTCGGAACCTAACCAAACCGAACCGAACGGGACCCTTCCTGTACATACATCATGGTGTATACCATACAACAACACACTATGCCATAACATACCAGGCCATACCATACAAACACAGAACAAGCCAGATCATACCATAGCATGGCATCACATAACATATCAAACCATACCATACACTGTCATAGCGTGACATACCATAGCACCGCACATCATAACATAGCATGCGCTGCCATATCATAACATACCATCAAATCACATGAAGAGGAGGAGGAGGAGGAGGAGTGAGTGAAGGAATCGGCGCGGTCGGGGTAATAACAAGAACACCATCCTTTGGATACGGGACATAACAAGAACCCCCTCCTTCGGATATGGGGAACAATTCAACACATGCGACTGAGAACAACAGTAGACACAACAAGGGACGGACGTCGTAAGACAGTCCAACTGAGGTGGTGGTGTCCACCTGCATTGCGGCGCCCAGTGGAGACATGAGAGGTGGCGAGGGGCCACAAACACTTGCGATAATTCCATCCGCGAAGTTCCGCTTCGCGCAAATTTGCCCTGGCATCTGTTCGAAGATTCGTGATGTTGATCCGATGGCCGAGCTGGTCAAAAAGCTCCGTCAAGGCCTGGGGTGGGTTGTCGAGGTGGCTGAGCCTCTGCTCTCGCCCCTTCGGGGCCTCCTTGCTGGGCCCGTATGGGGTTTAGCTCCGGGCCCCGGGGCAGAGGCTGAGGAGCCCTCCGCCCACCTTCCGCGGCTTCGGGGTCCTGCTGTCGCTGGGTTGCTGTTTTCTCGGCGGTGGACAACCTCCCTTCCGTAAACCACCTGACATGACAACGGCCTGGGACCGAAACCGACGGACCTGGACCCGCAAAACCGACGGCCGCGACGCCCTCTCGCGAACCGACAGCGGCCAATTCGCGAATCGACGTGTCAGGGTAGGAGGCCTGTCCACCCCCGATGCTTTTTTTTGGGGGGGGGTCAGGATAGGCTTCGCGCGCTTTCTACGTCGCAGCGCGGCAGAGGCAGCCCGCACGCGCCTCCAAGCAGCCCGGGCCACGGCGAGGCGAGCTGGCCCGCAGGGCGGGAGGAGGGGACGAACAGCCGAGGGACGGCCGCAGAGGCAGGAGGCGGGGGAGGAGAGGCGCACTCACGCGGCGAGGCCGCAACGGGGGCGCGCGGGGCGGCCAAGCCACGGGAGCTGCAGGGCAACGCCAGCGCAAAATCGAGGCCCCACACGCGAAGAGTTCCCTGGACAGGCTGCCGCGCCTGGCGCCTGTCGCGCCCAAGCGGGAGACTCAAGTCACCGCAAAAGTCTGTTGTGTTGCATGTTTACTCGCACCAGATATTTGTCCCAACCCTCCTCTGGCTGGGCACTCGCACTGCTCGCGCGTCCTTCCCCCTCCTTCCCGCTTCCCTCCTGCCTTCCCTTGCCTTGTGCGCATTGATTTTCCCAACCGTCCTGTGGTGTCGGGTCCTCGTTTTGAAGAGACAACGCCCCGCGTCTCACTCCTTCCTCCCGCTGCCCCCTCCTCCCTCCTCCCATCCTCCCCCTCCTCCTCTCCTCCTCCACATTGGCACACCCTCACATTTTCGTGGTCCCCAAGGGAGCTCCACCGAAGGCCCAGATGCCAGCGTTCGCGTGCGCCAGCCGCACCCATTTTGGCACAGCCCTCACACGTTGTGTGGCCCCATAGGGAGCCCCGCCGAAGGCCCAGATGCCAGCGCTCGCATGCGCCCACCGCGCTCCTTTTTGGCACACATCTCACACGTTTTGGTGGCCCCATGGGGAGCTCCACCAAAGCCCCAGATGCCAGCGCTCGCATGCGCCCACCGCATGCCAACGCTCGCATGCGCCCACCGCGCGCGGCTCCCCCGCCCAGTACAACGCTTCGTGGCCCCGGAGTGACTTCCACCGAAGGCACCACGGGCGCAGTCCGCATGCGGTTCCCCCACCTTGTACAGCGCTTCGTGGCCCCATAGGGGGCTCCTCCGAAAATCCCAGTGGCGCAGTCCACATGCGGTTCCCCTGCCGAGTCCAACGTTCCGTCGCCCCGAAGGTCCCAGTGGCGCAGCCCGCATGCGGTTGCCCCGCCAAGAACGGCGCTTCGTGGCCCCAAGGGGAGCTCCACCGAAGGTCCCAGTGGCGCATTCCGCATGCGGTTCCCCTGCCCAGTACAGCGCTTCGTGGCACCAGAGGGAGTTCCACCGAAAGTTCCAGTGGCGCAGTCCACATGCGGTTCCCCCGCCGAGTGGAACGTTTCGTGGCCCCGAAGGTCCCAGTGGCGCAGGTCGCGTGCGGTTCCCCCGCCAAGAACGGCGCTTCATGGCCCCAGGGGGAGCTCCACCGAAGGTCCCAGTGGCGCATTCCGCATGCGGTTCCCCTGCCCAGTACAGCGCTTCGTGGCACCAGAGGGAGTTCCCCACCGACTGCCCCAGGGGCGCATTCCGCATGCGCTCCCCCCGCCCAATACAACGTTTCGTGGCCCCAGAAGGAGCTCCTCCGACGGCCCCAGGGGCGCAGTCCGCATGCGATTCCCCCACCCAGTACAGCGCTTCGCGGCCCTAGAGGGAGTTCATCCGAAGGTCCCAGTGGCGGAATTCGCATGCGATTCATAGGGAGCTCCACCGGAGGCCCCAAGGGCCCAGAGGGACCTCCACCGACTGTCCCAGTGTCGCAGCCAACATGCGTCTCCCACGCCCGGTACAGCGTTTCGTGGCCCTATAATGGTACTGGGCTCAACCGTGAACGATAGATACTTACAATTGCGGTATTCACAACTGCATATGGTTGGGTCCTTCGCCAAACTGATGTTTCGGTTTGTCCCTCACTCTGCCTTTATCACCTCTTGTATTGTGCCTCTCTCGCACCTGCCTGCGGCCTCGCCATCCCTGGCGGGGCTGCGATCTGCCAAACTGTCACCACCTTCGAGGGCTGCTGGGGGGGCAGCATAGTGGGCACTTACCGCGCAATCAAACTACACCTCGCCATCCCTGGGTGGCTGCGATCTGCAAGAGTGTCGCCACGTTGGCTGCTGGGGGGGCCAGCATAGTGGGCACTTGCCGCAGACTCCAACTAGACCTCGCCATCTTTTCGGGGCTGCGATCCGTGAAACTGTCGCCACTTTCGAGGGCTGCTGGGGGGCCAGAATAATGGATGCTTGCCGCGCACTCAAATTAGACCTCGCTTTCCCTGGGGGGGCTGCGATCAGCGAAACCGTCGCCGCTTTCGAGGGCGGCTGGGGAGTCCAGCGGAATGGCGTCTTACCCAAACTCAAACTAGATCTCGCCGGTCAACCTGTCGTCACTTTCGAGGGCTGCTGGGGAGTCCAGCGGAGTGACGTCTTACCCAGACGCAAAGTAAACCTCGCCATCCCTGGGGGTGGCTGCGATTTGCGACACTGTCGCCACTTTCGAAGGCGCCTGGGGGGCCCAGCGGTGCCCAGTTTCAGACTAGACCTCGCCAGCCATGGGGGTTGCGATCTGCAAAGATGTCGCCACATTCGAAGGCTGATGGAGGGGGGCAGCACGGCGGGTGCCCTACGCAGACTCAGATTACACCTCGCGGCGCGCTTGCGCGCCTGTACCTCCCGCGCCTGGCAAAGGACCCAACCATATGCAGTTGTGAGTGACGCGTTGTTGGTGCCGGTAATGGGTGGGGGAGACGCATGCGGGCGGTGCCACTGGGGCCTTCGGTGGGGCTCCCTATGGGCCGCGGAGCGCTGTCCTGGGTGCGGCTGACGCATGCGAGCGGTGCCCCTCGCTAGAGCTCCCGATGAGGCCACAAAACGCTGTACTGGGCAGGGGAACCGACGCATACGGGCGGTGCCACTGGGACCTTCGGTGGGGCTCCCTACGGGGTCACGAAACGCTGCACTGAGTGGTGGCCGACGCATGCGGGCAGTACCACTGGGACCTTCGGTGGAGCTCCCTATGGAGCCACGGGAGGGGGTGACGCATGCGGGCAGTACCACCGGGGCCTTCGGTGGAGCTACCTATGGGCCCACGGAACGCTGCAATGGGTGGGGAGTCGCATGCGGGCGGGCCACTGGAGTTCCCCTACGGGGCCACGAAACGCTGTACCGGGTGGGGGGGACGCATGCGGGCGGTGCCACTGGGGCTTGGTGGAGCTCCCAATCACTCGGGCCGCCACCCCCACTGGGCCCTTGGGTGGAGCTCCCTATGGGGCCACGAAGCGCTGTACTGGGTGTGGCGGACGCATGTGGCCACCCCCACTGGGGCCGCAGGTGGAACTCCCTATGGGGCCACGAAACGCTGTACTGGGTGTGGCGGACGCATATGGCCCCCCCATTGGGACCTTCGGTGGAGCTCCCTCTAGGGCCACGAAGAGCTGTACTGAGTGTGGCGGACACATGTGGCCACCCCCACTGGGGCCTTGGGTGGAGCTCCCATGGAGCCACGAAACGCTGTACTGGGTGTGGCGGACGCATGTGGCCACCTCCACTGGGGCCTTGGGTGGAGCTCCCTACGGGGCCACGAAGAGCTGTACTGGGTGTGGCGGACGCATGTGGCCACCCCCACTGGGACCTTACGTGGAGCTTTCCACGAAGCCACGAAACGCTGTACTGGGTGTGGCGGACGCATGTGGCCACCCCCATTGGGGCCTTACGTGGAGCTCCTTATGGGGCCACGAAGCGCTGTACTGGGTGTGGCGGACGCATGTGGCCACCCTCACTGGGGCATTAGGGGGAGCTTCCCATGGAGCCACAAAGCGCTATACTGGGTGTGGCGGACGCACATGGCCACCCACACTGGGGCCTTAGGAGGAGCTCCCTATGTGGCCACAAAGCGCTGTACTGGGTGTGGCGGACGCATGTGGCCACCCCCACAGGGGCCTTAGATGGAGCTCCCTATGGGGCCACGAAACGCTGTACTGGGTGGGTGAAACGCAGGGAGGAGGGAGCAGGGGGAGGAGGGGGAGGAGGATGGGGGTAGGAGGGGGAGGAGATGAGAGGAGAGGAGAGGAGAGGAGAGACGCGAAAACCGTCTTTGCAAACCGAAGACCATACACCACAGGATGGTTTGGAAAAAACGTACCAACCGGCAGAGCAACTCGCCCTCGCGCAATTCTTTTTTGTCTTTCTGACGACTCTGACCAACTACCGTGACAGGCCCACACGCAGACGTGAAATATGCGCTGTGCCTTGCCATACTTGGCTGTGAAGCTCTTATACTTTGCTGCCAACCAAATTGCGTCCTCTGTGGCAATGGCTCCGGCAGTGGATGATAACGCAAGTGGATGAATGTATGTGCCGCCCATAGATGAGCGAAATGAATATACAACTGCTGACGCGCACGAGATACCCAGGATATATTTATACAGTAGTAAATACACCTATAACTATCGACGTGTATATATATATATATATATATATTCACATTTTTTGCCTCGCTCGACCCTGGAGGTGCTTGGCCGCAGCACGGGAGCAGTGCGGCGGCAGGGGCTTGCGGCACTACGCTTTGGGGCGCAGGGGTTCTGCAGGACCTCCTAAAGGAGGGGCGGTGGTGCGAACGGCAACCACCACTGAGCAGCCCATCGCGAGGCCACCCCCTGCCCCCATCCGGCTTCTATCGTTAGGCCGGACCTCCGAAAAAAACGGCGGTGCCCCCGGGCACCCAGCGGTAGCAAGCGAAGAGGAAGCCTGGCGAGAGTCAGTACGCAAGAGGGGGGAGGAAGGAGGGGGAGGGACATGAGGGCAGTTCTACGTGCTCAGGCGCGCGCCCTGGGCCTGGTTGCCCTCACAGACTTTGCCGGCTGCGCTGTTGCATGCTCCGCTTTTGCATGTTGCGTCGGTGGTGGTGGGGCGGTGGTGGGAGCCTCAAAGTGCTATGGCATGACAACTGCTGCATGCTTCACTGCTGATGCTACCTGCTCCCCCCTCCACGGCGGTTTTCGGCTAAGTGTGAATCACCGGGCCCCCTGCTCACACAAAAAGGCCCTATCATTTCACACTTTTTGCCTCGCTCGACCCTGGAGGTGCTTGGCCGCAGCACGGGAGCAGTGCGGCGGCAGGGGCTTGCGGCACTACGCTTTGGGGCGCAGGGGTTCTGCAGGACCTCCTAAAGGAGGGGCGGCGGTGCGAACGGCAACCACCACTGAGCAGCCCATCACGAAGCTACCCCCTGCCCCCATCCGTCGCCCCCAATCCCGACTTCCAGTCGCCGGAAGCCCCTGTGCCGCTGTACCTCTGGTCACGCCTGCAGAACCGCGCGCCTTCCAAGGTCGGCGGCCTGCTGCACCAGCGATTCTGTTGCATTGCGGGACCAGGCGCCCATTTCTGCAGCAGCTGTCTCAATGTACACGCGCGCTGTCCGCGCGTGCTGCCAACGCCCCACCACCATGACTCGGTCGAGGGATCCCGACAGCAACCACAACCATGTAGCACCACCTCTCCGGAGCCCGTAGGGCGTAACTGTGTCCCCACTGATGCCGAAGAACTGCGCCAGCCATTTGTACTCGTGCGCGAAATGGCTTGGTGGTTTGGTGTAGAGAGGCTGGGTGTGAGACTGGCCTGCAGATGCCGCCTGCAGGGCTTTGATGGCGACTGCGTCGTGGATGATGACGTGCTCGACGTTGCCGCCTTTTCTTTTGGCTGTTTTGGTGTCGTACAGCATAATGATAACCTTGCGGCCATCTGGGCTGAAGTGAAGTTGTCCTGCTTTGAGTCCCACTATTTCGGCTGTTCGCAACAAGCCAAGGAATCCTGCAAGGAGGAGCGCGGCAAGGTCGAGTCGGTCCTACGACATGGCTGCGCCAACCATTGCTCCCAGGATGGCCCGGGGGAGCGGGAAAGCTCGCTTGCGGTGTAGGACCGACCCCCAATTGTGCAGATATTGCCGCGCTGTTGGTATGGCCGCGCGGGCCCCCGGGTAGAAGCGTGACAACCCGCATATGGTCTCGCTGGCGTATCCGTGCGAATCACCTTCCTGCCACCTGTGGTTTATGTACTCAGACTTCTTTCGGACATAGTTTAAATACGCAATTAATTCCAACGCGTTGATATGTTGTTTCGATTTCCACCGGTACGACATGACAACGTGCCATTTCCAGGCGAATGCCGGGTAGGGCACAGTTTGCCGCAAATCGGCAACTTCGCTGGTGGACATCCACACATGAGCGCCTTTAGTGTCCGCCCGCGAAAGCATGGACCGGAGGTGGGCTTGCTCCCTTCCAGGGACCATGCGTTGCAGGAGTCGCGCGATCTCCTGGGCCGCTGGCGCTAAAGCGCCCTGGGTGCCTGCCCGGCGGGCGCGCGCCAGCTGGGTTTCGACCCGCGCTGGCTGGTCCGAGGGCGCTGCTGGCACGCCTTGTTGCCCGAGCTCGCGCAGTGCTCGGGCAACGGCGCGGGGGTATGCTGCACAGAACTGTTCCTGCGTGCGCGCAGAGACGCCTCGCTGGGCGACCGTCTCTTCTGCCGAGAACGTTTGTTCAAGCAGGCGGCAGTTGTGTAGCAAACGCAGATCCGTGTCGCCTGCGGCGGGCGCGACGCACGTCACGGTGACCCTGGTGCACAATACACCCTTGTAGCGGAGGAGGGACTGCACCCCTTCGCTCTGCCACAGCGGGCTATCCCAAGGGTGTTGCACGACAGCGAAGCCCCAGTGCAGCGCACGCCACAATAGCCTTTGGACTGCTAGCTGTCCGCGTGCGTCGGCGCCCACCACACTTCGGCCGCCTAGCCCTGCCGCGTGCCGGTGGCGCGGGCCGGCGGCGTGTGCCAGGCGGCGCGCGCCCGCGTGCGAGCCCCCAGGCACTGTCCAGTGCTCCCACGCCGTGAACTCATCATCGGCCTCCAGGCGCACATGCTTTTGGCCGGACTCTGACAGGACCTGGGAGCCCGGCGGGCGGGATGGGTCAAGGGGAAGGCACACTTCGACCCCTGCGCGAACAACGGCCCAAGACAGGCGGGCCTCCGGGCCTGGCCCGCTTTCAAAAAAGCCGGGCAAACGCACGCCTGCGAGCGAACATCCTTGGCGCCGATGCTGCAGCAGGCACTCCACGCAGCACGTCACGGCACCGCGCTGGGCGGGGCAGACGGCCCCGCCTGCCCCGCGCGCGTCGGGGCGGACCTGGACCGCACACGCTGCGCACGTCTGCGGCCGCGCCGGGGCGAAGGCCGAGTCCTCAGCCAGTTTGGCAAAATGTGCCTCCAGGCGCGCTCCCCGTGGTGGGTCCACAGCGTGTGTGAAATGAGCTGCTTCCGCGGCCCCGCCGCCGTCCTCGGAGGCGTCTGTGCACGAAATGGCGCGCTTAACAGGCGCCCGAAGATTCGTGTGCGCGAGGGGGAGCAGACAAGCGAAGGCGACCATTTCGTCAATTACCGCTGCGTCTGCTGGCGCAGGCGCGTCCAGGGCGGTCTGGATAGCGGGGAAGATTTGCTCGAGGACAGCGAAGAGGGGCCGGCGGAAGCCAGCGGCGAAACATTCGGGGATCTTCTGACCCGGGCCAATACAGACCCGGGTCAGCGGGAAACCAAAAACTGCAATGCAGGAAAAAAAACTGCAACGCAGGTCTTCGCAAACCCGGGTCAGCCAATGCGCGCGGCCGCCTCGCGGCCACGAGCGGCTCGCTAACCCGGGTCAGCCAGAGGGGGTCTTTGCAGGATCCTGCAGGATCTGGCGCTCTGGCTGACCCCGTTTGCGCTAACCCCCGTCTCGAGGCTCCCGAAACATGCCTGACCCGCCCAGTGCTGGAGGGCGCCGGCCTGCCATTGCTGCTCCGTTGCCAGCACCGCGGTTTTGACCACCAGGGCGTTGGCCTTCTCTGGCGCCAACTTCAACCACCCCTTGTCTCCCAGAAGCAGGCTCCCAAGGATGCCTGCGCGCAACTGCGCCACTAGGGATTTGGCCGGGTTCAGGGGGATGCCGTGTTTGGCGCACGCAGCGACGAAATGCTGATGCTCCATGGACTCCACGATTTGCAACTTGCACAGGCGAGATTGCGCTTTCCGAACAAAGTCGAATCCGTCGAGGCACACGATGCTGACGTCACCGTCTGGGAACGCCCTGTCCCGCCGGAGTTCGGCGCGGGGGTCGGCGCCAACGATGTCGAAGACGAGCGTGCGGATGACTCGTTGCATGATGGAAACCGCAATCTTTGAACCCACGGCTACACTACGAATGCCGACCCAAGCCATACGGTTGGGGTCGTCACCGAAAGCCGCGGCAGATACTTGCTTAGAGTACGTACAATATCCTAGCCATTCGTCCGGGAGGCGGAAGATATTGAAGCATCCTTTTTGGTCCTCGGCATCGTCCCAGAGCTCCTCGCAGTCTTCGAGAATGCACGCATTGAGCATGGTGGCCGTGGGCAGGGTGTGGTCGTCCCCCCGCAGCTTGCGCATGTAGGAGTTAATCGGCGTGAAGATCGATATGAAACGCAAGAGGGTGGGGCCAGGAACTGGCCCTTTGGGGTGCTTGTCAATCCCCATTGCGCCGTTGACGACTGGCCGGCCAGCGGAATCTCGGAAAACGAGCTCGTCCGGGACTTCTGCGAAGATGCCTCGGGCAGCCCCTTCCTTGACAATCTTGTGCCATTCTCTGTCGGACGCCCAAACGCGCGACCTCGGGGGTTCCTCCGGCCATTGCTCCGGAGGGAGCAAGCACGATCTGGGGTCACGCACGTCGTCCAGCAGCTAGCTCTCCATCGAGGAACGACACCACGGGGACAGATGCAGCCTCGCCGCGCTCCGGCCAAGCAGGGGCAACTTTTTCGGCGACGAGCTCCCTCCAGACCGCCGCGGCTTCTCCCGCGTAGTCCGTCTGGCGGGTGAAGAGGTCATGCTCGATGGCCGCTATGGACGGCAAGGGGCTTTCGCGGGACAAGAAATCCACTGCAGCTTCCCACAAGTGCTGGACGGAATGTCTTTGGGTGCTGGACAAATGGCCGGCACTGGCGCCAGGCTGGTCGTCGGGGCCCTCTGGGGCCCCGGCCCACGCGCCCGTTCCGAAGAAGTTGAGGGACGTGACCATGCACCATACTGCCGCACGGCAGCACGATGCGAACTTCGCGGCGTGTCCTGCTGCTACAGACAGGATCTCTGCGTGCTGCCGTGCAGCTGCGGCCGGAATCGGCAGAAGATCGCCGCGGGGCTGGGTGCCCGAGGACTGCGTGCCCGAGGGATGCTTGGGCTGCGTGCCCGACGATTGGTGGTCTAGAGGCTGAGTGCCCGAAGGAGGGTCGAGCGAGGCGACTCGTCCGAGCTTTGTTGGTAGGTACGGCATTGAATCTTCAAACAGTTCCCACACTTCACTGTTGCCGTCGAGATGGTGGAGCTCGTCCAGCAGCGTGCTCTGCCACGCAGACAACGGCGCGCCACTGCGCGCCGAGCAGGCGGTGGCGACGGCGGTTCGCACGGCCTTTTTGGCTTGGCTTTGACCGCGTTGAAGCAAAGGGGAAGGGGGAGGAGAGAGACGGGGAGGAGGGGCAGAGTGGAGGGAGGGGGCAGTGCGCTCGACAGCAACGCCTTCAGCGCTTGTCTGAATTCCAGTTTCTTTGCATGCAGGAGCATCAGCTTGGCCCGGGGGGCCCTTGGCACGCCGTCGCCGTGGCACGGCCCAACACCCGGAATCGACATCCAGGGCGGGCCGGGGCGGGGCCAGCGCGTGGCTCGCTACCACCACTTCCCCTTCGCTTTGGAACCCCCCTTCGCTGAGGCCTTGCCGGAGTGCGCGGGGCCTTTCCCCTGAAAAGGGTTGCCCTTGCCAGCGTTCTGGCTCTCCTCCAGGCTGACCTCCCTGTGGCCGCTCCTTTGGCTGCCTTTGCCCTGGCCCCCTTGGGGCCGAAGCGCCAGCTGCTGCTGCGCCTTCGTCTCGCTGCGCATCGTGTACTTCTCCTTCCTGCTGACGAGCGTGGCCGAGTCGTCCTTGAGGAGTTCGAGGAAGCACGCGCGCTCCCACGACTGGTCCACCACCGACTGCTCGACGGCTTTCAGGTGCTGGATTATGAAATCCATTGCCTTGTCTGTTTTGTTCTGGACGAGGAGATCCAGGAGCTTGCGCATGAGGGCCATGTCGCTGCGGTTGCGCTTGGACAGGTTGTACTTCACCTCGAGCACCCTGAGAAAGTCGGGTCGGGCGAAAGGGAAGGATAGCAAAGGGGGGGTTTGAGAATCAGCTCACGTAGCTGATTTTCCGGGCGCCTCCCGGCGCCGGAGGCGGCTACGTATCGAGGAATGGGCCCCTCGGCGAGGCCGAAACCAGCTGCATGCAGCAAATTTCGAACCCCCCCTTTCCCAATCCCCCCCTTTCGCCCGACCCGAGAAAGTAGGCCGACGCCGCCGCCGGAGGCTCCTTCTTGTGGTCGTCGCTGTCGCTGTTGGCCTCTCCCCCAGGAGTCACCCTCTGCGCCATGGTCCACATGGCGCTCCTGGAGAGTCTCCCCGGGTGCTTGCGCGCGAAACGCATAAGACGTTCCTGCGTGGACTTCTGTCGAACGCCTTCTGAGGTCGAGGCCACGTGAAAACCCATCTCGCACGAGTCGCTGCAGCTTGACTCGCTCCTGGGTTTACGCCGGCGGGGGCTGCGCGACCCCCGCGCGGCCCGCCTGCGGCGCGACCTGCTGCGGGGCGACGGGCCGCGGGGTTCCCTGTCCCGGTCGCCCGGCGAACCTCGTCGGCCCGAGGGAGCCGCGTCGGCGTCCTCCCGGGCTCGCGGTCGCCCGTCCCGCGGGGCGGGGGCCGCCTCACGGCGGCCCCGCGGCGCTCCGCCAGCGTCGTCGCGCTCGGCCGGCGAGCGCCCCCCCCGCGCCGCGGGGGCCGCGTCACGGCGGCCCCGCGGACCCCCGCCAGCGTCGTCCTCGGCCTGCCTGCGCCCGCCCCGGGGCGCGGCGACCGCTTCACGGCGGCCGCGTGAACGGCTCTGGGGGCGCCGGTCGGCCCTCTGCTCCTCCCGTTCCCCCCTGCCGCGGTCGCGGCCCTCGCCGGCCTCCAGCCGCGAGCGCAAGTCAGAGAGGCCTTCTCTGACGCTGCCGTGTCGGCGGTCGTCGTAGTCCCCCCTGGCCCACAGGGCGCCGTCCGGAGCTCCAGCGCCGCCCGCGCGCACAGAGCCAGGACCAGCCGCGTCGCCGTCGGGGCGCGTTGCCGGGGAGCCGGGGCGGGGCCGCACGGCCCCGGGCCCCTCCAGGGAGCCACTGATCCTTTCAAGGATCTTCTTTTTCAGGCTTGGCTTAGAAGCCCACCCGATTTTATCTTCTTTTATGTCGTTCTGGCCGAGTGGCCGCCACGACTGGATGTGCATCGTATCCTGGTTCTGGTGACGTTTCCGGCACGCGTCCCCACTGAGGCCGCACACGTGGTAGATCTCTTCTTGAGACCTTTTGGAAAGCATCCACCATGCGTAGTAGTCATCCTCGGCGGCAAGGAATTTCCCCCTGACGTTAACGCCCCCGGTCGGAGCGCAGTCGGCCCAAATGACCTCCAGGATGTATGCTCCTTGCGCCTCACCCTTGTCGTCGTAGGCGGCCGCCTCCAGCAGCCCGCCTCTCATAACTTCCTCCAGGAGCTCCCCGTCCGCTAGGGTCCCTGCCTGGATCCATGGCCCGGCCATGCGGCCGGGAGAGGCCGGTGCACCAACTCTCAATACAGTAATCGACACGACAATTCAAAACTCAAGTACCTCATGAGCCTCAAAGTGCTATGGCATGACAACTGCTGCATGCTTCACTGCTGATGCTACCTGCTCCCCCCTCCACGGCGGTCTTCGGCTAAGTGTGAATCACCGGGCCCCCTGCTCACACAAAAAGGCCCTATCATTATACATTGTATATGCATATAAACGAATATATATATATATATATATATATATATATATATATATACACAAGATTTTAAGGCTCGCTGCGCTTCGCCTTCTAATCTTGATACTTGCAACTACGATGTTTCTGGGCGCGGGCGAGAACACAATTGTTCAATGAGGTGTGTGGGAATTGTGCGAGCGGAGGCGAGGCGAGGCGAGTGCGCGGTAGCGCCCGGGGCGGGGCTCAGGGCGCAGAGTTGGTGGACGCTGGAGTGGAGGTGAAGGTGGAAAGTCGGATGCCGGACGCTAGAGGTCGGAGTGCTGAGCTGATGGAGGCTGGAAGTCTATAGGTGGAAGTCCCACCAGCCCTTTAGGGCTACGGTGGTATAACGAGTTTGGTCTTCTCTCTTCCCCTTCCTTCCCCTGCTCGGGGGAGGGGTAACCTTCCCCTGGACCTGGAGGGGGGGGGGGATGGAGGCGTTAGAGCGTCCAAGATGGCTCAAGATGGCTCCAAGAGGCGCTCCAAGTCGCAAGATGGCCTCCAAGATGGCCCAAGATACCTCAAGATGGGTCAAGATAGCCTCCGACACACCTCCAAGAGTCCTCAAGACGGATCCACGTGCCCTTCGAGCCCTCCACGGCGCCCTCCAAGAAGCCAAAACCCTTCAAAAGCCTAAGGAAAGTCAATGTGTTTGGCATTCTCGTCTTTTCGCTTCCGATGGGCCCCTGAAGCATCAAGATGGCCCCAAGATGGCCCAAGAGAGCCCCAAGAGGGGCCCAAGAAGGCCCAAGACGGCCCCAAGATCGCCCAAGAGGCTTCCAAAGAGCGCTCCAACACGTCCCCAAGACGCCGTTTGAGAGCCTCCGAGGGGGGGACCTGAACTGAGGACCCCCGCTCTTTTTGAACAATGGGGCCCAAGACGGGCCCGAGAGGCCTCCCAGCCTCTCCTGAAGATTCTCCACCCCGCCCTTTTTGGCCCAAAATGGCTCCAAGAGAGCCCTAGATAGCCCAAGATGGCCTCCAAAATGGCCCAAGATAGCCAAGCATGGCTCAAGATAGAGCCTCCGACAGATCTCCAAGAGGCCTCAAGACAGCCTGAATATGGCCCAACATAGCCGAGCATGGCTCAGGATAGCCTCCGAGAGGGAAACTGCGCATCAAATTGTGGTTCCCCAGACCCTTCAAGCCTGTCGTGGGATCTCTTTGGGGCCCCCGAGGTGTGTCCTGTGGCGCCTTGGTGTCTTTGGGGAGCTTGGATATGAGTCTCAGATCTGGGGCCCTTCAGAAGGCAGCGGAGAAGGAAGACAGCGAACTACAGGAGAGAGAGGAGCAGGAGGAGGAAGAGCAAGAGGAAGCCTGATCGTAGGCCCGTGGTGGGGTCTTCTTGGACCGTCCAGGAGTCTCGTGGGTTCTTCAGGTGAGCTGGTGATAGCAGTCTGGGGTCTGGGGTATGTTTTAGTTCTCGCGAGTGTTCCGTGGGCTTCTGAGACGGAAGGAGAACTGCGCATCAAATTGTGGTTCTCCAGACCCTGGAAGCCTGTCTTGGGATCTCTTTGGGGCTCCCGAGGTGTGTCTTGTGGCGCCTTGGTGTCTTTGGGGAGCTTGGATATGAGTCTCAGATCTGGGGCCCTTCAGAAGGCAGCGCAGAAGGAAGACAGCGAACTACAGGAGAGAGAGGAGCAGGAGGAGGAAGAACAAGAGAAGCCTTGTCGTAGGCCCGTGGTGGGGTCTTCTTGGGCCGTCCAGGAGTCTCGTGGGTTCTTCAGGGGAGCTGGTGATAGCAGTCTGGGGTCTGGGGTATGTTTTAGTTTTCGCGAGTGTTCTGTGGGCTTCTGAGACGAAAGGAGAACTGCGCATCAAATTGTGGTTCCCCAGACCTTGGAAGCCTGTCGTGGGATCTCTTTGGGGCCCCCGAGGTGTGTCTTGTGGCGCCTTGGTGTCTTTGGGGAGCTTGGATATGAGTCTCAGATCTGGGGCCCTTCAGAAGGCAGCGGAGAAGGAAGACAGCGAACTACAGGAGAGAGAGGAGCAGGAGGAGGAAGAGCAAGAGGAAGCCTTGTCGTAGGCCCGTGGTGGGGTCTTCTTGGACCGTCCAGGAGTCTCGTGGGTTCTTCAGGGGAGCTGGTGATAGCAGTCTGGGGTCTGGGGTATGTTTTAGTTCTCGCGAGTGTTCCGTGGGCTTCTGAGACGGAAGGAGAACTACGCATCAAATTGTGGTTCCCCAGACCCTGGAAGCCTGTCGTGGGATCTCTTTGGGGCCCCCGAGGTGTGTCTTGTGGCGCCTTGGTGTCTTTGGGGAGCTTGGATATGAGTCTCAGATCTGGGGCCCTTCAGAAGGCAGCGGAGAAGGAAGACAGCGAACTACAGGAGAGAGAGGAGCAGGAGGAGGAAGAGCAAGAGGAAGCCTTGTCGTAGGCCCGTGGTGGGGTCTTCTTGGACCGTCCAGGAGTCTCGTGGGTTCTTCAGGGGAGCTGGTGATAGCAGTCTGGGGTCTGGGGTATGGTTTAGTTCTCCCGAGTGTTCCGTGGGCTCCTGAGACGAAAGGAGAACTGCGCATCAAATTGTGGTTCCCCGGACCCTGGAAGCCTGTCGTGGGATCTCTTTGGGGCCCCCGAGGTGTGTCTTGTGGCGCCTTGGTGTCTTTGGTGAGCTTGGATATGAGTCTCAGATCTGGGGCCCTTCAGAAGGCAGCGGAGAAGGAAGACAGCGAACTACAGGAGAGAGAGGAGCAGGAGGAGGAAGAGCAAGAGGAAGCCTTGTCGTAGGCCCGTGGTGGGGTCTTCTTGGACCGTCCAGGAGTCTCGTGGGTTCTTCAGGGGAGCTGGTGATAGCAGTCTGGGGTCTGGGGTATGTTTTAGTTCTCGCGAGTGTTCCGTGGGCTCCTGAGACGAAAGGAGAACTGCGCATCAAATTGTGGTTCCCCGGACCCTGGAAGCCTGTCGTGGGCCCTCTTCGGAGCCCCCTTGGTCTGTCTTGGCACCCCTGGTTGCTTTTGGGGAGCTTGTGATAAGAGTATGTGGTCTGGGGCTTTTGACGAGGCAGCGGAGGAGGAAGACAACGAACTACAGGAGGAGCAAGAGGAGCAGGAGGATAAAGAGCCGGAGGAGGAGGAGCAGCAGAAGGAGGTTGGGAGGAGATTTCCGAAGAGTTGGTGTCGAGAGTTAGGTTGGAACCTTCTTGGACTTTCTTGGGGATGTCTTCAGAGCCTCGAAGGAGGAGATTTCCGAAGAGTTGGTGTCGAGAGTTAGGTTGGAACCTTCTTGGACTTTCTTGGGGATGTCTTCAGAGCCTCGAAGGAGCAGCTGGAGGAGGATCAGGAGAAAACCTCCTGAGAAAATGAGTATCAGTTTTCGTATCCCGGAGTCGGTGGAGGCAAATGAGGAGAGGGCGATGGAGGAGGAGGAGGACGAGGAGGAGGAGGAAGGCGACGAGTTCGAGGGAAGAAGGAGGTTGAGGAGGGGATGAGGGGCAGAGAGGGGGAAACGGAGGAGGAGGAGGAGGTAGAGAAGGACGAGAGATGGGCTGTCGGACGTCCGAGTAGGTCATGCCGAGAGTTATCTTGGAACCCTCTTGGGCTCTAGTGGGGATGTCTGCAGGGCCTCATGTGCCGTCTTGGGGCGAGGTTGAGAAGAACTAGGGGCGATGGGGGGGGCCGCTCAGGTCAATCAGAGTGTAAAGAATTTGACGGCTCTAAGACTGAGTGGAGCTCCTGTTGGTGCTTTTGTATACCATCGGAGGGCCTTCTTGGGCTGTCCTGGGGCCCTCGTGGGCTGTCTGGGGGGGCTTGGGCCGTCCTGGGGCCGTGTTGGGGCTCTCTCGGGCCCTCTCTGAAGCATCCCGTGACTCTGTTGGAGCCCTCTTGGGGGTCTTTTAGGGGTCTCTTGGGCGCTCCCTGGCTTTCTTTGCGCTTTATTGACCCATCTTGGGGCCCCATTGGGCCGCCTGGAAGCCATTTCGGGGCGACCTCGGAAGCTCGCAGATCATTATTGGGCCGTTCGTGGCCAGAAAAGGCGAGAAGCACAGAATCGTTCAAAAATAAATGGAAAATTAAGGTTTTTGGCCTGCTGAGGCCGTGTTGGAGGTCTTTGCGGGGGCATCCTGGACAGTCTTGAGCCCATGTTTGGTCCTGTTGGAGCACTATGGGGCCGTCTTGGGGCCTCTTGGGCCTTGCAGAGGACGTCTCGGAAGTGCCTTCTGCTGTCTTGGGCTCCCGATGTAGGCCTCGTGTCGCTCTCTTCGGGGTATTTTGGGCCGTCTCGAAGCATTGTGGGGCTCTCTTGGGAGCCTGTGGGGTTCATCTGGGGTCCATGTGGGGGGGGTGTCGGTGACATGTCGGGTTTTTCCTTGTAATTTGATAGGTAGAAGGAATATATAAATTCATGGAGATATCGCGAAGTAATAACGCCAAATCAACATGTACAACATAGAAACTTGCTGTCCCTTCCGGTGACAGTCGGAACTCCATTTCACGGGTCAATCACTTTAACCTCTTTTTGGCAACGGGCCGACGACAAGGGACTCCCCAACACAAGTCTATGATCTCGTGCACGGTCGAATCGCCAAAGAGGCATCAACAAAACATTGTATCATAACCCAGCTGTGACCGGCAGAGCCAAAGCATTTCGTATTCGGAAATTCGGTAAGCAATGCCAAATACGTAGTCATATCAGCAACAGTCACATGAGCTGCATTGAAAAAGTGCTCCGACGTGTGCAACTCCGTATGAGGCGTGGCTATCCTGAAGCATCCTGTAGATTGACAACCAAGCAGCCAGCAGGCTCCTGCATGCCTAGGGAACTGCAAGTCAAATTTGGTTCTGAGGGTCAGTCCGACGTCATCGTCGGAAATCAAACGAGGATACTGCAAGCGACTATCCAAGAAGAACCCTCCTCGTACACATTCGCAGGACATTTGCAACACAGGGGATGCTCGCTGCAGGACCCAACCCCCATATAATGGCCGATCAAACATGTGTCAGAAATTAGCCCTGAATCCAACACGCAAGCTGCCAGCGCGTGCAAGCCGACCTGATCAAGGGTAAGGAGGGCGGTCCTGTCCATCAATGCACAGGTCGATGTGCACGTTTGGTTCTCTCGGAGGCGCAAATGAACAACTTTGTCATACGCAGCGCCCTCGAAAAAATGCGTGTGGGGAGTTGAAGATTGTGGACGGCGGTGACGCAACAAGTGACTGACGCTGTTCGCACGCGCGATTGCGCAATGACCGATGGCAAACGGCTTGGAGATCTCTATCAGATCGTTGCGCTGCCCTGGTGCAAGCCTGCGTAGATCACGTGTTCGAAGGAACTTCTTGATAGAACCAGCGCGTTCGACCGCTGGTTCTTTGGCTGGATAACTGCCTGACCGTAAGTTTCCGATACGCATGTGCTCGAACAAATGAATGCACTGACTGCGGGTCATGCTCCTCTTACCCGACAAACAATTCAATGTGTCCAACAAAGTGCAAGCCATGAGCCGGTGACCACAATCTGCAAGGCGGGTCACATGAGGGGCAGAATACTTGTCAAACTTGATCGGCGATAGTCTCACACTCGTTGCAGGAGAAAGAACAACGTGACCAGGCCGTGCAGCTCGGTAGCCTTGCTGACCCTTTGCAACCACGAACGAACAAGGGCTACTAGTGTTTTTGACCAGATCTCGATGCGAGCGAAGTCTGGGATCTGTTAGTGCATCAGAACCAACGCGGTTCAGCGATAGCGACTGCAAACTGCCCAGAAGCTCTGCAGGCGTCAGGTGCGCACCTACTGAATTGATTGAACAAGTAGGACTGCCCAACTGGCCGATAAGAAACGCGCTCGCGCAATCCATCCCGAATTCACTCCAATTCGATACAGTCTGCCGGAACGTTCTGTAGAATAAGCGGGCGTCCACCGCCTCTTTGCTAGACCCCCGCTGGCCCGACAAAGAGTGGGCGCAACTTGCGATTGCGTGCCGTTCCAAGGACAACGTCGCAATCGCCTGTGTTTCTGCTTCTGCCGTGGGGACCACGCAGACGTCGGACAGCATGCGGGCGATCACATTGAAGAGAAATCCTTGCTCCAGCATGCTGCGCACGGCGATGCCGTTATTCGGACAATATGACGGAGGCCTCTTTGTTGGGAAGAACTTGGCTCGCGACGCCAAGCACGCCAGCGGCTTCTTGATTAAATGGTGCGCCCCATCGACCACGGGGACATCCAAAATGACGTCTTCGAATCCTGCAGCGATGGCTCACCTCGCATGACGAGCGTGCATCTATCGTACCTCACCCCTTGGCAGACGTCTCTATACCAAACACGTGCTTTGTTTGGGCCTGGCATGGGCGACCGCACCCCCTGCTAACCCGCCGACTTGAGCCACAATGGCCACGGACTCGCCCTCGCGCAACTCTTTGACCGAGTTGAACTGATTGCTGGCGTGCTGTTCGCCATCCTCTCTCCTTCCTCTGCCCTTCCCTCGTCGTCACTTCCTCCCTTCCTGCCGACGTTTCAAGATCCACGTCCGCCTTCTCCTCTTCTTCCTCGACCCTCGTTCCATTCGAGCCAGGGGAACAGCGAATCACCTTCATCAAACCCTTGTCCATCGATCGGTGTCCTGCGTGTCGCGCAGCTCGCGGGCCCCCCCACGTAACGCTCGCAGGATAGATGCCTGCTTGCCACGTTATCACACCCTATAAAGTCTACCAAGCTATTCTGGCCGGGCGTTGCGCAAAGGTTGGGTGCATCGTCAGGGTAATTGTAACACTACTGGGAAAAAACATTTGAACTGGGTCAAAGTACCGAGGCGATGTTATCGCACTTGCCAGCCATGCTCGCGGATGTATACTTCTTGCCATGCCTCAGTCTCATCTCGGCTCGCCCTTCCCGCTGTCCGTTGCAATCCTTGATCGTCTTTCATGTCCGGTCAGCCAGAGAAGAAAACGTCTGTCTCCTGCGTGGATGCTGCAGATGACTTGGGCACCCAGTGTGATAGGATACATGCCGAGGAACAGCGGGGTGGGATGGTAGTAGTCCTCCCGACAGCCACAAAGCTGGCTTCGCGAAGCTCATCGTGACTGGCGCTCACCGTCGATCACTGTGCTTGTGGGGGCTGGAACGATCGACAAGTATGGGGGGCATGTCCGCCAGCTCATTTGCGTGTGCAGCTCCCCCCTTCGGCTTCTACTGTAAACCATACTCCCTGCTTAGTGCGAGAATCCCAGCGGACTCCCTCCAGGCTCCACGAGGACCCTGCCCCCCGAAAAGAGACGCAATGCACAGCAAGACGCAGCAACCACAACACAATACAATGCAGCGCAATGATCAATCATGAGATGTAAAGCATTCTGCGGGAAGGCAAGGAACAACGATGCAGTGCAAGGCAATGCGTCTGTACTCACATTCCCGCACACACACGCGCACTTCTAGCGTGAACAGCCTACAGCCTACTCAATACCCACTGAAGCCGTTACATTGCACTGCAACTGCAAGCGGATTTCGACCACGATGAGGCGTGCCAGGCTAGAGCAAGCTCAACTGGTCGTAAAGCGAAGCAAGCAGAAGCCCACGCACAATCTTCTGGCAGCGAGCTGCCGCGAAGAGAGGAGAGACGCACGAGAAGACAAGCGCAGCCAAAGAGGATGCGACCATGACTTACCGGCTCAACGCTACGATCTAACCGCCTCCGGTAGCGACAGGACAGAGCAGCAGCAGCGAGAAGGCACCTGACACAGGTGCACACATGCAGACCATGTTTTCGCCAATACAGTCCACCCGTATGATAAGCACGCCCGATAGAGATGCAATGGCCTTGGAGGGCCATGTCGATACGCTGCGAGCAATGCGCGGCCAGCGGAAGCGGCCAAGGATGGGCCGCAGAGGAAGGATGCATGGTGAACCTTGGAAAATTGCTCATCCTTGCTACAGTCGGGCTGCTGAAAGAAAGATCGCTGAATAAGGGACGAAGCCCCTTCTTGGCCCTGTAAGCGCCTCCGTGCCCCAGGAGGACAACAGGAACAGCACTGGAGGAACCTAAGGAACGTCGAGCCCCTTCCGAGCCCAAACCGTTCCTCATTTCAGCGTCTTGACTGTATGCGGGTTGGCTGTATTAACCGTCCCTCCACCCTCAACTTCAATCTCGCCTGCTCAACCACTCGGGAGCGGCCAAGAGGGGGGTGTCCAAGAGGTGGGGTGCAAATCATGACCGGCGGCATGTGCGCGGCCCAGCGGGGGGGCCAGGGACGTAATGCAACAAGAAGAGGCGCCATAAAATCTGGGGAAATATCATGGCCCACGCCATGATATCCCCCTCTAGTCATCACCCCCCTCTTTTCCGCCCCCGTTGCTCAACCACCCTCTCGACCTCACCCGAATACCCGGGCCCTCGCTCACCCCCGCGCCTTCTCCCCGCTCGAGGGAGCTGCGAGGCCGGCCCGAGCGGCAGCCGCCCGGGCCTTGCCACCCAAGGAGGGGGAGGAGGAGGAGGAGGAGGAGAAGGAGGAGGAGGAGGAGGAGGAGGAGGAGGAGGAGGAGGAGGAGAGAGGGAGAGAAGGAGGAGGAGGCGGAGGAGGAGGAGGAGGAAAAGGTATCCATACGGCTACCCTCTCCGGCCCGAGGAGGCTCAGCCCAGCTCGGTGGAGGGTCCCCCCGCCCAGCAACGCTCACCTCAGCCCATCGCAGTCCACTTCTACCTGGCGCACTCGCTGTCTGCCCACGTCAGCTCGATCCCGCTCTGTCCAGCTCAGACAAGCTCGACACGGCTCAGCCCAGCTTGGTCCATCTCAGTCCAGCTTGCCCCAACTCGCGCCTCTCTCCCCTCCCCTTTGTCAGCATTCCTCCTCTTCCGCCTTGTACCCGTCATATGTTTGCTGCTCTGTGACCCCTCATCATCCCCCCCTCTTTCCTCCCTGCTTCTCCTCCTCGTCTCCCTCGTCGTCCATATCCTCCTCCTCTTTCCCCTCCTCCCCTAACCCCTACATCCCACTACTCGTTGGCATCTCACTCCCTCCTACCTCCTCCTCCTCCTCCTCCTCCTCCTCCTCCTCCTCCTCCTCCTCCTCCTCACTGCTGCTCCCCCTCCTCCTCCACCTCCTCCTCACTGCTCCTTCTCCTCCTCCTCCTCCTCCTCCTCCACCTCCTCCTCCTCCCTCGTCCTTCTCTCGGAAAGGGGGGGGGGGGGGGGGGGGAGGGGGGGGGGGGGGAGGGGAGGGGGGGGGCGGGAGGGGGGGGGGGCGGGGGGGGGGGGGGGGGGGGGCGGGGGGGGGGGGGGGGGGGGGGGGGGGGGAAGGGGGGGGGGGGGGGCGTTGGGGTGGGGAAGGGGGGGGAGGGTGGGGGGGGGGGGGCAGCGGGAGGGCGGGGGAAGTGGGGGGGGGTGGGGGGAGGGGGTGGTGTAGGTGGGGGGGGGTGGGGGGGGGGGGGGGGGGTAGGGAGGGGGGGGGCTGGCGGGTGGGGGGGGCGGGGGGGGGTGGGGAAATCGGCTCCCAACCTCTCCAAGGGTTCGTGTCGACTCCAAAACTTCACAGGGAAAATCCTTCCGTGGCGAGGAACAAGCCTCCAGGAAGGCCCAAACGGTCCCCCAACTCGCTCAGAGTGGTCACCAGACCCTCCTAAAGGACCGTCCACGGCCACTTCTCATCCAGATCGGGGGGGGGGATATGGGATGGTCAACAACAACAACAACAACAACAACAACAACAACAACAACACTCATTTTACCCGAACGCGTGGTGTTCTCCCCAGTGCCAGGGTTTTCATACGACACCAGGCAATACCCCCACTTCGTGGGGGGGCATTACAAGCTCTACAAAATATCCAAACGACTCTTCGCGACCACCCAAACCCAGCTTCCCGCCCTATGACGTTGGGACACTTCACTTCGTGGCGTGCGGACGACCGTGGCTACTACACTGGCGTGGGGTACACACCCACAGAACCCAATGGTTTTTGGAGATTTCGGCGTGCGCGCGCGAAGAAAAAACGAATCTGTCCCGCATGGTATTATTTGACAGGGATGATGGCCCTGGGAGGTGCGCAACCGTTGTCGCAGAAGTTCGAAAAAGTTGCTCGCAAAAGCCCGTTTGACAGAAATGTTTAAAAAGTGTTGGGTTTCCTACGAATCCGCAAGAGCGCGCGGGATGAGATTTTGACAATTTTTTGTTGAAAACCATTGTTTTTTTGATGTTTTTATGTTAAAATCGCTGCGAACACTAAGGTTTTGGAAGGATTTCGTCTTGCGCGCGCGAATGTCCACTTTACCTTATTTTTTGCAAGGAATTCTTGAAATTTGATTATATTAGAACAAGAAATGTCATTTTATAATGTTTTTTGCAAGGGAAAACGGATTACAACAAAACAACCGGATCTGTATGACATCGATTACCTGAGCCTCTCACGAAATGATTAAACGTGGCTGCGGCCTAGGCGCGGCGGGGGCGCGCACCAGGGGGCCCCAACAATTAATTATTCTTTATATTAATAATTTCAACAACACACAACAACAAACCGGGGAAAACCAACGACCCCACTCACCACCACCACCCACCACCAACGACACACCAACACAACACAACAATTCATTTACCCAACGCGTGGTGTTCTCCAGTGCCAGGGTTTTCATACGCCACCAGGCAATACCCCCACTTCGTGGGGGGGCATTACACGCTCTACCAAATATCCACACGACTCTTCGCGACCACCCAAACCCAGCTTCCCGCCCTATGACGTTGGGACACTTCACTTCGTGGCGTGCGGACGACCGTGGCTACTACACTGGCTGTGAAGAACCCAATGGTTTTTTGGAGATTTCGGCGTGCGCGCGCGAAGAAAAAACGAATCTGTCCCGCATGGTATTATTTGACAGGGATGATGGCCCTGGCAGGTGCGCAACCGTTGTCGCAGAAGTTCGAAAAAGTTGCTCGCAAAAGCCCGTTTGACAGAAATGTTTGAAAAGTGTTGGGTTTCCTACGAATCCGCAAGAGCGCGCGGGATGAGATTTTGACATTTTTTTGTTGAAAAACCATTGGTTTTTTGATGTTTTTATGTTAAAATCGTTCCGAACACTAAGGTTTTGGAAGGATTTCGTCTTGCGCGCGCGAATGTCCACTTTACCTTATTTTTTGCAAGGGATTCTTGAAATTTGATTATATTTGAACAAGAAATTTCATTTTATAGTGTTTTTTGCAAGGGAAAGCGGGGGGGAACAAAACAACCGGATCTTGATCACATCGAATTACCTGAGGCTCCTCACGAAAATGATGAAAACGTGGCTGCGGCCTAGGCGCGGCGGGGGGGGCGCGCACCAGGGGGCCCAACAATAATTATTCTTTAGAATTAATAATGTTCAACAACAACAACAACAACAACAACAACAACAACAACAACAACAACAACAACAACAACAACAATGCAATCATACACACAAGGGCTGCGTAGGACACTGAATTCCCGTGCAGGTAGGCACTTCAGACGCCTCCTCGTTTGAGGCCAGATGGAAGCTCCACGTGAGCAGACTTCAAACAATGCTTGGGCGGAGGGAAGGAAGGAGGAGGGGGAGGGGAGAGAGGAAACAAAGGAAGGAGGGGGCTCGGAACGGGCCCACCGGGAGGCGAAGCCATCTCCCCTCCTCGCAGTCCCCCCCCCCTTCCAGCACGGGGCCGCCCATGCCGCCCCTGCTGGGCCCACTTCGGGGCGTCCGCTACCGGGGATGCGGGGCTCGGGGCGGAGGAAGTATGGGGCCCAAAAATGTACACCACCACCACCTCCCTCACCCCCTTACCCCCTCCCTCTCCGAGGAAGGAGGAGAGGCATACGAGGGCAGAGGAGTGAGGAGGACTGAAGGTGGTGATGGCGCGTATTCTCGGGGCCCGCGGGAAGGGGGGCCCTCGGGAAGGGGGGGTGAGAACAGAAGGGGGGTACGCAAATCCACTGCATGTTGCTGGCTTTCCCGGCGATGGCTCCTGGCGCTGGAGGCGGCAACGCATCGAGGAGAGGGCCCGGCAGCGGAGCCAAAACCGGCTGCATGCCGCAGATGCCGCACGCCGTCAGCCGCCCGGCGAAGGCGAACCGACTTCTTCGAGACGTGGGCCCCTGGACCGCTCAGACGAAGCCAGGACGAGGATACCATCGCGGGAGGATACGCCGGGAATCCCAGAGATCCGGCGGAGGGGCGGAGGATGTCTCGGGCGCCGCGGCCTTCCAGGAGCGTTCCGGAACGCTCTGAAAACGTTCGGCAACGCTCTGGAACGCATTGATCCTCGTCCCAGACCCGTCCGACGACACGCGGGCCCTTGGATCTCTCGACCTCTTCCCGAGGGCTGGTCTCTTCGTCCCTAGTATAGTGTCTTCACCCGCGGCCCCAACTGGCCATCGCTCGGACATCCATTCCGTGTGCTTTTTTTGGTTCCGTGCGTGTCTTTTTCGCCAAATGATCAAGGATGCTCCTCGATGGTCCTCGCCGAAGGGACAATGCACACGTCCGAGCGACGCCGAGCCAAACCAACCTCGGAGGCCAAGAATGGGTGACGAGCTTGCTGCTGCCACGCATTCTCGAGGCGCCGGACATCTGGGACCCCGGATTCCACTCCCGAGGCCGTTCACGGCGACAACACGACCGAAGATCGACAGAGCCGGCAGCAGAGCCGAAGCCGACCGAAGCCAGCAGGCCTCGAGCCTCCCATACCGTCTTGTCGGCTCCCGCGAATCGACGCCAATCGACGCCAGTCCACGCCAAATCGAAGCTAATCGACGCTAGCCGACGCGAAATCGGCGCTATATCATCGACTCCCAGACGCTAATGGACGCTAGTCGACGCTAAAGACGAAGTTAAGGGGGTTATACCAGGCTCCCATGATTCGCTACCGAATCGAATTGCCCTCCTCCGAGAAAGCCGTGGCGGAGCCAAACATCCCACCTCGTGATAGCTTCAACAACAACTTCCATGAGATCTGGACCCCTTCAAGGGGGCCAAGCCATACCTTCTGAGCAATTGCCCGATGGTTCCAGGGCCCAGCAGGGGCCCTCAGAAGCCAACAGACTCGTCGCAGAGATCCCGATAGAATTATGCATCTCATGTCCTGGCGCTTCCCTCTGTGAGCGTCTGAGCGAGAGTGTCTTACCCGGCAGCTCCCCCCTTGAAGCGCACAGATACACTGCCTGCCACATCGGGGCGATCTTGGGACTCTGAAGGGCGAGGCGTCAAAGGTGCCAAAACACCTTAGGATAACACCCTTTGGCTGCTCGTCCGTGGGATGCCCAAGTGCCAGGACTTCTTCATCGAGGTGACCACGGGGCTCTCAAAGCGGCTCCAGACGAGCACAGTCCAGCCGCTAACAAGGACACATTCACCTCCCTGGCGACTCCTCCTCGGCTGTTCGAGCCGCGCCTGCTGCGGAGCCGGAGGTGCACAATGAACGCATCGCTTGAGAGATCTTCACAACCTGCGAGGAAGCGTCCCGCTCCCTGGTGGCTCCTCCTACGGGTGCCCAGATGCCACGCCTGCTGCATCGCGGCGAGCACGGAGCTCTAAAAGCAGAGGGAGTCAGGGGGCGCCAGACGAGCTGACCGCTCGAGACACCTCCAAAGTCGCTGCGCGAACGCGGAAGCGTCTCCCTTGCCTGATCTGCCGAGGTAAGCAGGAAGCTCTCAAGAGAAGAGGGGCTGCGGGTGGAGAGGGCGGGGAGGTGCCCACCTCCCTGGCGGCCCTTCCTTCGGGTGCCAAGACGACATGACTGCTACATCGCGGCGACCATGATGCTCTCAGGAACAAGAACAGGTCGCGGATGTAGGACGAGCGCGCCGCTCGAACCACCCCCGCAATCAGGGGGCGAACGGGGAAGCACCCCTCGCCCTGGCTGCTCCTCCTCGGGGCGCCCAAGTGCCCCGCCTCCTGTTCCGCGGTGAGCATGGACCCCCCGAAGCAGAGGGGTCGTGGGTGCGAGCCCTCGCCTTGGACATCCCCGCAATCGGGGCGCGAACAGAAAAGTATCCTCCCCCCCACACCCCCACCCTGGCGGCTTCTCCTTGGGGTGCCCAAGTGCCCTGTATATATCGCGGCGGTGACGATGTTCCAATCGAGTGGAGTCGCCGGCGCACAAGGGCGCATCGCTCGAGACAGCTCCACAATCCGGGCGAGAAACGGGGGGAGGGACCGCGGGTGCGGAACAAGCGCCTCGCTCTAGACATCCTCTCACACTGGCCGCGAAGCGGGGCATTGCCCACCTCCCTGGCGGTCCCTCGTTGCAGTGCCCAAGTGATGCCTCCCATATCGCGGCGGCCGTGGTGCTCTCAAACAAGAGAACGGTCGCGCTGCGCAAGGGAAGCGCCTCGCCCGAGACATCCCCACACATCGGGGCGCGAACGGGCAAGGGTGTCCCCCTCCCCGGCGGCTCCTCCGTGGGGTGCCCAAGTGTCACGCCTGCTGCGTCGCGGTGAGCATGGGCGAGTCTGAGTGTGGGAGGCGAGTATGAGTGGGCTTGAGTGTGAATGGCAGACTGTGGGTAAGTTCTGGTAATCTGTATACGAATGAGTATAAGTATGACAGAGCCCGAATGAATCTGAATACAAGTGGGTCTGTCAGTGAGTCTGAATGTGAGTAGTCATAGTGCGAGTGGGCATGAGTGTCAGTGAGTCTGAGAACGAGTGGGCCTGAGCGAGGACGAGCGTGAGTGACTCAGGGGAGGGAGGAGAAGGCGGGAGGAACGGACGTGAGGCGGAAGCGTCCCACTAGCAACGACGTCACGCTCAGGACACGGGGGGAAACGAATCCCTTACGTCGTGGTCACTTCGAACCGTGGATGCCCTCGAATCCTCCTCCACCTCCTCCTCCTCCTCCTCCTCTCCTCCTCCTCCTCCTCCTCCTCTCCTCCTCCTCCACTCATCCTCCTTTCCTCTCCTCCTCCTCCTCATCACTCCTCCTTTCCCCACTCCCTCTCCGTCCGAACCCGAGGAGCCACGGAAGCTCGCGCCGGGGCGGCCGACGCGCCGAGGGGCACGTCGCGCTCGGGCCGCACGGCGGGGGGGGGGGGAGGGGCGCGTGGGAGCGGACAGCGGGGGGGGGGGCGGAGGGCTTGTCGGGGTTCTTGATGGTTGTTAGATGTTGGGGGGTTTGAGGTCGGGGGAGGGGGGAGGTCCGAGGGGATGGAAGGCGAGGGGGCCGAGGAGGAAGGCTCGAGGAGGGAGAAGAGGAACCCGACTCCTCGAGAAGCAGAGGAGGAGAAGGAGGAGGAGGAGGAGGAGAAGGAGGAGGAGGATCAGGAGGAGGAGGAGGAGGAGGAGGAAGAGAGGAGGAGGAGGAGGAGGAGGAGGAGGAGGAGGAGGAGGAGGAGGAGGAGGAGGAGGCGGAGGAGGCGGAGGAGGCGGAGGAGGAGGAGGAGGAGGAGGGAGAGGAGGAGGAGGAAGGAGGAAGGGAGGGGAGAAACAGGCAGGCTCGAGGAGGAGGGAGACTTTGGAGTGGAGGAACCACACACTCCCCGAGAAGCAGGTTGGGCGCCGTCGCGGGGCGACATGCCATTGAAGTCAAGTGCCCAAGGCCTGCGGGCGAGTGCCCCTGACTCAAACCTGGGGCGCCGCAGCAGAGGTGCCCACGCCGCCAGGCGTCAGGACCGCACGCCGTGGAGAGGGCGGAGCGCCTCCACGAGTGACCGGCGCCAGAGCCGAACACGAGGGTGCACCGCCTAAGTGTTTTGGCTTTCGCCCAAGGACGAGCGGAGGCACTGACTGGACGAGGAGGCGTGCGGAAACGCGCACGGCAGCGCGAGGGAAGGAGCGCATGGCTGGCAACATGGCCTGTCCCAGGCTGGAAAGCTATCGCTGGCTGCACTCGGCCACAGGTGCTGCAACAGGCGGCGGGGCCGACGTGGAGGCGGATACTCCGTCAGCCGATCCTGACGCGCGGCTGCTGCCTCTGGAAGCCCAATTGATCTTCGGTCCAGTGGGCCCAGCAGCAGGACTGCCCGAGGAGGGTGCGAAACGGCCCCGCAACAAATCGGAGTCTCGGAGGAGCCGCGGTCGCTCCTGACTGGACACCCACCGTTGCGGACCACTAGCTGCAAAATCCTGTGTCTGGAAGAACCGTGGAGAGACGCGGTGCCTGCGTAGATCCGAGGGGAACCTAAACCAGTGTCAGCAAAACTCCAAAACGAGCGTCGTGGTGCATTGAGTATATGCATCGCGCTTGCACTTCAGCACGATGGACTCTGTGAGCGGGGCGGCATGGGCCCCGACGGCTTGGACACCCCCGCTCTCAATCTCACTGCCATGTCACAATGAGCCTCACTGTCGATCTCACTTTTGATCTCACTATCCATCCCACTCTCACGACCTCATCATCCATCTCCCTATCAACTTCCTTATCGATACCAAGGCAATACACCCACGGCCACCGCCCGCCCACCGCCAACGGAACACCGACGGGACACCACGGCGGGACACCCCCGGCCACCGCGCGCCCACGGGGGGCGGAGGGGCGGTCCACTGCATCCGAATCGCCCTAGCAACGGCGGGTCATTCCTCTCGCGCGCCCACGCATCTTCGACTCGCCCGCACGCACGACACGAACACGAAATCGAAACCGAATTCCCGGTGGGGGGCTCTCCGTTCCACTGCGAACTCACCCCCAAACCTCCGACTCTTGAATGCCTGACGGCGTGGTGTGGAGGAGAAGGAGGAAATTGAAGATGAGTAGGAAGAAAACGAGGGGGGCACGGGCGGAGGTGGAGGAAGCGGACGGAGGAGGAGGAGGAGGAGGAGGAGGAGGAGAAGGATGAGGAAGGCGAGTAGTAGAGGTAGTAGTAGTAGTAGTAGTAGTAGTAGTAGTAGTAGTAGTAGTAGTAGTAGTAGTAGTAGTAGTAGTAGTAGTAGTAGTAGTAGTAGTAATAGCAGTAGCAGTAGCAGTAATAGTAGTAGTAGTAGTAGTAGTAGTAGTAGTAGTAGTAGTAGTAGTAGTAGGAGTAGTAGTAGTAGTAGTAGTAGTAGTAGTATTAGTAGTAGTAGTCGTAATAGTAGTAGTAGTGGTAGTAGTAGTAGTAGTAGTAGTAGTTAGTAGTTAGTAGTAGGTAGTAGTTAGTAGTTAGTAAGTTAGTAGACTACTACTGCGACGAATAAGTATGAAAAAAAAAAAAAAAAAAAGTTAATCTAATCGTACTACAAATAACACCACTCATATTCACAAAATTGACGGCGTAACCTCGAACAGTCGTATGACTACTAATAACAATAATGATGGTCATACCAATAGCACTAGCAATCGTAGCAGCAGTAGTAGTAATAGTAGTGGTAGTAGTAGTAGTAGTAGTAGTAGTAGTAGTAGTAGTAGTAGAAGAAGAAGAAGTAGTAGTAGTAGTAGTAGTAATAGTATTAGTAGTAGTAGTAGTAGTAGTAGTAGTAGTAGTAGTAGTAGTAGTAGTAGTAGTAGTGGTGGTGGTGGTAGTAGTGGTAGTAGTAGTAGTAGTAGTAGTAGTAGTAGTAGTAGTCGTAGTAGTAGTAGTAGTAGTAGTCGTAGTAGTAGTAGTACACGGGGGGGGTACTATAGTTTTGACCATAAGACGTCATGCTGTCGACGCCCCCTGCCCCCCCGTAGAATCTTAGCGACATGTTTTGGGTCGGGCGGCGGTTCGACTCCGATGGTCTCTCACCCTGTAAAACTAATATATATATATATATAACAGGGTGATAATTACTCCGTCCCATTTACAATAGGGCCGGAACACACTCCGACTTGAACCCATTCACAATAAACCACTCCGCTTGGGTCACGTTTGATCGTCCGTGTCATCATCCCCATCGACCCTGTCCTTATCATGCCAACGCGATGTTTCATTGTATCCCTTCTTGCATTGATGCTGTGAGACCCTGGGCATCCTTCTCCAATGCGGTCGCTCTCGGTTCACTGGTTGGCCGTCCCAGAGGGCCCACAAAGGCTCGCGAATCCGCACCAAGGCACCTTTGCATCCTGATCGGTCCTCTGCGGCACGCGTGACCAGCGAGGCAATTCTCATCTTATGGTCAAAAACTTTAGTACCCCCGAAGTAGTAGTAGTAGTAGTAGTAGTAGTAGTAGTAGTAGTAGTAGTAGAAGAAGAAGAATAAGGATAATAATAATAATAAGTAGTAGTAGTAGTAGTAGTAGTAGTAGTAGTAGTAGTAGTAGTAGTAGTAGTAGTAGTAGTAGTAGTAATAGTACTAATAATGATAATCATACTAATACTGATATGAGAAAGAACGAAAAGACGCAACATGCCAATAATAAGCGGAACACTGATACTAGAACGGTTAACAATTCAGACAAATGGTAGGAATACAAAAATCCGCGGGCCCCCTTGTGGGGCCACCAGGCTGTAGGACGGAGGTTTGCTGTTCCCTGCGCCAGTGCCAGTTTCCAGTTTCCACTGTTACAATTCTGCTTCTAGCTGCTTGCTGTTCCTTGTTGATGGACCGCGCGAGGGGGGGGAGCCGAGAAGGAACCTAATTACCACGCCCGAACCGCGTTGCCTGAATTCCTGGGGGGGCGTGTGACACGTACAAATACATTAAATTCGCGCCCCCGAGGCCATACACCCTCGAAAATAACACCAGATTCGCGTCCCCGAGGCCATACACCCGCGTAAATTACGCTATATTCGCGTCCCCGAAACCATAAACCATCACACGCCAGATTCGTGCCCCCGAACCAATAAACCTTCAACAATTACGCAACACTTACGTCTCCGAGGCCACAAACGCTCGTAAATCACACAACGTCCGCCTCCCCGAAACCATAAACCCTCGTAAGTTTCACAATACTCGCCTCCCCGAAGCCATAAACTTGTGTAAATTAGGCAATCTTTGCGACCCCGGCATAAACCGTCGTGAATTACCAAATGATCGCGTGTCCGAAGCCATACAGCCTCGTACATTATGCATATTCGCGCCTCCGAAGCCATAAACCTACGTAAATCAAGCTAGATTTGCGAGCCCGAAACCATACACCCTCGTAAACAATAGATATACAACACGACTTCAACAATATCATCAGAATCTCAATTTGTCTTGCCGATTACTCATCGCCTTCGCGCGAATTCCCGACGCTGCTTCACGGCGGCGCCAAGGCCTCATGATTTCGCTCTTGCATTGCCCATTCTCCGAGAGAGGGGGCCGGCGGCAGGGCGCGAAGCCCTTACGGATAAGAGCAGTAGGAGGAATACAAAGACGAATAATAGCAAGAAGACGAAGAAGAAGAAGAAGAAACCAAAGACGAAGAAGATAAACACTGGAGGAGGGACCGAGGACCGAGGATCCAGGCGTCGAGGTGCTTGGGCATGTGGGGCCCTTTCGGGGCCTCTAGAGGCCTCCGTGGGCCTCCGACGAGTACCATGCGACCTCGGCAGACCTTAGCTGCCCCGATACGCAACACGCAGCACGTATCGTGTTGATACGGAGCTCAACACGTAGGCTGACAACGTAGGTCCGACGCGATACATTCGCCAAAACGTGGTCCAACACGTGGAGCCAACACGCAACATATTGACACGGACGTCTTGAACACGGGACGTGTTGCGTTTCAAAACGGGCGTATCGAGGCAACTAAGCGACAGACCTATTGAGGGGGGGGGGTGGTGGGGTGGGGGAGTTTGTGCTGCTTCTTTCGAGCCTCCTGCGGGGGCGGGGGCTCTCGTCGCAACGGCGAGACTCGCCTCGACATGACGGACAAGACGCACTCCAGCAGGGGTGGGTGGCGGGCGACGCTGCGGGCCTCTGCGGGGGAAGGGGAGGGGAGGGAAGAGAAGGAGGAGCCACGCATTCAAACCATTGGTTTTCGACGATCAAGGCGCCAGCTCCGAGGGCCTCAAGAGGGATTTGACCCACAGCACCCTGGAGCAGAAGAGAATCGCCGCCCATCCTGCGAACATGTTTCCAGACCACAACTGCGATAGTGTTCCAAATGTCCAGGCGTATCCTGGGAAGGACCGACAAACCAAGCAATCTTCATGACAGACTGCTGGCCAATGGCTGGCATAGTCCATGTACCGAGTGTGCTTTTAGACCATGGTCTTGCCCTCGCATCCGAACACCCGATTTCCAGTACCTTCGGCATGTCCCAATCTGGAGGACACCCATCGCGCGACATCGATGGCGTGAGTTGCTGGCAACAGCGAGCGTGTGATGCTCGCGCGGCCAAGCTGGCAAACTACACCATCGACGAGCGCAGATCGTCGCTGCACGCCAGAGAGCTTGCGAGAGCCTGATGCACACTGACGGCGGCACGCGTGCTAGGGCGCGTTCCGCCGCAGCTTGGTGCATCGAAGCCGTCGCTCGAAAGGGCACTGATTCAGCCAGTGTGTGGGGGGAGAAGGATGAGGAGGGGAAGCACGGGAAGGGTGGGAGGCGGGGTCATCAGGGCGATGGGGGAGGCGGAAGAGCAGCAACAGGAGTGTGGACCTCCCCCCCTGGCAGTCCCAGTCCGCCCTCTCCTCCTCCCCTCCCTCATCATCCCCTCATCTCGAGGAGATTAAGGCCTTCTCGAGAAGATTCGGGCCTTCCTCATCTCGAGAAGATTGGGCAGTCCCATACCCTGCCTCCTCACCTCGAGAAGATCAAGGCCTTCCTGGCAGCTCACCCGCCGCCTACGGATCCCAGAGGTGGGCCTGCAAGCGGCGAGCTCCAAGAGGCCGCCCCATGCTGCAAGCTGAAGAAGATGTACAATTCCAACCGGACGAAGCTGATCAATTCCTGTGCAGCAGACATGTGTTTCATTGGAGGCCGCGGTGCTCAGGAGTCTCCGGGGCATGGAGTCATGTAAGCAACACTTTGGCCAGGCCCCTCCGAGGAGCCCTCGAAAGGAGGGCCCATGACCTCTGAGGAGGAGGAGGAGGAGGAGGAGGAGGAAGAGGAGGAGGAGGAGGATGAGGAGGAGGAGGGGGAGGAAGAAGAGGAGGAGGAGGGGGGGAGGAAGGTTTGGGAGGAAGAGTAGAGGAGATAGGAAGAGAACAGAGAAGGAGAAGGAGTAGGGGTAGAGGAGGAAGGGAGGAGGAGGAGGAGGAGAGGAGGAGGAGGGGGAGGAGGAGGGGCGGAGCGGAAGGAGGTGAAGAGGTGGAGGAGGAGGAGGGGCCGGAGGAAGGAGAGGAGGAAGGAGGAGGAGGAGGAGGAAGACGAAAAAAAAAGAGGATAGAGGAGAGAGGAGGAGGAGGAGGAGGATGGAGGAGGGAGGAGGGAGGAAGGGGAAAAAAAAGGAGGAAGGAAAAAAAGGAAAACTGGTAAGTGATGAGGAGGAGTGGGGCCAAGGAGCGATGAGGAGGGGGCCAAGCCAAGAGGAGGAGGAGGAGGAAAGGGATGCGCAATACGATGAGCGTGGGGTGCGCCCCGTGCCACACTTGAGCCCGCCGCTCCCTCAGGCGCGCCTGGCCCGGCACGCTCGCCCGGGGCCGCTCGGCTCGGGGCCGCTCGCCCGGGGCCCCTGACCGAAGCCTCGCTCGCCACGCCCAGGCCCAGACTGCCAGGGCTCCCTGCGCAACGGCATCGCCACCACCACCTCCTCCTCCTCCTCCTCCCCCTCCTCCTTCCTCCTCATCTACTCCTCACTCCCTACTCCTCACTCCTCCCTCCCTCCCTACCGCCATCCCTCCCTCCCTCCCTCCCTCCCTCCCTCCCTCGCCGCCTCCTACTCTCTGTTCCGCCCTCACCCCTCCTCCTCCTCCTCCTCCTTCTCCTCCTCCTCTTCCTCCTGTTCCTCCCTCCATGCCTCCCCCTTCGTCCTCCTCGTCTCGTCCGCATGCGCGAAGAAAGGTGGGGTCCGGGCAGCCTGTGCCTGAGCAGCGAGGTCAACAGATCCTTCGCCTCGCCAGAGGGCAGGCAGACCAGGAGAAGGGCGGGAGAAGGGGAGAAGGGGCGGGGGGGGACGAGGGAAGAAGAAGAAAGAAGCGGTGGAGAAGCAGGGAGAGAGAAGCAGCGGCGGAAGAAAAAAGTAGAGAAAGAAACGGCAGCAGCTACTCCGGGGGAGAAGCTACCTGAGAAGCTAAGAAGCCTAAAAGAAGAATACGACGGGGCGACCCGAGGGAAGGGAAGGGAGGAGGTTGACACTACGGGGAGGGCACGTCAGGCTCGTGTCGTGCCGACTTCGTCGTTGGCTTCCAACACCGCGGGGATCGTTCCACCTTGAACGATCGGCCGCTTCCGCCACGTCCAAATCGCTCCACATCGAACGATTCTGGGTCGCTCGCGGCGTTCAAAGTTGAACGCCGCTGGCGGGGTCGCCGCTGGTCGGCGCGACACGAACCGACCGCACGCGGGGGATCGCCGAGGTCAAGGGTCGGGCCCCGGCGCTTCCGGCGCAGGCCTGCCTCCCGATAGGGGGGCCCACGCGGGCGGGGGCCCTCTGCGGCGCCGCTTCTGCGGCTCGCGCGCGGCCCGCTGCAGCACGCGGGGGAGAGGCCAGAACGGAATCGGCGAGTGGGATCGGCGACCGAAATGGATCGGATCGGCAGAGATCGGAGGCCGAGCCGGGAATGATCTCGAGTCGGCGGACATCGGCAGGCTGGTGGGCCCCTGGAGACATCGGAGCCCCGATCGGACTCCGAGGTCGAATCGCATCGGAATCTCGGAAGTCATCGAGATCGAAGTCGAATCCAATCGGAGGAGCCGAAACGAGCCACGAGGGCGACGGGGGCCGACGGCAACTACAAGCATCGAGCACTAGGCACAGGAAACGTGCTGCGACGGAAACCCGGGCCCATCCGGAGCCACCTCGGGCGGCCTCGGTGACCGCCTCGGGCCACGCTGGGGCCACGCGAGACAACGACGACGACGACGACGACGACGACGACGAACATCCGCCAACCGCCCCGCGAGCCCCCACGCAGACACTCAAGGAAGCACTGCGACCCTCGAGCTGCCAGCACCCGCGGCGACGCCCCGGGGCAGAACGCCTCTCGCACGAGGCGCCGCGCGCACGCGCAGCGCCCAGATCGGCCAGACAGGCCTCGGGCAAACCTAGCGAACACCCGAGGCCTCCCAGATGGGGTCCGAGCAGATGGGGTCGGAGGATCGCGCCGCATCGCCGATACATCGGCGATGCATCGGCGATGCATCGGCGATGCATCGGCGATGCATCGTCGACGTGGGCGATGCATCGGCGACGCCGGCGTGGAGAACATCCTGCTCCGCATCGTGCCGCATCGCCGATGCATCGGCGATGCGGCGCGATCCTCCGACCCCATCTACTCCGACCAGATCTGGGAGGCCTAGAAGCACTCATGCCACATTCATCTGTCAACGCATCCCCCTCCCCCAATGTTCAAAGTTGGCGGTGGGTCTGATGAGTTGCGCCTCGACCGCGGTCTCCCCCGCGCGTGCCAACTTTGAGTTTGGGTGGGAGGGGGAGTGTTCAGTAATTGTTTCCCTCTACCAGATGTCAGGAAGGGATGGGCGAACGAGCGAGAAGATGCCGGGGACAGGGAGAAAAGACCATAAGTGGAGCACGCAACACGGAGGATGCAACGCCATCGGAATATTGTGGGGATAGCTACCGTGGCTCACTGAACTGGTTCGGATCGTACGAACCAGGGCGGAGGCCAGGAACACACATGGCCCATACGAAATGACCCTGAGGCCGTACTGGTGCCACCGGTGGGCCCCGCCCACTTTCGCCAACCGCTTCCCCTGTCACTCGAAAGCCTGGGCCTAGTCGTGGCCACTCACCTTTTCAGAAGAGTCCACTCTCGGTCGTGAGGAAGCAAGACTCTTCTCCTCCCCCCCCTCCTCCTGCTGCTGCTCCTCCTGCTGCTGCTGCTCCTCCTTCTCCTCCTCCTCCTCCTCCTCCTCCTCCTCCTCCTCCTCCTCTGCACGTGGCGTCGGAAACCGCGATCGCCTGCGTGCTGGCCCGCGTCTGGGGCCTGTGGGGGCTCGGCGGTCCCCTCCCTCCTCGTCCTCTCGGGTGCTGCTAGAAGCGCCCCTGGCCCGAGGTGCCCCCAGGAGTTCCAGGGAGGCGCCCCCGCGGCCTCCAGAGCACCCCTCCCAGATGGCCCCAGGATTAGGTCGGGCATGTCCTCCTACAGGCGGATTTTAAATGATTTAAAAAACCGTCAAACATGCCCCTAGAGTCACCAAAAATGTCAGAAAAACCTCCCCAGACAAGCCTTTGATTGTTTTTGAAGATTCCCCCTGTAGAGGGATATGCCCGACTCAACCCTAGGGGCTCCATAATCGAGCGACAAGCTGGGGGCACCCTGGGCCAGGGGCACGCACCTCTAACAACCCCCGATCCTCCCCTTCTCCCCCCCGCTCCGCGGAAGTGGTCCGCTCGGCGAGCGAGCATATCTGCCCGCTCCTCGGGGGGCACGCGGAGGGGGGGAGGGCCGCCGGGGGGGGGGGGGGGGGGGGGGGGGCACGGCGCCGCGAGGAGGGGGCCTCGGCTCGGCCCCCCCCCCCCCCCAGATTCGGACCTGCGAGCAGGGCCTGCTCCAGGTCCGCCTCCTGTCCTACGGCGTTCGAGGCAGGGCGGGAGGGGGGAGGGGGGAGGGGGGAGGGGGAGGGGGGAGGAGTGGTGGTGCTGTGGTTGCGGCAGGCAAGAAGGCCACCAGGCCGACGTTTGAGGGAGAGGGGGGGGGGGGGCGGGGAGGCAGAGGAGGGGGATGGGAGGTGAGGGGCTGGAGGGGTGGGGGCGGGGGGCGGGGGGGCGGAGGAGGGGGATGGAAGGTTAGGAGGGGGGGAAGCCCCGGGAGGGGGGACTTGGCGGGGAGGAGGGTGAAGACGAGGTGGGTGGGCCAGTGGGAGGCGGGGGGGAGAAGGGAGGATAAGAGAACAAGGGTGGGTGGGACGCTTCTCCTCCTGATCCTCCCCCTTCCTCCTCCTCCTCCTCCTCCTCCTCCTCCTCCTCCTCCTCCTCCTCCTCCTCCTCCTCGTTTTCCTCTTCCTCCTCTTCGTCCTCCTCCTCCTGCTCCTCCTCTGTCCTCCTCCTCCTTGTCCGTTCTCGTCGTCGTTTCTCCTCCTCGTCCCTCCACTGTGCTCCCTCCGTGCCCCCCCCCAACGAGCGGGGAGAGATGGGCGAACGAGGCGGAGAAGAAGAACACATATGAGAGCGGAATACCCTGCTCATCAGAACCTCCTGTTTTTTAGATACTTCTAATTTTTTTGGTAGTTCCCCTCCAAATTTTAGAGGTTGATGTCATTTTGGAGGCGCACTTCTAAAATTTAGTGTGTGATGCAAAACCACCAAAATTTAGATGATTTGAGTTGCATGTGTACATGTATATGAACGCACAGCACATGGGAACACACACGCACACACATTCACACACATCTATCTCTCTATATATATGTATATATAAGTATATATGTGTAAATATATATGTATATATGTCTATACATATGTATATATAAATGTATGGATGCATACACATACAATTATGTGAAGAGCCCAGCTGGCTTCACGCATGTTCCCCCGCGGCACGGGGGAGCGCGGACTTTGATACGATGCGAGGGTATGTCGGCAACGCGCGTTTCGGCACACTTCTCGCACATTTCGTTGCCCCTGGAAGCGAGGAGTCGCGTTGGGCCAGGGGCAGCATCCCAGCGTAGACTTTTTTGGTTCGAGCAACGCATGCCTGGTGTGAAGCAGCGCCTTCAGCAATTGAATCGTGAGCGAGATGTCGAGGTTGAGGTTGACGGTTCTGTTTCGGCAGAGCAGCGGTCGAACGAATTTGCTAGATCCCGTTTCAAAAAAGGAAAGCTGAGTGCAAAAGACGTTGTGGAACTGACCGATGGCGCTGACTCGTCCAAGCGCCCTGCCAGCTGGGAGGCCAATGCGTCAAGGAATGTAAAAAAAAAACTTGCCAGAGAATCGGGTCGTCCAGATGTGTATGCCGCGGTTGGAAAATTTTGGGACGAAAAAAAGCAAAAACAGTTCAATGACACAATGTATTTTTCGCTGCCGTGGGAGATTATTGAAACGGACGCCAGGCCAATTTCTGACTGGTCCCACATTGAACCGGATGCTCCTTTGTATTCGACACGACAGACCTGGGCCAACGGCCGTGACCTCAGATTATCAGTGGAAGAAGTCGAGAACACCGTCGTTTGGGGTATATGGGGAGATACGGCACCGTTTTTGACTAGAGATTCCTTGTATCTCTTGACTTACTCTGCCGTGTCTGGCAACACACATAAGCGTCATAGGTTTTGTGGCTGGGCGAAACGAATGACTTGCGACTGTGGCTGCCGAGGCAGACACACATTTGAAGTTGTTTGGGCTGTGCTAGCTTGGGCGTTCCAGGTCATGCTTTCGGGGTTCCATCCAACAGTTCGCCACGATGGTGTACCCTTTGCCGAATCTGGTTTCAAAGGTGATCGAGATCGTGCTCGTCGTCAGGGACCCCTTCGTGCAAGGGGATGTTGTTTGCAAAAGCGTGGAGATTGGGCATGGCTGAAGCAGTGCTTGTTTCTCACAGGACGCGGCTGTTGAAATTGTACCGCCTCCCTTCCCCTACGCATCCACCAATAAAAAGGCTTCTCAATTCCAGGGTTGGGGGCGAGTGCAATTTTGACGCCCAGGTTGGGGGGGCCAGAAAAACGTGAGGTGCTGCTGGAAATGCCACGCTGAACGAGGACCGAAACTGCCCTTCACAGATGCCTCTGCAACGGCAGCATGGAGAACGACGATGCTCAACCACGAATCTTTCATGATTTGGGTTTTTGCTGAGGGACACGAGCTCTCGTCAATTTTTGACACCCCAGGATTTTCAATCGAATATGTAACGATCGACTTGATGCATGTGCTAGACCTGGGTTGCCTACAAGTTCTGTTGGGGAATGTTCTGTTTGAGTTGTTTGTAAAAATGGGAGGCGCAGTGACGAATCCTGGCAGCACGATTTCTGATCTCAATGCGCTCGTGCACTGCGCTTCGAAGCAATTCGGCCAAGACGCGCCCCCAGTGCGATTCCTAACAAGCCTCATGATTAAGCAGTCAGGGAAACCACCAAGACTTCGAACCAAAGCAGCTGAGACACGATATATGTTACCGTGTGTTCTTAAGATTATGGAGAGCTTCATCCCGCCAGATACCAGGCGAGAGAAACTCATGATGGACACAGTGGCGATGATGCAAAATATGTATGCCGAGCTGTACTCATGGGACGACTCGACGTCACCCGCTAAGGTTGCGCGGTTTGGACGGTGTTACAATGCTCTGTATTCAGATCTGGGCCGAATGACGCGCGACGAGGTTCCTGGGATCAGCTATGAGCCGTTTAAGTTCTACCCAAAGAACCATCTCCTTATTCATTGCCTGGAAGACCAGGTAGGCGTATTCGGGAACCCGATACGAAATTGGAACTACCAGGATGAATCCGCCATCGGCGATGCGGTTGAAGTTGCAGAAGCATCACACCCTAATTGGCTCCACCGCTCGATCGTAGAGATGGACCGTTTCTGAGATCCCACAAAAAAAATCAGACGAGACAAAAACAATCCCACAAGTCTCGGGACCTGCCCAAGCGAGAACCCCGTTTTGAAACAGGAGCCGCCCTCAACCTCATCATCTGTGCCCTCTCTGGTCCCCCCCAGCCCCTAGAGGCCTCGGGCCCCGCCTCTCACGGCGCCTCCCCTTGGGTCCCTCCAGAGCGCCCCATCGGGAATTCAAGCGAGAACCCCGTTTTGAAACAGGAGCCGCCTTCAACCTCATCCTCTGTGCCCTCTCTGGTCCCCCCCAGCCCCTAGAGGCCTCGGGTCCCGCCTCTCACGGCGCCTCCCCTTGGGCCCCTCCAGAGCGCCCCATCGGGGACTCAAGCGAGAACTCCGTTTTGAAACAGGAGCCGCCCTAGACCTCATCCTCTGTGCCCTCTCTGGTCCCCCCCAGCCCCTAGAGGCCTCGGGCCCCGCCTCTCACGGCGCCTCCCCTTGGGTCCCTCCAGAGCGCCTCATCGGGAACTCAAGCGAGAACCCCGTTTTGAAACAGGACGTGCAATCGACTCATCCTCTGTGCCCTCTCCTGGTCCCCCCCAGCCCATAGAGGCCTCGGGCCCCGCCTCTCACGCGCCCTCCCCTTCCGTCCCTCCAGAGGCGCCCATCGGCGAACTCAAGCGGAACCCCGTTTGAAACCAGGGAGCCGCCCTCAAACTCATCCTCTGCTGCACTCTCTGTCCAAACCCAGACCCTAGAGGCCTCGGGCCCCGCCTCTCACGGGCGCGTGGTCTGGGTCCCCTCCAGAAGCGATCATGGGAAATCAAGCGAGAACACCGTTTCGAAACAGGAGCCGCCTCAACCTCATCCTCTTGCCACTCTGGTCCCACCAGCCCCTAGAGGTCCTCGGGCCCCGCCTCTCACGGCGCCTTCCCCAAGGGGCCCTCAGAGCGCCCCTTCAGAAGGGTTAGAGAAGAACTCCGTTTTTTTGAAATCGGAGCCGCCCTCAACCTCATTCTCTGGTGCCTCTCTGGTCCCCCCCCAGCCCCTAGGCCTCGGGCCCCGCCTCTCACGGCGCCTCCCCTTGGGTCCCTCCAGAGCGCCCCATCGGGAACTCAAGCGAGAACCCCGTTTTGAAACAGGAGCCGCCCTAGACCTCATCCTCTGTGCCCTCTCTGGTCCCCCCCAGCCCCTAGAGGCCTCGGGCCCCGCCTCTCACGGCGCCCCCCCTTGGGTCCCTCCAGAGCGCCCCATCGGGAACTCAAGCGAGAAACCCGTTTTGAAACAGGAGCCGCCCTAGACCTCCTTACTCTGTGCCATCTTGGTCCCCCCAGCCACCAGAGGCATCGGGGCCCCGCCTCTCACGGGCGCCTTCCTCTGGGTCCCGCCAGAGCGCCCCCATCGGGAACCAAGCGAGAACCCCGTTTTGAAACAGGAGCCGCCCTCAACCTCATCCTCTGTGCCCTCTCTGGTCCCCCCCCAGCCCCTAGAGGCCTCGGGCCCCGCCTCTCACGGCGCCTCCCCTTGGGTCCCTCCAGAGCGCCCCATCGGGAGCGAGAACCCCGTTTTGAAACAGGAGCCGCCCTCAACCTCATCCTCTGTGCCCTCTCTGGTCCCCCCCAGCCCCCAGAGGCCTCGGGCCCCGCCTCTCACGGCGCCTCCCCTTGGGTCCCTCCAGAAGCGGCCCAATTCGGGAATCAAGCGAGAACCCGTTTGAACAGGAGCCGCCACTCAAACCTCATCCTCTGTGCCCTCTCTGGTCCCCCCCAGCCCCCAGAGGCCGGGCCCCGCCCTCACGGCCCTCCCCTGGGCCCTCCAGAGCGCCCATCGGGAACTCAGCGAGGAACGTTTTGAAACAGGGAGCGCCCTCGACCTCATCCTCGTGCCCTCTCTGCCCCCAGCCCCGAGAGGCCTCGGGCCCCGCCTCTCACGGCGCATCCCCTTGGGTCCCTCCAGAGCGCCCCATCTGGAACTCAAGCGAGAACCCGTTTGAAACTGAAACAGGAGCCGCCATCAACCTCATCCTCTGTGCCCTCTCTGGTCCCCCCCAGCCCCAGAGGCCTCGGGCCCCGCTCTCACGGCGCCTCCCCTTGGGTCCCCCAGAGCGCCCCATCGGGAACTCAAGCGAGAACCCCGTTTTGGAAACAGGAGCCGCCCTCAACCTCATCCTCTGTGCCCTCTCTGGTCCCCCCCAGCCCCCAGAGGCCTCGGGCCCCGCCTCTCACGGCGCCTCCCCATGGGTCCCTCCAGAGCGCCCCATCGGGAACTCAAGCGAGAACCCCGTTTTGAAACAGGAGCCGCCCTCAACCTCATCCTCTGTGCCCTCTCTGGTCCCCCCCAGCCCCCAGAGGCCTCGGGCCCCGCCTCTCACGGCGCCTCCCCTTGGGTCCCTCCAGAGCGCCCCATCGGGAACTCAAGCGAGAACACCGTTTTGAAACAGGAGCCGCCCTCAACCTCATCCTCTGTGCCCTCTCTGGTCCCCCCCAGCCCCCAGAGGCCTCGGGCCCCGCCTCTCACGGCGCCTCCCCTTGGGTCCCTCCAGAGCGCCCCATCGGGAACTCAAGCGAGAACCCCGTTTTGAAACAGGAGCCGCCCTAGACCTCAGCCTCTGTGCCGTCTCTGCCCCCCCCCCCCCCTCCGCCTCGCTCCCTCTGGGGTGCCTCGAGAGGCAACCCACGGCAGACTGAATGAATGGACACGAGGAAGCGATAGAGAGAGAGAGAGAAAGGGGAGAGAGAGAGAGGCTATAGAAAGAGAGAGAGAGAGAGAGACAAACAGAGAGAGGAACTCACGATACAGAAACAATGACAGATCCAACAATAACAACACCGAACACACAGCCACGGATGCCAACGCAGAGAGGCACCGTAAGAGAGAGGTTGAAAGAAACATAGCACCCGTTGGGTGCGAACCGATGCGGCGGCAGACACATAAGCAGCACCAGCAGCAACAACAACACCAACACCACCACCACCACCACCAACAACAACAAGCACAACAACAACAACAACAACAACAACAACAACACCAACAACAACAACAACAACAACAACAACACCAACAACAACAACAAGCACAACAAGCACAACAACAACGACGGTTAATGCCGTGGCGTCGGCGTCTGCATCGGTGTCTTCCCACCTCCGCTTCCCCCTCCCTCCGCCTCCTCCTCCACTGCAGCCATTTCGGCGCATGTCGACTGGGTGATTGCGCGAGCTTCTCCAGAGCAGCTCTCGGCCATGGACTCGTTCAACTGCTGCTGCTGTCTTGAGCATATCATGCCAGTGCATTCAGTGGTTGTCCATCCCTGCGAACACGTGACTCACCTGCGCTGCGAGTTTGCCAACTGGAGCATGGGCCCCCCAGGCCCGCACACTTGCCCCATGTGCAGGACCGTTTGGAGCGCGGAGTTCACAAGGCTGTTTATAGAGCGCTGCCGTGGTTTTCGTCTAGATGAGTACGACGCCCCCGACGTGCCCAACCCCGCAGTGGACGTCGATGACCCTGTCCCATGGCATGTCGCCCCTTGGTGCTGCCCTCGAGTTTTGGTCGCAGATGGCGTGTTCGAGGAGAGCACTGACCTACGAATGCAATGGTCTCCTTTGCGATCCCCGAGTGGTGGCAGAACCAACCGCTGGCAGTGCATGACGTGCATGAGGGAATTCTCTGAGACCCCTGAGACCATCGCCTTGGCTCGAGCTGCTCCGATCTGCGGCGTTCATGGTCAGTGCATGCTCGTTGTGAAGTTCTTCGGTGCTGATGTAAACGTCAGATTCTACTGGGCATGCCCCTGCACCAGCGACTACGACGTGCCGATCGCGCGAGAGAACTGCCCCACGGAAGAACTCGAATCCCATATACAACCCCTCATCGAGGTCGACTCGAGCAATGACGGTATGGATGATGGCAGAGATATTGCGCCGATGGCGGTCGATGCGCTCAGTCATCTAGAGGAGTTGAGGGACATTGCCGTTAGTGAGGACCTGGAAGCTCTCGCCCAAATTGCTGCTACCTCCGAATCCGACTAAGCACATGCACCCTGGACGGAAGCCATGTGGCAATAAAATTGTCCTGACCTTTCTCCTCTTTACTTGTCCCCAGTTCGACCAAGCCGATGGTGACACTTCCTGATCGCAGTCGTCGTTCCCTTACCTCCTACTTTCCCGAAGAACCTGGGCTACAGCCCATTGCGCTCATCTTGGAGTAGTTTGGTCAAGAGCTTGGGGACATCTGGGTAGGCTTCTCTTGGAGTTCCGCCTGGGATATATTGAACGTATGTGAGGCTCTTTTGGGGCGTCTGGCTTCGCGTTGGCTTCTGGCATTATCTTGGCGCCATTTCAATGCAGCCTCAGGGCCTCTCAGGGGGTCGCTTAATTGGGGTCAGAGGTTGCACGTCAATCGCTTAATTGGGGTCAGAGGTTGGCCAACCCGCGCGTTGAGGGAACCTACCGGCCTCTGATTGTCCGGCGGATTGTCCGGCAGGGGGGGTGACAGACAATCGATTGTGAGGATGTCTCGAGCGGGAACGTCTGGCGGATAGTCTGTCGGGAGGGGGGTGACAGACTATCCGCCGAAGTAGGCGTCGAGAAACGCCGCGGCATCGTCTGGCGAACAGTCTGTCTGGGTTTGTAGTTCAGCAATTTTGGCTCGAGACTCCTCGACGGCCACCTCGAGTATACATACGTGACGCAATGCCTGCGTTGAAGCGCAAGACTGGGCAGCTGCCTAAGGCCGTGCAAGAGCTCAAGGAGTGCATCGCCACCGAGGGACAAGAGCTGACCGCTGCGGCCGTCGAAGGAGCTCCTCGAGCCGTTCGGCAGCGCGCCTTCTCGTCGCTGAACTACGTGCTGAAGTCCGACTTCCCTGACAAGTGGGAGGAGTACAGGAAGCTCACCGAGGATGACCTGCGCAGGGAGTGGATGGCGTCGTTCGTCCTCGATCCTGCGTCTGGCGGCTCTGTGGCATTCTCGCGAACCGAGCGCACAGAGCGAGTCGAGAATAATACCATTGAGGTCTGGCTCACGGAGTCTGAGTACGGAGGACCAAAGTACCTGAACAACCTCGACCACGCGAAGATCGCTGTCACGACGTGCGAGTGGCGCTACCACAGCTCGAACAAGGCCCTCCACGATGCCAAAGTTAAGGAGTACAAGGTCCGAGTGAGTTGGGATCTCTACCAGAAAGCCAAGCAGGATACCGTCGGCGTGGAGCAGAAGGCTGAGATCGGCAACGACGACGCCGCCGCTGTCTCGGAGGCCTTGCGCAGCAACGCCCACGGCGTCCCGAAGAGAAGAGCTCGGGCAGTTCGGGCGACAACATTCCTTTGAAGGGATAGGGTGACGAGGAGGAGTCGAGGAGGAGGGGAGGAAGTGGAGGGAGGAGAGGGAGTGGAGGGAGCGCGGGAGGAGAGGATGAACGGAAGAAGGGCAGGATTCGGAGGCCCCGAGAGGGGCCTGCGAACTGCTTGTTTTGCAGACTCGGTTTCGCCAAACTCGGAATCCCTTGGTCAAAAGTCTGGGGTCGCGAGCCCGAAGGGGCCTTCTTTGGCTCCTCGGGCATCTCAGATTTCGGAGGCTTCGTGGGACCAACGGAGGAGAACCTTAAAAGGAATGTTGTCGACCCGCAGGGCCAGCACAACGGCCAGTCCGCAGCATCCAGTCGGCCTCGTGCGCCACCGCCAGCCCCGAGCCCCGAGGCTGCAGCGCGGACCCAGGTGGAGGACCAGCTCAGGAAGGCGCTGAAGGACATGAAAGCGCAGGTCGACAAGATGAGCAAGGAGCTCGGCGATGTCCGTGCCATCGAAGCTCGCCTGGCCACGCACTCGTGGTCCTCTGGCGCCATGGCCTTCCTGCAGAGCAACACCGAGAAGCAGGCCACGAACGCGAAAGACCTCGAGACCAAGTGGATCACAGAGAAGAACAACTTCGCAGAGATGTCGAAACATTCATCTGATGACATCCAGAAGAAGGCTATGGAGCTCGATGAAGCCGTCAAAGAGGTGCAGGCATTCTACAAGGATTACAAGACGAACGTGCTTGCCGACTTCGCCAAAGTGAAGGCGAAGAACTGAGCAGAGAGCCGAGAGCGAGCCACTCCCACACACCACACTCGATCCGACGAGTGTGGCTTTCACAGTTTCCCGCCCAGCTCACGTCGGGGCAAGGTGAGCTGCTGGAGACCGCGTCGGCCTGCTCGATGCAAGCTTGGGGTGCTGCAACAAGCACGTCTTGTTCCTCCTCCTCCTCCTCCTCCTCCTCCTCCTCCTCCTCATCATCATCATCATCACCAGCATCATCATCATCATCATCATCATCATCATCAGCATCACCATCACCATCACCATCATCATCATCATCATCATCATCATCATCATCATCATCATCATCATCATCATCATCGTCATCATCATCATCATCAGCATCCTCATCATCCTCATCAGCATCATCATCATCATCACCCTTCCTCAACCTTTATGCTTATGCTGCCACTGCTGCTCTCCTGTGCTCCCTGATGCTCTCACCTCTCTTATCCATCCCCCTCATGTTCCTCTCCTCATTGGCCTCTTCCCCAGCCGATTTGGCTTTGACGGGGCTCGCGTGCTACTCCACCACGCTATAGATGTCAACTCACGCTAGAGCGCCCGCATGGCGAGGCGATGCAACTCTTCTGGAGAAAGCGATCGACGACCATATGGGGCCGATCATCGCTGGGGGCGGCTGGGACTACGAGTCAATCGACATGAAAATTGGCGTCTGCACGGACCACCTCGCCAAGAAGTACAACGGCCTGCTGAGCGACCTCGTGGACATCGACCCACGGGGAGCATACTTCAGGCAGTCCGACCTCCAGAAGGCGATGATGGTAAGCGTTCTCAAGGATGAGCACCGAGAGGTGTTCAAGGCGATGTGCGCGTTCAGGAAGTGGGACGACCTCAACGTCGGCACGGTGAAGGTCAGCTACATGATTCGGGTCATGGCCTCGCACCTCAGGCTGAAGTTCGATCAGTACACTAGCCTGAAGAACAAGACCGACGCCCGTGCGCATCCTGCACCGCTCGTGGCGATCTACGAAAAGATCAAGCCTGACAGCCCAGCACCCACGGCCAAGAAGAACATTCTCAACCCGTTCATCTACTACCGCGACAGCGACTTGGACGGCGAAGACGACGATGAGGACGAATCGACGATCGTAATCGACAAGTGCTTCAACTACACTGAGATGAAAGCCTACGTGCTGCTTTCGGATGGCTCTCGGGCTCCAGCCGTGAAGTACTCTGCTGGGGAGGATGGCATGGTTCTGGCGCACTTCGAAGTGAAATATTCCGCTGAGCCGTGGGCGACCGAGCTCCCGAACAGCAGCCTCGCCGAAGATGGCCTTTCGATACTGAAGCCCGAAGCTGCAGACTCCACCTTGAAGGTTAAGAAAGGCAAAGCCAAGGGCAAAAGCAAAGCCAAGGCCAAAGGCAAAGCCAAACCTCACGAGACTGGAATGAAACGACCAGCTGCGGCAGCCGATGTCCTCGAGGAGCCAGCCGAGAAGAAACACACTGGCGACGGCGAATCAGAGACTTCAGAGATCTTCAATGGGACCGATATCATGAACACGCTCCCGCCCAAGGCCAGGATCACCAACCTCGAGCCTGGCCGCAAATCCTACACGCTGCCCAAGGCCGACGACGGCGACGCTGCCGTCTCCGTACTACTCGAAAGGAAGGCGTTCTACATAAAGCCAGTGTCCGAGGCCCAGCTTGAGAAAACCAGGAACGACGATAGGTTCACAGAGCTCCTCAAAGACAGGCAGCTCAACTCAGCCTCGGGGATGCAGGTCGGTTTTTACGACGATCCAGCCCTTTCCTTCGACGCAGTGGTTGCGATGGCAGCACCGACCGATGAAGCCTGATGCCGTTCACGCTGGCCCGATCGAGGCATCAGCGGTGCTGGCGCCACAGGCGCCTTAGATCAAGGTGGAGTAGCAGCACACACACATAAAGCATTCCTCCTTCATTATCCTCATCTGTCTCATCCAAGCCCCCCATCCAATCAAAGAGGGGGGATGGGGGAAGTCAGAGAGATAGAGAGATAGGGAGAGTGAGAGAGATCACGATAGAGAGGGAGAGCAATCGACATAGAGAAACCGAACACGTGAGAGAGATCGAGAGAAAGAGAGAGGTATACTACGGGAGGGAGAGAGCGAGAGGGAGAGAGAGAGAGAGAGAGAGATGAGAGCAAGAAAGATACCCAGCTGGAACTCAATCGAAGCTCCCGCTTTGAAAAGGAGATGCCATTGACCTCGTCCTGTAAGCCGTTGCCCACCCCAGCCCCCAGAGGCCTCGAGCCCCGCCTCCTGAAGTGGAGCTCAAGCGAGAACCCCGTTTTGGAAAAGGAGCAGCCCTCAACCTCATCCTCTGTGCCCTCTCTGGTCCCCCCCAGCCCCCAGAGGCCTCGGGCCCCGCCTCTCACGGCGCCTCCCCATGGGTCCCTCCAGAGCGCCCCATCGGGAACTCAAGCGAGAACCCCGTTTTGAAACAGGAGCCGCCCTCAACCTCATCCTCTGTGCCCTCTCTGGTCCCCCCCAGCCCCCAGAGGCCTCGGGCCCCGCCTCTCACGGCGCCTCCCCTTGGGTCCCTCCAGAGCGCCCATCGGGAACTCAAGCGAGAACCCCGTTTTGAAACAGGAGCCGCCCTCAACCTCATCTCTGTGCCCTCTTGGTCCCCCCCAGCCCCAGAGGCCTCGGGCCCCGCCTCTCACGGCGCCTCCCCATGGGTCCCTCCAGAGCGCCCCATCGGGAACTCAAGCGAGAACCCCGTTTTGAAACAGGAGCCGCCCTCAACCTCATCCTCTGTGCCCTCTCTGGTCCCCCCCAGCCCCCAGAGGCCTCGGGCCCCGCCTCTCACGGCGCCTCCCCTTGGGTCCCTCCAGAGCGCCCCATCGGGAACTCAAGCGAGAACCCGTTTTGAAACAGGAGCCGCCCTCAACCTCATCCTCTGTGCCCTCTCTGGTCCCCCCCAGCCCCCAGAGGCCTCGGGCCCCGCCTCTCACGGCGCCTCCCCATGGGTCCCTCCAGAGCGCCCCATCGGGAACTCAAGCGAGAACCCCGTTTTGAAACAGGAGCCGCCCTCAACCTCATCCTCTGTGCCCTCTCTGGTCCCCCCCAGCCCCCAGAGGCCTCGGGCCCCGCCTCTCACGGCGCCTCCCCATGGGTCCCTCCAGAGCGCCCCATCGGGAACTCAAGCGAGAACCCGTTTTGAAACAGGAGCCGCCCTCAACCTCATCCTCTGTGCCCTCTCTGGTCCCCCCCAGCCCCCAGAGGCCTCGGGCCCCGCCTCACGGCGCCTCCCCTTGGGTCCCTCCAGAGCGCCCCATCGGGAACTCAAGCGAGAACCCCGTTTTGAAACAGGAGCCGCCTCAACCTCATCCTCTGTGCCCTCTCCCCCCCAGCCCCAGAGGCCTCGGGCCCCCGCCTCTCACGGCGCCTCCCCATGGGTCCCTCCAGTGCGCCCCATCGGGAACTCAAGCGAGAACCCGTTTTGAAACAGGAGCCGCCCTCAACCTCATCCTCTGTGCCCTCTCTGGTCCCCCCCAGCCCCTCGAGGCCTCGGGCCCCGCCTCTCACGGCGCCTCCCCTTGGGTCCCTCCAGAGCGCCCCATCGGGAACTCAAGCGAGAACCCCGTTTTGAAACAGGAGCCGCCCTCAACCTTATTGCCCTCTCTGGCCCCCCCCCAGCCCCAGAGGCCTCGGGCCCCGCCTCTCACGGCGCCTCCCCTGGGTCCCTCCAGAGCGCCCCATCGGGAACTCAAGCGAGAACCCCGTTTTGAAACAGGAGCCGCCCTCAACCTCATCCTCTGTGCCCTCTCTGGTCCCCCCCAGCCCCTAGAGGCCTCGGGCCCCGCCTCTCACGGCGCCTCCCCTTGGGTCCCTCCAGAGCGCCCCATCGGGAACTCAAGCGAGAACCCCGTTTTGAAACAGGAGCCGCCCTCAACCTCATCCTCTGTGCCCTCTCTGGTCCCCCCCAGCCCCCAGAGGCCTCGGGCCCCGCCTCTCACGGCGCCTCCCCTTGGGTCCCTCCAGAGCGCCCCATCGGGAACTCAAGCGAGAACCCCGTTTTGAAACAGGAGCCGCCCTCAACCTCATCCTCTGTGCCCTCTCTGGTCCCCCCCAGCCCCCAGAGGCCTCGGGCCCCGCCTCTCACGGCGCCTCCCCTTGGGTCCCTCCAGAGCGCCCCATCGGGAACTCAAGCGAGAACCCCGTTTTGAAACAGGAGCCGCCCTCAACCTCATCCTCTGTGCCCTCTCTGGTCCCCCCCAGCCCCCAGAGGCCTCGGGCCCCGCCTCTCACGGCGCCTCCCCTTGGGTCCCTCCAGAGCGCCCCATCGGGAACTCAAGCGAGAACCCCGTTTTGAAACAGGAGCCGCCCTCAACCTCATCCTCTGTGCCCTCTCTGGTCCCCCCCAGCCCCCAGAGGCCTCGGGCCCCGCCTCTCACGGCGCCTCCCCATGGGTCCCTCCAGAGCGCCCCATCGGGAACTCAAGCGAGAACCCCGTTTTGAAACAGGAGCCGCCCTCAACCTCATCCTCTGTGCCCTCTCTGGTCCCCCCCAGCCCCCAGAGGCCTCGGGCCCCGCCTCTCACGGCGCCTCCCCTTGGGTCCCTCCAGAGCGCCCCATCGGGAACTCAAGCGAGAACCCCGTTTTGAAACAGGAGCCGCCCTCAACCTCATCCTCTGCGCCCTCTCTGGTCCCCCCCAGCCCCTAGAGGCCCTAGAGGCCTCGGGCCCCGCCTCTCACGGCGCCTCCCTCAGGTCCCTCGAGAGAGCCTAGAGGGAACTCAGGCGAAACGCCAACAGGCATAACCACTTAAATGTAGACAATGCGTCGGGGCAAGCGAGCACGCCGCAACGACACAAAAACACGAGCAGGACAAACGAACAAACGAGCAGACAAGCTGAGCAAACGACCAGGCGAGCAGAGCAAACAAGCAGGCGAGCAGAGCAAACTAGCAGGCGATAAAAACAACTGAGCAGGTTAGACGGCGGCAACGACATGCCCCGCGCCGCGGGCCCCCGTTCATCCACGGCTCTCGCACTGACGATCGAACGCGCACGTGTGCAGTGATGTAAACGAATATTGGTTGCGCCTGTATCGGTCACACCATATGTGAATATGAGACCTGCATATATGATATATGAAATACAGACATGCACACACTCCAAAATTTAGAGGATTACGTTACCCTACAAAATTTAGGAGATCAGCTACAAAATGTATAATAGCACTCGCACGGCGCAATCACTTTTAGTAGTCTCCAAAAAACAGGAGGATCAGATGACCAGGGTATGAGGAGGAGGAGGAGGAGGAGAAAGAGGAGAAAGAGGAGGATGGGAGGGGGAGGACAAGGAGGGTAAGGAGGAAGAGTGGGGTACTGAAAAGGATAAGAAGCCGGATGCTGGAGGAATTATGAGAAACGGGAAAGGGGGGACAGCTGATGAGAACGTCGCGCTGGATAGACGGCAGAGGAGGCGGAAGACGATGCTGTCTAAATATCCCTCGGATGGTCTTCTGTGCAACCTCTAGCCCGAATCCCTGTAACAGCAGCCGGCGCTCGAATCCGTGGGGCTCGGGCTGGACGCTGTACCTTTGCGACGGATCTCGGCCGCACGCCGCCCACGACGGCAACAGTGCTCGTGCAGGCGAATGTGCACGGGCATGCGCACATCGAGGACATCAGACGGCCATCAACACTCACCAGGGCGAGAGAGAGAGAGAGAGGGAGGGGACGGATTCGACCGAACGGGTTCTAGATAGAGCCGCTCCTGCGGCGCAGCCTGGCACGAGAGCCACGGCCAACGGACAGCTCCGCGAGCAGACCGCTTCTGCGTGCCCCTCCTCAGCTGAGGCTTGAGGGTGATGCGCAGCCGCGGTGGCCCCATGCCGCGGTGGCCTCCTCATGATCCGCGCGGCGGCGGGCCTCAATGACCGCTGCTGGGGGCCCTCCCTTCTGGGGGAGAAGCCTTTCTGAATTCGCGACAGATCCACCTACCCTGTGCGATTTTTGCCAGGGCAAGGCTCGGCCAAATGGCACAACATCCACCGTGCCGAACATGCAGCGCGCCGTGCGAAGCTCATCTTGTGCGCGTCGTGGGCACGCACCTGCAAGTTCGCACTCTGGGCACCCGATGTCATGCACGTCTTCAAGCTGGCAATCGGAACCTCGGGGATCTGGGGGGCAGCGCACTCCGTGCTACAGAATCCCTCGAGATAGGCCCCCCTTGACGAACTGCTTACAAACCGTGCGTAGCCACCGCCTCCCTGACTTCAGGAGGGAGCGCGGATTCTGGGTGAGCAGGAGGTGGAGGCGGGAGCGAGACGGCCCCCTCTCTCTGAGCACTCTTTCCGCCCGCTTGTTATCCGCCTCCACGGACAGCTGGACAGACCTGGGGGCTCGGGATCGGACCAAGGCAGCCGTCGCATGCCCTCCCTGGTCAACACTCCTGCCGCAGGCAACCTCCCACGCCGCGTCCGCCGCCCTCCCCGCTTCCGCGGTCAGGTCGCCTGCGAGATGGTAGAACTCCCCGCTCGCGCTCAGGCTCTCAAGCTTCCTCTCGGCACGTGGGGCCACCCATTCGAGGGTGACCTGTCCAGGTCCCCGTGAGCCCAGGGCCTACCTGGCTCTCTGCCGCAGATCGTCACTCTTGCCGCCAAGGGCGCCCATCGCACTGCGCTTGGCCCGCGACTTCCCCAGCGCAGAATGATCAGTCACATCATGGACGTCCCCTGTGGTAGTCTCCAGGGCTAGAACCAACGCCGACGTTTCGGCCCTCGGGGCACTCTGCTGGGCTCCACAGAACAGCGCCGCTATCATCGCGCCCTGGGGCCACCCCTCAGCGGTCCACTGGGGGGTCGCGACCGCCGCTCCGCAGTGTCGCCTCCCGGGATCATCGGAGAACCTCCCCCCCGACCCGTCCCAAACTCCGTCGCCGCCCCAGTCCCGCCCGCCAGCTGCCCTCGCCACGAGCGAGGGTCGCCCCCTGGAGTTGGGCTCCCTCGAAAAAACAAGCAAGTGAGATCCTGGGGCGGAATCCCTCCGAGCCAGAGACCAGGTTGGCTTTCGTGGCCCGCGAGGCACTGGGGGGCCATGGATTCGGACCGCCGAAACTCAGGGCGATCCAACGGCCCATTGTCGCAGCATGCCCCAATTCATCGCGCTCATAAATCAGGCTCGGCACGGCAGCGGGGGCACAGCTCATCCGCCTGGCAGCCCTCTCGCCTTCTGCGCCGGCGAGTCCACTGCCCGCCGCCCGACGCTTCCGAACTTAGCGGCCACTCCGACCGCTGCTGCCGTCGGGCCACGCGTCGCAATTCACCGCGGAGGCGGCGGGCGTCGGCGCCCGCCGCCAGATCAGCTCCATGCTCGTGACGGGCCGCTTCGCGCCGCAGCGCGTGAGTCATGTCCTGCTTGGCGCTATGGAGCAGCACCTGGTCGTCTATGAACGCGCCGAAAGCCTCGTCTGTGGCCTCGACCAGCAGCCACTCCGCGCGAGCCTCCTCGCACTGTCCCTCCTTGTTCGCATCGGTCAGGCGGGCATGCTGCCCCCCGCGATCCCCGTGCTCTGGGCGCGCCCAGCGCGCGGCCGCCCGAGGCTCCCAGCCGACAACCATCAGCGCGTCCTGGACTGCGCCGATGGGCCCTCGGGCCCTCGCCCAACGCCAAGCAGGGCCGGCGGCGGTCAGCGCCGGCCGCGCAGTGCACCGCGCCAGCTTGATCCTGGCATGGGTGTCTGGCGCCGCCCCCCGCAGCGCCAGCCGGGCATCCAGCAGTTGAGCGCGCAGCTGCGCGCACGGGCCCTCCACCGGCGTGGCCGCCGAGACCGCGGCGAGGCAGCGGCCGCGCGCAGCGACGGCGACCGCGCGCCTGCGGATCTCTTTGATGCGCGACGGCGCCAGGCCCTGCAGCCGGCTGCCGCAGGTGGCTTGCGGGCTCGCCCCCGTGCTCCGGAGACCGCGCCGCCGTCCTGCGCGCGCGCTACCCGCGCCGGGCGCCCCTTGGCCAAACCGAGGCGCAGCCGCTGCTTCTTCGCGCGGCGCCTCCTGTCAGCTGCCCTTCCACGAACGCCTCGGCGATGGCCCGCGCGGCAACAACTGCCGCCTCCTGCGAGCCCTCCACGCGCGCCGTCGCGTCCTCCGCGGAGGTCCACCAGCCCGCCGACGGCGCCGCGCCCTTGGCCAGCACCTGGTGGATACACACCTTGACCAGGCTGACCCTGCGCGCCGACCCAGCGGCGACCGAGCGCGCGGGCATCGCGGCGTGGCTCATTCCGAACTTCCTGTCCTGCAGCAGCCTGGTTGCCAGCCGGGAAAAGCTGGGCCTCCATCGCGGCCGCGATGGCTGGGCACTGCACCTGCGCCACCAGGTCAATTGGCATCGCTGGGCGGATGGCGTCGTAGAAGGTCTGAAGGTCGCAGAGGAGCGTCGCCGAGGTCGCCCCCAGCTCGCGCCGCGTCTCATCCAGCACCGCGCGGCGCAGGGCCGCGCGCAGCGAGGGCGAGCCTGTGATGGCGCCGCCCCAGATCAAGGCCCCCAGCTCTTCCGCCCGCGCCCGCGCGATGGACCCGCGGGCCTGGCTTCAGGCCTTGAGCAGAAGCGGGGGCACCATGGCACGGGCCTGGCCGATCGTCGCCAGCACCTCAGCGTCCTCCAAGAGCTGCTGCCGCTGTGCCCTGTCCAACTGCATCCAATTCTCGAACTTCAATTCCCGCTGCTGGACGTCGGCGCCCCGCTCGTTCCCCCCGAAGGACTGCAGCGCGCCATGGTTCTCCCTGTCAGTCAGGATCTGCACAATCTGCTGCGGTAGCCTGCCCCGCGGGCACTCGTCCCGCTTGCCTTTCGCCAGGTGCCGCGGCGGTTCGCCATGCTCGCCGCATGCGTCATGCTCTCCACCTTGTGATTCCGCATCTACGCCCTGCCAGGCATCGGCTGCGTCTTCTCCCGCTGAATGGAGTGGCCTCCGCTGCGTCCTCTACGTCCATCGCGACCCTCCTCGGGCACTCGCGGGCGCGCATGGTGGCCCCCGCCATCTGGGTCACCCAGCGGGCGCGCTTCGCCGAGATGGTCTGCCCCTGCTGCGTCTTGCCGTCGCGCGGCGCGTGCTCGCCTGGGCCCCGCATCGGCCTGGCGCGCTGACAGAGCGGCCGGTCGGCGCCCAGCGCCGGCGCCACCTCCGCGACGGCGGCGCGTGCGCTCGGCTTCTCCTGGCGCTCCAACTCATGGTCGCGCAGCGCGTCGGAAACGTCCTGGAGCTCCGTGCCCAGCCTCTTCCTCCGCCGCTGCCGCCGCAACTGCTTGCGCATTGAAGTCTTGTTCTCAGGATCAGGGCGTGGGTTGGGGCGGGCCCCTCGTGGATTCGCGCGCTCTGTCACCGGCTTCCGCATGTGCCATTCCTCGTCGGACCCTTTAACCTCTATGTCCAGCCCGCATTGCACCTTCCAAGGCACTCTCGACGCAGTCTGCACTGAGGCCATCGGCTCGGCGCCAGGCAGTAGTTCGTCAAGGGCCCCTCCCCCGTGGTGCACGTCACCCGCGCGTTCCTCGGCAACGCGACGCGGCCGCCCACGCCCCCGCCAAGGCCGCCATATTCGCCTGGTTTGGGGAGTCGCCATGCCACTTCGGCGACATACACGCGGCAATAACGATGCAATTGCCCGCTTCGGCGCGGAACGCCATTGCCGCGAGCCCAATTGACCGGGCCCTGGCCTCCGCGTTTCTGCGCCAGGGCCCTCGCGCACTCCAACGTCACCGTCTGATGATGGCGTCGTGCAACCACCAGCTCACCACCACTCGTGCCAGTCTCCGGCTTCCCCGAGCTAACCGCCGCGGCCGTCGTGGACTTCCAGCCGCCCTTGTCCAGGCCGCCGCGCAGCTCAACCTCCTCGTGCATAGCCACGTGCCTCTTGCACAAGGCAATCATCGATGTGGCTGGGCTGCTGTCGATAAGTTCGTTGATGTACTTGTGGGCTCAAAGAACATGCGCCTGTCACCCTCGCGGCCGTGATGCGCTGCTGGCCGCAGCAGCCCCAGCATCAGTACTCCCAGCAGCAGGAGCAGCAGCTTGAGTCCCATTGCCAGCCGCTTTGGCCTTGCCGGCCTGCAGCTTCTCCTTGGTCTCCTGCTGGAGCTTATCAAGCCCCGCCGTGCGCGCCTGCTTCTGGGCCTGCGACATCACAGGCTTCGGAGCAGGCGCTGGCGGCGTGTCAGGCTTCTCGGCAAGCTCCTCCTTCGGCGCCGCAGGTATGTGTTTCGTTTTCCTCTTCTGGAGCTGCGACCGCTGGGCGCGCTCCAACAGCGCCGGGTCCACCTCGGAGTCCAACACAAATGGCCCCGCCATGGGCCGGCCAGGGGCCCCTTTGTAGTATGCCTCCAAGGCACGCTCGTGCTCCTGGTTGGCACCGAACGACTCCTCCAGAAGGCGGTCGCGTTTCTCCTGAGCCTCGTGGAACGCCTCCTGCTGCTGCTGGAGCAGCTCCAAGGCCTGAAAGAGTTCATTGGCGTTCGACTCTTTGCGTTGCTTGGCCGAGTGGAGCTGCTGCCACAGGGACTTCGGAGGCTGGGCAGGCTGCTGCTCCTTCGACTTGTCCTTCTCGACCTCTGCGCGCACAAGCTTGGCCGCACTCGGGCTGTACTTCTCCAGCTGCGCCAAGGCGTATTCCGCCGCGTCCACGCCTGGCTTGGGCCCCCACCAGGACTCCCAGTCGGACTCCCCACGAGTCTCCTTGCCCTGTTGGCCCTTCCACCAAGGCGTTGGGGTGCCGATGTGCCCCCCGCCCAAAGCCGCAATAGCCCTTATGATTGCGCAACTTGCCCCCTGCAACTCAAGTTGCCACAAACACGACACGTCGCTTGTTTCCATCCATCTCGTCCCATTACGAATGCAGGAAGAGCGAGCCTGTGCCGCACTCTTGGCCCCAGCAGCGCGCAGCTCGACTGTGCCTGGTGCTGGATGCTGCCCCTGGACTCTGCCACGGACGATAGACATCTTGGGCCAAACTAGCTACGGAGAGGAAGGGGCCGGAGGATGAGGACAACGTGAAGGAGGGTGTGGCGAGGGATGGGGATGAGGATGCTGAGGATGAGAAGGATGCGGTGAGGATGGAAAGGTTGATGACGATACAGATGATGAGTACGATGAGGATGCGGAGAGGGAGGGGAATAAAGACAAGCAGGCGAAGCATCGATGAGTGGGGTAACAAGGAAGATGACCATCGGGAAAGGGACGCCACGGACGAGGGACTCAAATCCCCTCCTCCTCCTCCTCAATATCATGGCACATCGTACTAAATCCGCGTGTTGCTGTTCCTTACCGTCCGCATCATCATCCCCGCTCCCTTCTCACTACTGCTGCTGCTGCTGCTGCTCTACCTCGCCTCTTACTCGATCCCTCTCTCATCGTCGTTCCTGCTTTCTCCCACCCTCCGCCCTCATCGCTCGCTCGCTCATCCCCCCTCCCCTCCTCCTTTCTCCTCCTGCTCCCTCCTTTCCTCCTCCTTCCTCTCCTCCAGCACGCGGTGTACTTGGGTGCTCAGATCCTCGGAACCTGCACGCGGGAGCATGAACTCGCCATCGTTCTCGTCTGTCGTGAGAATACCCATATCCTTGCAGAGGGTGGAAAGCCGCGCGTGCCAGGACGGGTGGAAGTATGGACGGGTGGAAGGAGGTAGCGGAGATGGTAATTAGAGGGTAACGAAGATGAGACAGAGGAGGGGGAGGAGAAAGAGGAGGAGGAAGCCTCGCTCAGTGCAGCCTGCCAAGACATCGGCCTCTCCCTCTGGCGCCACGCAAGCAAGGCCGAGTCCGTGCCATGGGCACCCACGTGCTCCCCAACAAGAAAGCGTCGGGAGCCTGAGCCGCTGCGTGCCGCAGCAAGCGCCAAACCGCCGATGAAACAATAACAACTGCCCAACTCGTGCCGACGACGCTGGCACATGGCAAGACGCTGAAAGTGATGGGCCTGTTTTCCACCACCACCACCATCAACATAAGTTGGAGGGGGGAGGGGGTCCTTTTCCCCCTCTTCTTCTTCCTCCTCCTCCACATCCTCCACCTCCTCCCCCCCTCCAACTTATGGTGGTGGTGGTTGCGGCGGAGAACAAGCCCATCAGAAAGTCGAGCCGTCGCAGGCATGCCTGAGGACCCCTGCCTTGCGCAACGGCTCTGCCCAACGCCGCCGCGGGCAGTCGTGATCCCGCCCCCGGAAAGCGACCCGCCTGGCGCCACGGATGCCTCGGAAGCCATCGCCGGCATGCGTGGTGCCACCCGATGGGGCCGACCCGCCCGGGGCCTCGACGACGCCGCGCGGCCGTCGCAGGCCATCCTGATACCGCCCCGAAGGGCCGATGACCATCAGGAAGCGGCGGCGGCGGAGGAAGAACAAGAGGGAGCGGAGAGAGAGAGAGAGAGAGAGACAGGGGGAGAGAGAGGGAATGAGAGACAGAGATAGAGAGAGAGAGAGTGAGAGAGAGAGAGAAAAAAAACGAGAGACAGAGAGAGAGAGAGAGAGAGAAAGCGGGAGGAGGGGTGATGGATGGGGGGAATGAAGAGGGATGACGAGGGGGCAGGATGGATGTCGGGGGAAGGGGGGCGGGAATGGTTTGTAGGAGGAGGGTGAGGAGAAAAAACAGGAGGAGGACGAAGAGCAGCAGGACCAGCAGCAGCAGGAGCGCGACACGGTCCTCGCCCAGAAGCATGAGCCCGAGGGTCACGCCGAAGGAGTACCTGGCAGGGAAGGCGGCGCGAGGACGGGCTGGCGCGCAACATCGGTGGCGAGGCCAGGGAGGAGTCAGAGGGGGAACATCTCCTCAGACGGCGGCAGGACTTCTCAGCATGAACCCGAATGGTGTGTGTCGTGTTCGTTTTGTGTTCGTTTTCCCTCGCTTCTGTCTCCAATCCGCCGTTGCCGCAAAACGAAGTCGAAACGAGAACGGCCCACGAAATCACCAACAGCACCGTTTATCGGGAGCGGCCAAGAGGGGGGCGTCCAAGAGGGGGGGGGGGCAAATCATGACTGGCGGCATGTGCGCGGCCCAGCAAGGGGGGCAGGAACGTAATGAAATAAGAAGAGGCGCCACGAAATCTGGGCAAATATCATGGCCCCCGCCATGATATCCACCCCCCCTAGTCATCACCCCCCTCTGTTCCGCCCCCGAAATTAGGCCCAGCCCTGCTTCTCAGAACCCCCCGGGCCTTTTGACCAGTTTCCTGTGTTCGGGGACCGCCCCGAACACTTCTCAAAGGGTCCGAGGCCTTCCGAGCCTTCCGAGAAGGCCGGCGCCTTCTCCTTTTGCCCCCCGGGCGCGCCGCCGACGACAGGCGATCACAAGCACGAGCGACCCCCAACCCCCACAAGCACAAGCACAAGCGAAAACATCACAAAGCAAGGACAAGCCCAGACCCGCCGACGAAAAGCGATCACAAGCACAAGCGAACACATCAGCACGGCTGGGCGCTGTGATCGATCCTCGGTTTCCGGGGCACCAGGAGCACTCTTGAGTGATCCTCGGTCGTCGACCTTGGCCAAACTTCGACTGCTCCAAACTAGGATGGCTGGCAACACGCGCGGACGATTCTGCGCCACGGCCGCACACGAATCGGGACATTGGAGGCCTCTCAGTGGTGCCCGAACAGATGTCGGGGAGACGTAAGACCCGGGTACGGGGGACTCGGAAATCCCCGACGAGGTCGTCAAAAAAATGGCGAGGCGGAGCCTGCATTCTGACGAGGCCTCCCGCTGCAGACATCCCACAAAACTCCTCCTCGTCAGAATCCGAGTCGCGGTCGTCAAAAAACGATGGCGAACCCGAGTCCTGGCAAACCCGGGTCCTACGCTCCCCCGAAGATGCGTGTCGACGAATCGCGCCGCATCACCGTTGCATCGGCGATGTGTCGGCGGCGACGCCTCGGCGACGTCGGGGTGGAGAGATCGGGGACGCGGCGCGATCCGACCCCGCCCGCTCCCGACCCCAGGCGGGCGCCCGCTCACGGCCCCGAGGCGGCCTCGGGGCACTGCAGGCACATGTTGGGAGGCGTGTGCGGCGGCCTCGAGCACCTCTTCCTGTGCAAGCCCTTCGGCACCGTCTGCACCCCGGGCCCCGCCCACTCCGGCCGCCCGAGGCCCCCGCCTGCCTGTGCCCTGTCTCCCTGATGAAAGCGGCGCGTGGCCCGCCCAGCTTTTATAGCGGAAGAGGCTCGCCCTCGCCCCGCCGACCAAAAAAGTGTGGCGGCCTCGGGGGGTCTCCGTGGGCGATCTGGGGAGGCTCGTGGGCCTCGTTGGGAGCGTGCGGAGGCCGCGCTGGGCCGCTCTGCTTCGGGGCGGCGGCAGGGGGCCCCGAAGGGCCGCCGTGGGCCGTCGGAGGCCCGACCGGGAGCGAGCGCAGCCTGGCACACCCCGAGGGCCATCGACAGCTGCTGTCATTCGGGGCCCTCTGGGGGGCGCCTCGTGGAGCCCTCCCGGAAGCCCTCTCGGTGGCCTGGTGGGCCGTCTCGGACGCCCCCCCCCCCCCCCCCCGAGAATCCAGGCAGGCATTTCGGAGGCCCGAACGGGCTGCGTGGTGGCCTGCTGACGGTCCTGAGGCCGTCTCGGGGTCCTGCAGGCTCCTGCGCGTGTGCGTGTGTGACGTCTTGGAGGTCCCCTTGGGTGATCTGGGGACGCTCGTGGGCATCGTGGCGAGCGTCTGGTGGGCGTACGGGGCAATCTTCTTTGAGCGGCAGCAGCAATCGAGGGCCATCGGGAGCCCGAACAGGAGAGCACGCCGAGAATCATTGAACATACAATGGTCATTCAACCCAATAAAATAACGGCTTGTGTCTGCTTGGGCCGTGTTGGATAGCATTTTGGAACTCTCTGGGGCAGCCTTGGGGCCATCTTGGACCCTCGTGGAGGCACTGGGGACTGCAGCGGGGCGATCTGGGCAAACCTGGGAGCTCCCCTTGGACCGTCTGGAGCTCTCGTTCGGGCCTGAGGACTCCCCTCGAGACGCTCAGGTGGCCCCGGTGATCTCCCGGAAGGCGTCGCCGGGGCGCCCGACCTCCGAAGCAACAATTCTGGGCCCCTCCCAGCCTATTCGGTGGCACACATACGTACACACCTCCTCCTCCTCTCCATGTTCACGCTTCCCCCAGGTTCTAACTTTCGTTCAGTTGTTCCTGATGTACAACCCGCCCCAGTGAACATACAGCTCGATCATGTGTGACTTGCCGACGACAGGGCTCGGGCTGCGCAAGACAACGAGGACGGCGACAACGCGGCAGGAGGAAAAGGAGATTTGCTTATCTTGTCCACCCAGGCAGCGCGACCACTTCGAGCACCAGATGTCCCTGGACATCGGCGCGGCTGGTTTCCACTGCCTGCCTTCTGCGCACGCCGTGTGGCCTCTGCGCTCCGCACGCATGAACGAACAAGCCTGCTGCGCCAACCTTCGTCGGCCCCTGCCCGCATAGGGTGCAAATAGAAAGGCCGGCATCACGCTGGTGCGCCTGGGGTCAGAGCGTGGCCACGAAGAGAAGCGGCGAGACTCCGTTCCAGGAGCTGCACCACCGCTTCCGGCGGTGGTCGGCGCAGGATGGGGGGTGGGGAGAGGACGTCGTCGCTCAGTGCCGACGTCCAATGACACTGCGTCCTCCGAGCCAGCGGGCCCCCGAGCCAGAGCGCACGAGGAGGCCTGGCAAGGGGCGCAAACCTGCGCAGCTGCTCGTGGGGAAGGACGCGGCCCTGCCTTCACAGACCGCGCGCCTCGAGCCCGTGCATACACGGTGCTGCGTGGCGAGCGCGCTCAAAAGCCGAAGGGCCGCGGAACAAACCAATGGGGGCCTGGGTGGAGCTCTCTGCGAGGCACGATCCGTCAAAGGGCTGTTCTGAAATGGGCGGGGGGCAGCATACGCACGCACACACACATACACACATTCTCTCTCTCTCTCTCTCTCTCTCCCTCTCTCTCACATACACACTTGACAATGGTGGAACGGGATGTCGTCGAATGACTGTCTCCTTTCCCATATCTCCTCTGCCCCGCGGCTTGTTGCCCCACCTCAGCTAGCTTTTCCAGCAAATGCACAGATGATGTTTGCAGGCCCGCATCACGACGGGGTGGCCACGTGAAGCATGGTTGAGCGCCACTTGCCCATACTTCCCGTACCCGCGAAAGCCTCGAAGCTTCTTCCCCCGACTGGCGTTCAATCTCCGCCCAACCTAGCCTTCGCATCGGCCGCCCCTTCGCCAGAAGGGTTCCATGACATATGGGGCCGTAGTTGGAGGCCGTAGTTGGAGGAAGCTCCTGTTTGGGGGACGAATCGTGTGAGGGGTGTGCTACCCACTGGGGCCGTTCGTTAGTGGAGCCCCCTGCGAGGCACGATCAATGAACAATGTCGTGCCGAAATGAGTGCGGGGCGGCATGCGGGTCCTGGGAGAATCACGATCCGTGAAAGAGATGTGCAGAGACGAGCGTGCGACGGCATGCGGGCGCGCCCACTGAAGCCTTAGGGGCGGAGCTTCATACGGGAGCGCGAAGCGTGTGAGGCGTGCGTCGAAATTGGCGCGGGGCGGCATTACGCCCACACCAACTGAGGCCGCAGGGAGAGGCACGAAGCGTGCGCGGGGTGTGCCACAATGGGCGAGGGGCGGCATGCGCCCACACCCACTGAGGCCGCCGTAGGTGGAGCTCCCAATGGAAGCGTGGGGTGTGTGACGCGTTTGCCAAAATGGGCGCGGCGCGGTATACGCCCACACCCACTGTCGCTCTAAGAGGAGGTACCTATAAGGTCCCGAGCGTGTCATGGGTGTGCCCGAATGGACGCGGGGCGGCATACGCCAACGCCTTCTGCCGCTCAAACCTACTGTCGCCGCAGGTGGAGCTCCCTATCGGGGCACGGAGCTTGTGAGGGCAATGCTGGGATGAGGGCGGGGCGGCATACGCAACACCACCTGAGGCCGTAGGTGGACCTCTCTATTGGGGCACCAAGCGTGTGAGAGGGGGGGCCCGAATGGGCGTGAGGCGGCAGACGCCCACACCCATTGAGGCCGCAGGTGGAGCTACCTACTGAGGCACGCATAGTGTGAGGATGTGCCCACATCTCCGTGAGGCGTATAGTGGATTGGGCGGCGCTGTGGAACGAAAACAAGTATCCAACAACACAGGATGGGTGGGAAAGGCATGATGGGGGAGGAGGAGGTGGAGGAGGAGGAGGAGGAGGAGGAGGAGGAGGAGGAGGAGGCGCGCGCGGCGCTACGGATTGAAAATACAGACCCAGCATCACAGCATGGTTGGGAAAAACGACTTCTCTCCGCGGCCCCGTGTGTGCGGCGAAGGACACAGTGCAGCCTTGCACCCGAAACTGCGGTTCCGAGGCTTCTCCGTCCTTCCTGTATTAGCCAGAACTTCTGCTCAATCTCCTCTTCCCCCTCCCTCTCCCCCCGTCATTCTGTTCTGCGTCTCCCTGACCTCGCGCAGCTTGGAGCCATGCGTGTGCCGGCCGAATGCGCCAGCTCAGTGGTGAAACGCCGAAGCCCCAGGGGCATTGCACACTCGACGCGCGCGCACCTGCGGGCAGGCAGCTCCGCCCGAAGAGCGCGCCTTGGCGGCCTCAGCGGCCCGGGGGGCACCCCTCTCCCCTGCCGTCGCCCGCTGCGCTGGCGGGAGCCATCGAGAGCACGCCTGCTGACCACCCTGGGCGGAAGCAAGCAAGGGGGGGATGGGGAGGGAGAGGGGGAGTCCCGGCGGCTCGGGGCGAGCAGACTTCGATTGCGCATATCATCACCCTCTTCCGATCCCACTCCTCCACCACCACCTTCTTCTCCGCCTGGCGACGGGAGGGGGGCCTGGTGGGGTCTGGCTGGGGCGGAAGCGCGACGTCGCGGAGGGCCTGGTTGGGGAGGGCGGCTGGTTCCGCCGACGGCTGTTTTCGCCTGGCTTCGCGTCTCGCCCGGCTGGTTGCGCCGACCCGCCAGTTAAGGTCCCGTCCGCTCGCCCGTTGAGGTCCCGCCCGCCCGACACGCCCGTTCAAATTCCGTCCGCCCGACCCGCCCGCTGAAGTCCCGCCCTCCCGACCCGCCCGTCAAGTTCCCGCCAATTCGTGTGCTGGCATGTCCGCCCGCCCGCTCGAAGATCCCGCCCGCCCGACCCACACGTCAGGGTCCCGCCCGCCCCATCCCTCAGGTGCTGGCACGCCCGCCCGCCTGGCCCGCCCGTCAAGGTAGCGCCCGCGCAACTCGCCCCTCAAGATCCTGCCCGTTCGCGTGCCGGCCCTCCCGCCCGCCCGCTGTAGCGTCGCACCCGCCCGACCCGCCCATCAAGGTCCCGCCAGTTCGCCCGTCCGACCCACCCAGGGTCCAGCCTGCTGGACAAGCCAAATCAGGTCGCGCCCGCGGCGGCGACGCCAGCGACGGCGACGGCTACGACGACGGCGGCAGCGGGCGACGACGACGACGGCGGTAGCAACGGGAAGGGCAACGGCGGCTGAACCTGGCCAGGCGAAGCCCGCCGTCGGCAAAGCCCGCCCTGGCTAAACCAGCCGCCGGCGAAAACAGCTCGAGCGAAGCCCGCCGCCTGCGGAGCCAGACGAGCGAAACCGGCGCCGACGAAACCAGACCACGCCCTGGTTGGGAGTCCGAGGGGAGTGGGGCTGGAGGAACCAGAGGAAGGCGATGTGCCACCTGTCTTCCTCAGGATGCTCACTTCTTCGCTGCCGCTCAAGGCGCCAGCCATGACCGCAGCGAGCTGGTACTCAAAGGGCCCCCCCGAATCTAAATTCACGAAGGGGCACGACAAGGAACGCCTGCCCTAACCATCCCTCCTCCAGCCCCTACCCCTTTCCTTCTCCGCTCTTCCTCCAATGCCCCCCGCTACTCATACCCCTGTGCTCCGTCTGCTCCCCCTTGCCATTCCCCTGCTCTCCTTCCCTGCTCTCCCCTACTCCGCTCTTCTCTTCCCCTACTCCCCCTACTCCCAGGCCTCCCACTTCAGCCGTCGCGCGTCCGCTGGCCTCGCCATCTGTGCTGGCTGACGATGAGCTGTTATCGATTTCCGAACTTCGAGACCCCCCCCGTACCCCGCCATCATTAGGGAGCCCACACGCGCCCAGCGCCGTGCCTGAATACGGTTCCCCAATTCGCGCGGCCAGGCTCGTGTCACGAACGTTCGCGGAATGCGTACATTCGAAACGTTCGTGGAATGAATACATTTGAGCAGGAAGACTTTCCGTGAAAAAACAGTGCGAGCCCCGAGGATTTTGAATTTGAAAAAGCAAGGTGCACCGGTGCGGAGAGATCAGCAATCACTACTCTTCAAGAATGACAGTCCAACAACAACAACAACAATCATGTTAAGACTGTTCGCTCCGATCTGCTCACGTGCCAATCAACACGTATATCCCAAACCCTCGGTACCCGCCCTCGTCGTCTTAGATCGTACCCCATTGGGGGTATATTCCTTGCCTGCCACGTGTGTGTAGTGCAGCCCCTAAAACAAGGGAACAGAGGACGGGTGGAAGGGGGAGGGAGAAGAATGGAACACGAGAGAAATTAGCAGGAGGGGGGCAAGGAGCAGAACACAAGTGGTAGAACCATACGGGCAGATCGGGTGGGCAGACCCAGGGCAAGTTGGGAAGGCGGGCCCAGGCGACGAGGTCGAGCAGGCGGGTTGCTGAAACGTGGGTCCTTCAGGAATCGCGAGAAAGTCTCGAGCGATAGCATGATTCCCAAGTAAATTGTGAGAAAAGCCAGCGCGGGCCACGAAAGGCATAACATCCAAGGCCACAGATGGCAGCGACGGGGCCGCTGAGGGCGGCACCGGGGCCACGAAGGGCAGCGAGGGGGCAACAAAGGGCGACAGCGGGGCCACGAGGGGCATGCATATGGGGCCACAACGGGCGCGAGCGAGCGGGGGCCACGAAGGGCATTCGTATGCGGGGCCACAAAGGGCGACAGCGGGCCACTGAGGGCAGCAAAGGGGCCACGAAGGGCAGCGAGAGGGCCACGAAGGGCGACAACGGGGCCACGAAGGGCATCCATATGGGGCCACCACGGGCGCGAACGAGCGGGGGAAACGAAGGGCATATAGTGCGGGGCCACCAAGGTCAGCGACGGGGCCACTGAGGGCAGCAACGGGGCCACGAAGGGCAGCGAGCGAAGGCGACCGCGGAACCAGTACGGGCAGCAAGGGGCATCGAAGGCGGGCGACGGGCAACGAGCGGCGACCGCAGTCATTAACAGGCTGGTCGGGCGGGCAAGGCCCCGACGGGCGGGTCGAGCGGGCGGGTCGTTGAAGCGCGAGTCCTGCTTGAACCGCCGGCAATATGTTGCGGGAGCGCGGTTCCTGAGTGTCGAGGACGGGCTTCCAAGCGAAAGCGCGATTCTGCAATACATTGTCAGGAAGTGTCAGGCGGGAGCCGCGATTCTGTGGTTTGTGAGGAAGTCCCAAGCGAGAATTATCGTTGATCCCCCCCACCGGTGCACACTGTTTTTTCTCAATCAAAGTGTGCCCCTCAACGCTCGCACCCTGTTTTTTGACAGGGAAAATCTTCCTTCTCAAACTGGCCCCCTGGCCCCCGGGTTACAACAACAACGGCTCCCGCCTGAGACTTCCTTACAAATTAGGCAGGACCCCCGCTCCCGCCCGAGACTTCCTCGCATGTCATTCAGGAATCGCGCTCTCGCTTGGGACTTCTTTACAATTTATTCAGGCATCGCTCTCCCGGAGCCTTGTAATCGCGCTCTCACTGGAGACTTGCTTGCAACTTACTGAAGAATAGCCTTGCGTTGGAATTTCGTGCAATTTGCCCAAGCGCCGCGCTCCCGACACCCAGGCACCCAGGAGTCGCGCCCGTTGTGGCCCCATATGCGTGCCCTTCGTGACCCCGCTGTCGCCATTTGTGTCCCCCTCATTGTCCTACGTGGCCCAGTTGCTACCCTCAGTGGCCCCATAGTTGCTTTCTGTGGCCCCGCATTATCTGCACTTCGTGGCCCCCGCTCGTTCGCGCTCTTCGTGGCCCCATACGCATTCCCTTCGTGTCCCCGCTGTTGCCCCTCGTGGCCTACTTCGTGCCCTTCGTGGCCCTGCCGTCGTTCTCTCTCGCTCTCGCTTTCGCTCGTCGTCGTCGTCGTCGTCGTCGTCGTCGTCGTCGTCGTCGTCGTCGTCGTCGTCGTCGTCGTTGTCGTCGTCGTCGTCGTCGGTCCCCTGTCCGTCCTTCTTGGGGTCGGGTCGACGGTCCGCGGCCGCCCCGCCGATCAGCGCTGCCGCTGGCCAGGCCGACGGTCCGCGGCCGCCAGGCCGCTTGCCGGGGCCCGGCCTGCAGGGAAGAAAAGTATACCCCCCAAAAGGGGTTCGATCGAAGACGAAGAGGGCGGGTATCAAGGGTTTGGGAAATACGCGTTATTGGACACTCGAGCAAATAAGGGCGAACAGTCTTAAAATGATTGTTGTCGTTGTTGTTGTTGTTGTTGTTGTTGTTGTTGTTGTTGATTTTGATGTTGGTGATGTTGTTGTTGTTGTTGAACTCTAATTCCTGAAAAATATGTATTGTTGATCCCCCCACCAGTGCATACTGCTTTTTGCTCAATCAAAGTGTGCCCCGCGACGCTCGCTCAATCAAGTTTTTTATCAAGGAAATTCTTGAAGCTTAAACTGGGCCCCTGGCCCCCGGGTTACAACAACAACGGCTCCCGCTTTAGACTTCCTCACAATTTCGCCAGGACCCTCGCTCCCGCCCGAGACTTCCTCGCATGTTATTCAGGAGTCGCGATCTCGCTTGGGACTTGCTTACAATTTATTCAAGAGTCGCTCTCCCGGCGCCCAGGAGTCGCGCTCTCGCTGGAGACTTGCTTGCAATTTACTGAAAAATAGCGCCCTTGCGTGGGACCGCGCCCCGTACTCAAGCGCCGCGCTCCCGACCCCCAGGCACCTAGGAGTCGCGCTCACGCTTAGGATTCCCTTAGCTGTTGTTGTTGAGTTTCCATTTTTGAAGAATAAGTATGGCTGATCCCCCCCAATCGGTGCACATTGATTTTTTTCAATTGAGGTGCCCCCCCCGGGGCTCGCACCTTGTGTTTTGTAAAAATGTTTCCCAACCATCCTGTGGTGTTGGGTCCTCGTTTTGAAGAGACGGTGGCCCGCGTCTCCTCTCCTCCTCCTCTCCTCCTCCTCCTCCTCCTCCTCCTCCTCCTCCTCCTCCTCCTCCTCCTCCTCCTCCTCCTCCTCCTCCTCCTCCTCCCTCCTCTCTCCTCTATTTCGGCACACCCCTCACACGTTTCGTGGCCCCATAGGGAGCTCCACCGAAGGCCCCAGTGGCTGCGCTCCCATGCGCCCACCGCGCACATTTCTGCACACCCCTCACACGTTTCGTGGCCCCATAGGGAGCTCCAGCGAAGGCCCCAGTGGCTGCGCTCCCATGCGCCCACCGCACCCATTTCGGCACACCCCTCATACGTTTCGTGGCCCCACAGGGAGCTCCAGCGAAGGCCCCAGTGGCTGCGCTCCCATGCGCCCGCCGCACCCATTTCTGCACACCCCTCACACGTTTCGTGGCCCCATAGGGAGCTCCAGCGAAGGCCCCAGTGGCTGCGCTCCCATGCGCCCACCGCGCCCATTTCTGCACACCCCTCACACGTTTCGTGGCCCCATAAGGGAGCTCCAGCGAAGGCCCCAGTGGCTGCGCTCCCATGCGCCCGCCGCACCCATTTCGGCACACCCATCACACGCTTCGTAGGCCCCAGTGGCTGCGCTCCCATGCGCCCACCGCACCCATTTCGGCACACCCCTCACACGTTTCGTGGCCCCATAGGGAGCTCCAGCGAAGGGCTGCGCTCCCATGCGCCCACCGCACAGATTTCGGCACACCCCTCACACGTTTCGTGGCCCCATCTCCATGGCTGCCAACCGCACCCATTTCGGCACACCCCTCACACGTTTCGTGGCCCCATAGGGAGCTCCACCGAAGGCCCCAGTGGCTGCGCTCCCATGCGCCCACCGCACCCATTTCGGCACACCCCTCACACGTTTCGTGGCCCCATAGGGAGCTCCAGCGAAGGCCCCAGTGGCTGCGCTCCCATGCGCCCACCGCACAGATTTCGGCACACCCCTCACACGTTTCGTGGCCCCATAGGGAGCTCCAGCGAAGGCCCCAGTGGCTGCGCTCCCATGCGCCCACCGCACACATTTCTGCACACCCCTCACACGTTTCGTGGCCCCATAGGGAGCTCCAGCGAAGGCCCCAGTGGCTGCGCTCCCATGCGCCCACCGCACCCATTTCGGCACACCCATCACACGCTTCGTGGTCCCATGGGGAGCTCCAGCGAAGGCCCCAGTGGCTGCGCTCCCATGCGCCCACCGCACCCATGCCGGCACACCCCTCACACGCTTCGTGGCCCCATAGGGAGCTCCAGCGAAGGCCCCAGTGGCTGCGCTCCCATGCGCCCGCCGCACAGATTTCGGCACACCCCTCATGCGGTTCGTGGCCCCATAGGGAGCGCCATCGAAGAAGATACTCACAATTGCGGTGCTCGCAACTGCATCTGGTTGGGTCCTTCGCCATGATAATTCTTGCTCAAACTGAACCCCTGGCCCCCGGGTTACAACAACAACGGTTCCCGCATGAGACTTCCTTACAATTTAGCCAGGACCCCCGCTCCCGCCCGAGACTTCCTCGCATTTTATTCAGGAATCGCGATCTCGCTTGGGACTTGTTTACAATTTATTCAGGAATCGCTCCTCCTGCGGTCTGGAGTCGCTCTCTCGCTGGAGACTTGCTTGCAACTTACTGAAGAATAGCGCCCAAGCGTTGGTGTTTCTTGCAATTCACTCCAGCGCCGCGCTCCCGACACCCAGGCACCCAGGAATCGCGCTCACGCTTAGGACTCCTTCATAGATTACATCGGAATCGGGATATCGCTGCCCTTCGTGGCCCCGTTGCAGCCCTTCGTGGCCCCTTCGTGGCCCCTTCGTTTGGTTTCGTGGCCCCGTTGCAGCCCTTCGTGGCCCCCTCGCTTTGGTTCGTGGCCCCGTTGCAACCCCTCGTGGCCTCCTCGTTGCCCTTCGTGGCCCCGTTGCAGCCCCTCGCGGCCCCCTCGCTTTTAATTGTGGCCCCGTTGCAGCCCTTCGTGGCCCCCTCGCTGCCCTTCGTGGCCCCGTTGCAGCCCTTCGTGGCCCCGTTGCAGCCCTTCGTGGCCCCCTCGCTGCCCTTCGTGGCCCCGTTGCAGCCCTTCGTGGCCCCCTCGCTTTGTTTCGTGGCCCCATATATGTATGCCCTTCGTGGCCCCGCTGTCGCCCTTCGTGGCCCCCTCGCTGCCCTTCGTGTCCCCGTTGCTGCCCTCAGTGGCCCCGTCCGTACCCTCCGCGGCCCAACATACGTATGCCCTCCGTGGCCCCCGCTCGTTCGCGCCCGTTGTGGCCCCGTGTGCATGCCCTTCGTGGCCCCGCTGTCGCCGTTTGTGGCCCCCTCATTGTCCTACGTGGCCCACGTGCTACCCTCAGTGGCCCCATCGTTGCTTTCTGTGGCCCCGCATTATCTGCCCTTCGTGGCCCACGCTCGTTCGCGCTGTTCGTGGCCCCATACGCATTCCCTTCGTGTCCCCGCTGTCGTCCTTCGTGGCCTACTTCGTGTCCTTCGTGGCTCTGCTGTTGTTTTCTCTCGCTCTCGCTTTCGCTTGTCGTCGTCGTCGCCGTCGCCGTCGGTGCCGCCCTCGTCGACATCGTCGTCGTCGTCGTCGTCGTCGTCGTCGTCGTCGTCGTCGTCGTCGTCGTCGTCGTCGTGGTCAGTCCCCTGTCCGTCCTTCTTGGGGTCGGGTCGACGGTCCGCGGCCGCCCCGCCGATCAGTGCTGCCGCTGGCCAGGCCGACGGTCCGCGGCCGCCCGGCCGCTTGCCGGGGCCCGGCCTGCAGGGAAGAAAGGTATACCCCCCAAAAGGGGCTCGATCGAAGACGAAGAGGGCGGGTATCGAGGGTTTGGGCAATTCGCGTTATTCGACACTCGAGCAGATAAGGGCGAACAGTCTTAAAATGATTGTTGTTGTTGTTGTTGTAAGTCGAGGACAACAGGGTGCGAGCCCCGGGAAGGGCACTGCAATCGAAACAATACAATGTGCACTTGCCGGGGTGGATCAAACATAACTGTTTTCCAAGAGTGAGAGCTCAACAACAACAATCATTTTAATACTGTTCGCCCTTATCTGCTTGAGCGTCCAATAGCGCGTATTTCCGAATACCCTCGATACCCGCCCTCTTCGTCTTCGATCGAACCCCTTTTGGGGGGGATACCTTTCTTCCCTGCAGGCCGGGCCCCGGCAAGCGGCGGGGCGGCCGCGGACCGTCGGCCTGCCTGGCCAGCGGCAGCGCTGATCGGCGGGGCCGCCGCGGACCGTCGACCCGGCCCCAAGAGGGACGGACAGGGGACCGACCACGACGACGACGACAACGACGTCGACGACGACGGCGACGGCGACGACGACGGCGACGACGAGCGAAAGCGAGAGAGAACGACAGCAGGGCCACAAGGACACGAAGTAGGCCACGAAGGGCGACAGCGGGGACATGAAGGGAATGCGTATGGGGCCAGCCACGAAGGGCAGATAATGCGGGGCCACAGAAGGCAACGATGGGAACACTGAGGGTAGCAACTGGGCCACGTAGGACAGTGAGGAGGCCACAAACGGCGACAGCGGGGCCACGAAGGGCATGCACACGGGGCCACAACAGCCGCAAACGAGCGGGGTCCACGAAGGGCATACGTATACTGGGCCGCGGAGGGTAAGGACGGGGCCACGGAGGGCAGCAACGGGGCCACGAAGGGCAGCGAGAGGGCCACGAAGGGCGACAGCGGGGCCACGAAGGGCATGCATATGAGGCCACCACGGGCGCGAACGAGCGGGGGAAACGAAGGGCATACATATATGAGGCCACGAAGGGCAGCGAGGGGACCACGAAGGGATGCAACGGGGCCACGAAGGGCAACGACGGGGCCACGAAGGGCAGCGAGGGGGCCACGAAGGGCTGCAACGGGGCCACGAAAGAAAGCGAGGGGGCCACGAAGGGCTGCAACGGGGCCACGAAACAAAGCGAGGAGCCACGCAGGGCTGAGACAGGGCCACGAAGGGCAGCGAGTAGGCCACGAGGGGCTGCAACGGGGCCACGAAGGGCAGCGAGGGGGCCACGAAGGGCTGCAACGGGGCCAAGAAGCAAAGCGAGGGGGCCACGAAGGGCTGCAACGGGGCCACGAAGGGCAGCGAGATCCCGATTCCTAGGTAGTCATCTGTGAGGGAATCCTAAGCGTGAGCGCGACTCCTAGGTGCCTGGGGGTCGGGAGCGCGGCGCTTGAGTACGGGGCGCGGTCCCACGCAAGGGCGCTATTCTTCAGTAAATTGCAAGCAGGTCTCCAGCGAGAGCGCGACTCCTGGGCGCCGGGAGAGCGACTCCTGAATAAATTGTAAGCAGGTCCCAAGCGAGATCGCGATTCCTGAACAACATGCGAGGAAGTCTCGGGCGGGAGCGGGGGTCCTGGCGAAATTGTGAGAAAGTCTAAAGCGGGAGCCGTTGTTGTTGTAACCCGGGGGCCAGGGGCCCAGTTTGAGCCTCAAGACTTTCCCTGATAAAAAACTTGATTGAGCGAGCGTCGCGGGGCACACTTTGATTGAGCCCAAAACAGTATGCACCGGTGGGGGGATCAACAATACATCTTTTTCAGGAATGAGAACTCAACAACAACAACAACAACAACAACAGCAGCAGCAGCAGCAACAACAACAACAACAACAACAACAGCAACAGCAACAGCAACAGCAACAGCAACAACCACAACAACAGCAGCAGCATCAGCAGCAGCAGCAGCAGCAACAACAACAACAACAACAACAACAACAACAACAACAACAACAACAACAACATCAACAACGACAACAACAACAATTACTAGCACGTGGGGACACTCCGTTCTCACCAGTGCCAGGGTTTTCATAGGAGGCGGGCAATACCCCCACTTTGTGGGGGGGCCGGTTCAAGCTCTACCAAATTTCCAAAAGACTCTTCGCCACCACCCACACCCAGCTTCCCGCCCTATGACGTTCGGACACTTCACTTCGTGGCATGCGGACGACCGTGGCTACTATTCAGGGCCCCGCGGCCGACGACGACGGCGTGCGCGCGCGAAGAAAAAACGAATGTGTCCCGCATGGTATTATTTGACAGGGATGATGGCCCTGGCAGGTGCGCAACCGTTGTTGCAGAAGTTCGAAAAAGTTGCTCGCAAAAGCCCGTTTGACAGAAATGTTAAAAAGTGTTGGGTTTCCTACGAATCCGCAAGAGCGCGCGGGATGAAATTTTGACATTTTTTTTTGAAAAACCATTGGTTTTTTGATGTTTTTATGTTAAAATCGCTACGAAACTAAGGTTTTGGAAGGATTTCGTCTTGCGCGCGCGAATGTCCACTTTACCTTATTTTTTGCAAGGGATTCTTGAAGTTTGGTTATGTTAGAACAAGAAATGTCCACTTTAGCTTATTTTTTGCAAGGGAAAACCGATCGTAACAACACAACCGGATCTGGACCAACATCGTTTTGCCTGAGACTTCCTCACGAAAATGATGAAAATGTGGCTGCGGCCTAGGCGCGGCGGGGGGGCCATGCACCAGGGGTCCCAACAATAATTATTCTTTAGAAGTAATAATGTTCAACAACAACAACAACAACAATAACAACAACAACAACAACAACAACAACAACAAGAGCAACAGCAACAGCAACAGCAACAGCAACGCGCGGACGAGTGCGTCCTCCTTTCGCTCCTGAATCAACCCTCCACGCTTCCAGCCCCCCTCTCCCCCATCCCCCATCGTGCCCAATCCCCTTCTGCCACGGGCGCCCGACGTGCCGCTCCGCCCCCCCCGTTTGCTCCCTCCACCCTGCCCCTGCCCAGTCCCGCCTGACGTTCCTCCCACCTCCACTTCCTCCTCCCCAGTGACCCCCCCCTCCCCTTCGGGGATGGACAGACCCCCCTTTGGTGAAACGTGGTTTAGTGAAAACGACCTCGGGCCCAAACCTGGCGGGCGCAAGCCTGGAAAATGACGGCCGCGGCGCCCTCTCGCGAACCGAAAACCGCCAATTCGCTAATCGACGTGTCAGGGTAGGAGGTCTGTCAACCTCCGACCCCTCCTTCCCCCTTCCCCCCCTTCTCAGCTGCTCGCAAGAGCGACCCCAGGAGAGAGTGACCTCTGGGGCGGGCCTCAGCCAAGGACGCCGGGTGGCCTAACCTGGGCGCGCCAGCCGCTGCCGCCGCTTCGGGCTCCGCGGCCGGGGGACACCACAGGGCCCGCACCAATGGCCAATTCGGCGAGAGGTCACTCTTACGTCTAGTTCACCCTCCCCGCTCTTCCCCCCCTCCGATCCCGTCGCCCCGGCCCCGCCTAAGACGAAGCCAGGACGAAGATAACATCGGGTGGGGACAAATCGAACATCTCCGAGCGCCGCGGCCTTCTCAGATCCGGAACGCGCTGGAACGGATTTGTCCTCGCTCTAACCCCGTCCGACCCTCTTCCCCCCTCCGATCCCGTCGACCCGTTAGAAGCCTCCTAGATGGGGTCCGAGTAGATGGGGTCAGAGGATCGCACCGCATCGGTGATGCATCAGCGATGCCTCGGCAATGCATCGTCGACATCGGCGCGATCCTCCGACCCCGTCTGCTCGGACCCCATCCCCGTCCCTTCCCCCCGTCCGCCCCTTCCCCCCGTCCGCCCCTTCCCCCCCCTCCCTTCCCCCCGTCCGCCCCGTCAACCCCCTCCCTTCCCCCCGTCCGCCCCTTCCCCCCGTCCGCCCCTTCCCCCCCTGCCCGGGCGATGTGGATCGGGGCCGCGGCTGCCAGCAGCGCGTGGGCTACAGGGGTGCGTGTGCGCGGGGGGGTCGGCCTCCGCAGAGGGCGCGGGGGCCTCCTGGGCCCTGCCTCAGGGGGGGGGGGGGGGGCGAATGGGCAGGATAGCAGCTTGGGCCGTCGCTCGGACGTCCACTCCCCGTGCATGTGTCGGCTTCGCGCGTGGTTCGTGCCTTTTGCGAGATGCTCAGGGCTGCTCCTCGATGGTCCCCGCCGAGAAAATAACGCGCACGCCCGAGCGATGCCCAAGGCAAAGGGCAGGAGAGCGAAGCAGCTCACGCAGCTGCTTTTCCTGGGGTTTCCCTGGCGCCGGGAGGCGCCCACGCATCGAGGAATGAGCAGGGCGGCGGGGACGAAACCAGCTGCTCGCAGCAGATGTCGTACCCCCCCCACTTCCCTATCTTCGAGGGGCCCAGGGATATGCAAATAAATAAACAAAAATCCAAGGATCCCCCATACTTTCCAATATTTTCAGGGTGTTCGTCTTCTCCCCACTTCCCATATTCCCTTATGTGATGCTTTTTCCTCCTGGATCCTGTTCTTTCGTGCGGCCCGACTGCTCCCCAGGCCTTGTAAGAGGGGGGGCTTTCAACACGCTGTCCAGGACAGCTTTGCTTTCCTCGTGGCTGAGGGTGATCGCGCTCTCCTTGCTCCCTGTTCCAAGCGTGATGTGGGTATGGCACCAGCGAATCCGCACTGCTGGGGAAACAAAAACCAATCGCCCAATCGCGCGCTCACAACAATGTCCACTGCTGGGAGCATTGGAGTAAGAGGGCCAAACGGACGGGGAAGACGTGGGCGGGGCTGGAAGTCAGTAAGTACGGGATGAGGCGGTGTGTGAGGAGGTTTAGAATAGGATTCATCACTGATATGTTCTTAATGTATGGTCCACGGCATCATACATACGTGACGTTTCTATCCGCCACCGTGCCCTCGGCACGTTGGGGCGTGTCACGATGCTCCTTTGTTGTCTGGTCAGGTACGGCAGGTTCGTGTCGTGCCGCCCTCGGCGTTGGTCTTTGACAACGCGGGGATCGTTCAGCCTTGAAACGGTCGGCCGTTTCCGAAACCTCAGATCGTTCAGCATCGATCGATTCCGGGCCGGCGGCGGCGTTCACAACGTTGAACGCCGGCGGCGGGGTCGCCGTTGATCGATACGACGCGAACCGATAATACAGGTAGTGTTTTCTAGAGCTGACCCTCCTCTCGACATACGCGCCTTTCGAAACCCAGACACTCCGAATATGTTCTCCGGCGTTCTTTTGGCCAGAAGGATACTACACGACAGCTGAGGCAATCCTGCATTTAGGTCGGGCATGTCCCCCTACAAGCTGACTATGGACGAACAATGAAAAAGAGTCACATAGATTCACTCAAGAGTGGTTAAAATATCTCCTTCGGACTATTTTTCACTGTGTTTGAACTTTCCTCCTGTAGATGGACAGGCCCGGCTTAATCCTAGATGACCCCAAGATGCTTGCAAACTGCTCCAAGACATTCGCCTCTCAAGCGATGGGGGTGGGCGACAGGAGGATCATGAAGGGAACGAGCAAAATGCGGAGGAGGAGGAGGAAGAGGAGGAGGAGGAGGAGGACAGGACAGGACATAACAGGACATCCGCATGAGGGGGTCAACGTCGAAACGCCCGCTATGGAGCCGTGGGGTTCGACTTGCAAGATCCCCTGCGAGTGATATCTGCCGCCGACCCGGACTTCTCATCGGGCTGGCACGGGGCGTACCCCGATGATCTATGGAGCGAACTCCGAGGAGGCCCCGTAAGGGAGGCTGGCCTTCTTGCGAGTGCGAGTCCCTACGGGTCATTGCGGGGGGAACAGCTGCTCGCCCTCTAGCGTGCCCACTCCTTGGGGAACGCGCTGGGCGAGCAGGGCTCCCAAGCAGAGGGAGGAAGGCGACACGACCACTCCACAACGACAAGGCGGAGGAAGAGGAGGAGGAGGAGGAAGAGTAGGAGGAGGACGTGGAGGAGGAGAGAGGTGGGAAGAGTTCCCTCCTGAGCGAGGCGGCGATCCACCGCCCACCCCGCGGTCGTCCCATTCCCTGTAAATGGCCCGAACACCACCCCATAACGAAATATTCCAGTGCGGGACGTGATGACCAAATCCGCTTGACTGGCACAAGCACCACCCCAGAGCAGAGACTCCATTCCGAGATATGAGGCTCAGTCCATGTAGGTGGCCCGAGCACAACCCCAAAAGCAAAGACTCGAATTCGGAAAACGAAGTCCCAGTCCCTGTGAGTGGCCCAGCGCCCAAGCATCACCCCCGTAAGCAAAGAGACGCCAATTTGGAGAGAAGACCAGTCCATGTGAGTGGCCCTGACACCACCCCGTAAGCAACGGCACTCCAGTTCAACAGAAGACGACACACCCCTGTATGCAAAAAGACTCCACTCCAAAAGGTGATGTCCCAGTCTGAAGCCACAACCCTTTTCACAATTCGATCCGTGCCTGTTGCTCTCACAACATACATTCCGATTGCCGTGTGCCATATGGGCGCCCAATCTCGCGAACGTTCCGTGCGTCCACTGCGGCCATCTCGTCAGAAGGATACACAGCAGAGCGCAGCGAGTCTCCACATGCAGCAGTAAAACTCTACCAGTGCGCCAATGTGAGCATGATGCAAGACCAAAACATATCGACCAATGAACAGCTCGAGGGGCCACGAGTAACGGCCACACATATCGAAACGTGGACGCATATCCTCTTAACCCTCAGGCCCCGAATCATGAAGATGACCTCCCGCACCACTCTCGGCGGACTGGAAGCATGCGAGATCCCGAGCATCATCGTCGGCTACCTCGCCAGACCAGCCCGCATGCGAGCCGAGCTACGAATATCAAGTCAGACCGGGGTTCCTGCATTGCACAAACATTCAGAGTTGCCAAGTCAGCACACTGTCAGGAGTCTCCTCCTCGCCATACTCGTACATCATAGAATCCACCATGCCACTTGGAGCGTCGTCAAGCGGAGCAAGCACCTCATCCACACAAGACCGCACAGCGGGCAGCAAATGCAGCTTGACTAGGCCAAGCTTGCTCAACACAACATCCGCAGGATCCTCATCTTCGAGAAAACGTGATCTACTGCCGCTTTACTGTGGACAATTCCCCCCCGCCTCTTCCTCTGGAACCCGGGGTCCCCCCCCTCGAAAATCCCCCTCCCGCCCCCCCCCTCCCCGTGAATCGGGGGAGCTCCGGACATACCCGCCGCACGCGTCGGGAGCAGCAGCTTTCACAAGGACCTTTATCCCACAAAGTGGGATAACGCATGTTTAATGCAAGCGAAATTCGTGACATGTTCGTTGCTTCGTGTTCGCTGCCGTGCTGTGCGGTGCGTGAGGTATAGCATAGCACGGCATGAAACGGACAACGCGGGAGCCAACAGTAGAACCGTGGTGCTGCCCCTATGTCAGCACGCGTAGTTACAAGTTCCCGTGGTGCTGCCCCTATGTCAGCACGCGTAGTTACAAGTTCCCGTGGTGCTGCCTGCCCCTATGTCTGAACATGTGTCTCAAGATCTCTGGGGGCTTAGCGGCAACGCCGCCTCCAGGGATGGGTTGCAATGTATTTTGCACTCTAGGTCAGCAGCTTCAGGCCGACTTTCGCCGTAACGCTGCACTTTGGCTCAAGATGCGGAGTCTGGAGGAAAAAGACTCTTCCGCCCCAGGCGTGGTGAAGCGGAGGGCGGAGCCTCAGCGGCAACGCAGGCTCCTCCTTCTCCTAGCCACGTCAGTGGGCACCCTCTTACGTTTGCACCTCCGCTACCCTCACAATCCCAATACTCGACACTCATTCCCCATCCCGCCAGCACTGGCACTTCATATTCTCAAGCTCCTGAGCCAGGGGACCGAGGTATCGGAATTGGTGGAACTCGTCCAGACCACAGTGGGCCCGACCAGCCGGACCCGAAGCAATAAACAGAAGAAGTGAACCCTTGGGGTGGACAATACCCTGCGCACTACCACTACCCAGTGGGCGACCACGAGGCGCTCACAAGGCTCTCCCCCCCCTTCCCCTGGCCCCCCCCCCCGTCCCACGACCCCTTCCTCTCCCCCCCCCTCCAAGAAACTGGGGGGGCCATTACAGGTTCGACCCCCCCCCTCCAGAAAACGAAGGGGGGGGTCACTACCGGTTCGAACCCCACCCCCCCACCGCCGGCAAACGACTCCCGGGTCCCCCACTGTCCGCACCACATCCCCCACCGCTGTCCGCGGCACCACCGTCCCTACTGTCCCCACCGGTGCCCCCACCGCTGTCGCTCTGTCCCCACCGTCCCCGCCACTGTTCCCACCACGGTCCCACTCTCCCCCATTTCCCCACGGTCCCCACCACTGTCCCCACTGTCCCCGCCGCTGTCCCACTGTCCCACTGTCCACGCCGCTGTCCCACCGAGCTGTCCCAGTGTTCCCACACTGTCCCAACTGTCCCCACCACTGTCCCCATCGTACCCCTGTCCCATTGTCCCACCACTGTCCTCACCACCGCCCTCACCAGTGTCCTCACCACCACCGTCCCCGCGACTTCCCGGTGTCCCCGCTGTCCCCACCACTGTCCAACTGTCCCCACCACCACCGTCCCCACCACCGTCCCACTGTCCCCGCCACTGTCCCAGTGTCCCCACTGTTCCCACCGGTGCCCCCACCAGCGTCTCACTGTCCCCACTGTCCCCACCATTGTCCCACCACGGTTCCACTTTCTCCATTGTCCCCACTGCCCCCACCACTGTCCCACTGTCCCCACTGTTCCCACCACTGTCCCACTGTCCCCACTGTCCCTGCCGCTGTTCCACTGTGCTGTCCCACTGTCCACACTGTCCCCACCACTGTCCCGCCGTCCCAACTGTCGTCACCACTGTCCCCAATGTACCACTTTCACCCAACTGTCCTCACCACTTCCTTCACCATTGTCCCCTTCACCACCCCACCACAGTCCCACTGTCTCCACTGTCCCCACCACTGTCCCGCTGTCCCTTCACCACTGTCCCCATCACCACCGTCCCCACCACTGTCCTACTTCCCCAACCGCTGTCCCCACACCACTGTCCCCGCCGCCGCCACCGCCGTCCCAGTGTTCCTACCACTGTCCCAGTCCCGAGGAGCGGGAATCGTTTGCCAGCGGCGAGGGGGGGGGAGGGCTTTTCGAACCGGTAGTTACCCCCCCCTTTTTCGTTATGGACCGGGGGGGGGGGAAGGGGGGGATTCGAACCGACAGTGACCCCCCCCGGTTTTCGAAGGGGGGGGAGACGGGTTGGGAACCCCCAGTGATCCCCCCCGGTTTTCTGCCACCAGCGGTAGAACACGCTCTTTGTTGTCTTCATACGATCATCCCATGCACAATATCACTTCGCGTTCCCTCCGGAGGCCAGGCGCCGAGAAGCGCGCAGCTATCGGAGCCAGGAACAACAACCGACGAGCAAGAGAGCACAGGTGCGTCGACGCTGTACTAGACTTGAGGAGTCTGCGGAAGTGGTACGCAATGTCGTGGACGCTTCGGCTGGTACGAAGAACCCCCTAGATCGCCACCGCCTCCGTGCCACGGGCCGTAACCGCCATGTCCATTCCCCTGGCCAAGGTCATCACCCCGACGCTGCCCAGAACTGCCTTGGCCACCACCAGGAGCATCGCCACGGGGGTCAGCAGGTCTATCACCTCCACCATCAGCACCGTTCCTCGAGTCTGGGCCAGCCAGGAGCAGAACGCCACAACCCAATCCCCTGGCGCCCAGGGTGTCCATGTCCGCGGTCCACTGTCACATGCGTCCGCAAGAGGCCCTCGATGCAGTTCAGGATGTTCAGCAGCACGTCTCAGATGGTCGCGCTGGTGGCACGCCCCATCGAATCCGTGACGACCCTTCACCGTGGACCTCCCCTGCAACGAGAACGAGCCGAGCGTGATGCGGCTGCAGGCGCCCTGCAGGAAGTGCACCCGAACCCACTGGGGCCGCCCCACCAGCACCATCGCCGCCAGGGGGAGGTGGGAGCACGTGCTCCCCGGAAGCTGCAGGGGCAGGCCGGTGTCCGAGCCAAAGCAGCTAGGAGGGAGGAGGGAGGAGGAGGGAGGAGGGAGGAGGGGGAGGGGGAGGAGGAGGAGGAGGAGGAGGAGGAGGAGGAGGAGGAGGAGGAGGAGGAGGAGGAGGAGGAGGAGGAGGAGGAGGATGACGAGAAGAACAGCAGAGCGATGGCGAGGGGGGCGAGGGACAGGAGGAGGAGGACCATGAAGAGAACCAGCACGCAGAGGAGGAGGAGGAGGAGGAGAAAGGAAATGCATCGCTGTGAAAGCCGGGAAAAACAGCAGGGAACAAGCGGCACTAACTTGAAGCAAATGGCGGCACGCACAGGAGGGGACACGGCGGGTTCGTGCCGTGACGTCGGCGATGGTCTCTGACACCCTATGGATCGTTCAATCTTGAACGATCGCGGTCTCCCGATCCTGCGGATCGTTCGATGTCGTCAGATTCCGCGCCGCTGGCGGCGTTCAACCTTTCACGGTGCCAAGGTCGCGGCCGCGCCGACAGGACACGAACCTACCGCATGGCGACGGGGCGGCCTTCCAGGCCCCGAGAGGCGCGCAATGGGCAGGCTCCAAGGGGCCGACCGCCTCAGAGAAAAACCCTGCCCTCTTCGAGGGGGCAACCCCTGCGCACCCCCGCCCTCGCCCCCTCTTGCTGGAAGCCAGCTGGTGTCCCAGCAGGTCGGAGGATCGCGCCGCAAAGGCGATGCACCGGCGGCGTCGGGAGGGAGAATGTCTGGCCCAAGATCGGGCCGCATCGCCGATGCGTCCGCGATGCCTCGCGATTCTCCGACCCTGTTGGCTCACACGCATGCGGGCGGCCTGCATTTGCGCGCCACCGGAGGCGGTTGAGACAACAGATCGCTTCGGGGATCAGAGGTCGCGAGCTGTATGCCTGCACCCGTCCCGGCCGTGCCCGTCCTGGGCCCCAGAGAAATCGTGGAGAGTGACGATGAAGAAAGGGGGGGAGGAGGGGGAGGAGAAGGAGGAAGGGGGGGGGGGAGGGGGAGGGGGAGGAGGAGGAGGAGGAGGAGGAGGAGGAGGAGGACACCACAGTGAGGAACGATGAGGTAAACCTAGCAGCCTGCAGCTGGAACGGATCTTGGGATCCAATGTCTTAGGCATCGCCCCGGACGCTGCTGCGTGACGGCCCCCCTGGCCCCCCCTTGCGGCCACACGGGCAATCGAAACATGGCATGTGAATGAAGATCAAGAGCTCCGTCGCCGGCCGCAGCGAGATGTCCCAAACAAAAAACTCCGATGTGGAAAGGCCATGAACCCCGATCAGAACTAGAATTGCCATTCACCCATGTGCCGGCTGCAGTCGTCATCCTAAACTACGCCGACCCCAGGCCCAGGATCGGCCTGACCAGAGGACCGCTGCAAGAGCATAGCTTGCGCTCTGCGATCGCGGCCCTCCCTCCGACCGAAGCCGATACCTCCGCCCGCGACCCAGCTGCGCGTCGCCGCGCTGGGAGGCCCCCGAAGGACAACGGCGCAGCTAAGACGCGGGCAGGGCGCCGCCGGCACTGGCTCGGCCAGGCGCGAGCGGATGGGGGTTGGGAGGACTGGTGAGCGGAGGGGCCCGACGGCGAGAAAGGCGCCGTCCCGAGTTGCTCGGCCAGGTGCCGCAAGCGGGTGGAGCATGGAGTCGGCGGCGAGCTGTAGGGCCCCGCGCCGAGATGTGGAGCGAGAAGTCCGCCCGTGCAAAGCACAGGAACAGGGAGGGAGGAGGGAGTGAGAGAGAGAGTGAGAAAGAAAGAACTAAAGAAAGAAAGAAAGGAAATAAAGAGCTAAAGAACTAAAGAAAGAAAGAAAGAACTAAAGAAAGAACTAAAGAAAGAGAGAGTGAGAAAAAAAGAAAGAAAGAAAGAACTAAAGAAAGAAAGGGACCCCGCTCACTTCTTGGGCAGCCGCGTCGCGCGCGCCTCCTGCGAAAAGCACGGCCGGAGCCGGAGAGTAGCGGCAAAGCCCGCCCCTCATCGCTCTGCGGTACTTCTCTTCCTCATCCTTCCTCCTAACTCCTCCCTCCTCCATCGATTTCCTTCTGAATAACTCCTCCCTATCGCACCCCGAGGCCAGTCGGAAGGGCGGGCCCAGCGTTTCGCCTCAGATTTCCGTATCACTCAAGAGCCTGAAGCTTAGAAACTGACAGCAGTTTCACACATTGAGGGTGGCCGCTTCCAACATGTGGCTCTCGCCTCAGCCCCGCGCACATTCGACTAAAATGTTGGACGACTGTTACCGCTTGAGGGCGGGCCGTTTTCAAAATGTGGCTATCGTTTTAGCGCCGCGCACAGTTGTTTCAAGCATTTGTCAGATGTTCAATGGTTCCCATCTTTTACGTAGCAACAATTGCGTTTAGGAGCGATTCAGGATCGTCCGGGCGCTGCAGTTACGTTTATTCGCGGCGTTGCAATCCAGGAATGGTGTTCTGACAAGGTTCAGGATCGTCAAGACGCAACAGTCAGTTTGACGCGTGACGTCAGGGTCAAAAAAATCTGTTTGGGCACGCGTCAAGAATTTCACACGGTTGTCTCCTAACGGAGCACCTCCCTCAGTGGAAACGAACCCTTGTAGGGGCCTATGAAGAGGGAGCTTGGAGGGAAATTGAATTCCAACATCGTTGATGGAGATTGGGCTACCACTGGTCCCCTAAAACGAATACTCGCGCAGACAGCGTCATGGGAAGTGAATGTTTGGAGCGCCGAGAGGTACACGACTGAAGGAGGGAATGGGCAAACAAAGGTGATACACACGAAAGCCACCAGAGAGCACCAACAAAGGCCCCACCTCCAACAAACTGTGATTACTGGTATGCTCTTCCCTACCTTAACATAGAAGGGGGGCCAGCACGGTACCTCAACAGGATATCAGGGTACAGTTACGACAATGACAATGCATGGGACAACTATCCTCCAGTTCGAGAAGTGCGCCGAGAGAGAGAGAGAGAGAGAGAGAGAACAGGATTGAGTAGGAGAATTGGGCCCCCCCAGCAGAAGTTTGGAAAGCAGAGGCCTCCTGCTTCTCCCCCCTCTCCTTTTTAACTTGTCGTGTCGTCCTCTCTTCCCCCCTCGCTTGGGAGCCCTGCTCGCCCAGCGCGTCCCCTACCATGGGGCACGCGGAAAGTCCAGCAGCTGCTCCCCCCGCACTGCCCCGCAGGGACTCGTGCTCACGAGGCAGCGAGCCTCTCTAACGAGGCCACCTCGGAGCTCACCCCTTGAAGCTTCGAGGTATGCCCCCTGCCGGCCCTGGTGAGAAAGAAGTCAGGGCTGTTGCACAACCAGATCGCAGGGGACTTTGCAGACAAGACGCGCGCCAGGCACCGGTCTAGGTATGTTGACGTTGACTCGCTTATGCGGATGTCCTGTCTTGTCCTCCTCCTCCTCCTCCTCCTCCTCCTCCTCCGCCTCCTCCATACTCCTCCATACTCCTCCTCCTCCTCCTCCTCCTCCTCCTCCTCCTCCTCCTCCTCCTCCTCCCCGTTTTCATCCTCCTCCCCCCCAAAAATACAAAAATGCATGCTTGGGGGCAGGGGGCCCATCGGGACGGCAGGGAGCCCATAAGCGGTTGGCGCCTCCTGTCTCGGAAGGGCACGAACAGAGTCGGCGACTGGCCGCGGGACTGGCGGAGAGCGGCGGAGGGTACCTGAGCGCCCAGGTAAGACGAAAACAGGACCAGGTCAAACCGAGACTCTCTGAGATAAAGGAAAGTTGCCGTAGAACCCCGCAGATGCGGATAAGAATAAGGGGGCGGTGGGGACGTTGGCACTCTGCGGGGCTCCGGAGAGGCTCCTCGCAGGTGCCACAGTTTCACAAATTGTATAACGAGCCCGCCGCAGGCGCCGAGATTTTCGTTAAACCGATGTGGGTGGGTCGCGGCTGGGTCGCGGGTGGGTCGCGGGTGGGTCGCGGGTGGGTCGCGAGATGGGTCGCGGGTGGGTCGCGGATGGGTCGCGGGGTGGGTCGTGGATGGGTCGCGGGTGGGTCGCGTGGGTCGCGGATGGGTCGCGGGGTGGGTCGCGGGGTGGGTCGCAGGGTGGGTCGCGGGTGGGTCACGGGTGGGTCGCGGATTGGTCGCGGGTGGGTCGCGGGTGGGTCGCGGGATGGGTCGCGGGTGGGCCGCGGGGTGGGTCGCGGGGTGGGTCGCGGGGTGGGTCGCGGGGTGGGACGACGACCACAAACAAACAATGCAACAAGCAGAATCCTCACCACGGAGCCTCGCTTCGGCCACGGACCCAGGGACAATGAATGACCGTTCAGCCCCCTCACTCTGACCCTGTGACGTACCTAAAACCTGCCAGCACAATGCAGGCGCCGTCATCTGTCGTGCGAGCAACATGGGATGCGCCCGCGTGGCACGATTCACCGGACAACAACAGAAGGACGGGGAGCGAAGACCCAGGCTTGAGGAGGAAATGACGGCGGGAACGAAGGGCAGGAGAAAAACGCGTGGGCGGCCGAACCGTCAGCGCGGCACCAGCTGAGGGAAGGTGGCAGGGGCAGAGGAAGACGACGAAAGTGACGGGAGGAGACCGAAGAGTCTTGCTTGTGTCGGTAGTACGCTACAGATGCAGCGTTGCCTGCGCCATGTCGCCGCGGCGCTCGTCGAACATGATGAAACCTGCTTATAGTTAGTGCAAGAAGCGAGCGAGGCTTAGCTCGGTCGCCAGCTTCTCTGTTTCCTTCCAGCCGCCCCCCGAACTCGAAACAACCCCCAGGTAACAGAGACGGCGTCACTCCGCTGAACCCAAGGATGGCGAGGTCTCCTGGTGGTCTGCGTAAGACTTCATTCAGGTGGACCCCCCCGCAACCCTCGAAAGCGGCGAGCATTTCGCAGATAGCAGCCCCTCAGGGATGGCGAGGTCTAATCCGAATCTGTGTGGTGCCTCACTCCGCTGGACCCCCAGCAACCCTCACAAGTGGCGACAGTTTCGCATATCGCAGCCCCCCGGGGAAAAGGCGAGGTCTAATCTGAACCTGGGCGGTGCCTTACTCCGCTAGACCCCCAGCAGCCCTCGAAAGTGGCGACAATTTCGCATATCGCACCCCCCCGGGGAAAAGGCGAGATCTAGTTAGTCTGGATCAGGGTGGTGCCCCATTCCGCAGGACCCCCAGCAAACCTCGAGAGTGGCAACCATTTCGCAGATCGCAGCCCCCAAGGAAGGGCGAGGTCTAATCTGAATCTGGGTGGTGCTTCACTCCGCTGGACCCCCAGCAAACCTCGAAAGTGGCGACAGCTTCGCAGATCGCAGACCCCCCCGGGGATGGCGAAGTCTAATCTGAATATGGGCGGTGCCTCACTCCGCTAGACCCCCCAGCAGCCCTCGGAAGGGCAACGGTTTCTCAGACCGCAGCCTCCCCAGGAACGGCGAGGTTTAATCGGAATTTGGGTCGTGCCTTACTCCGCTGGACACCCCAGCAGCCCTCGAAAGTGGCGACAATTTCGCAGATCACAGCCCCCTCCCCAGGGATGGCGAGGTGAGGTCGAGTCTGAATCTTGGTGGTGCCTCACTCCGCTGGATCCCCCGAAACCCTCGAAAATGCCGACAGTTTCGCATATCGCAGCCCCCAAGAGAGAGGAGGAGGGAAGAGAGGAGGAGGAGGAGGGAGGCGGGGAGAGGCGGACCTAGCAGTGCTGTATTCGAAACGAGTACTCAACGCAGGAGGGTGGAGAAGATACAATAAGTACCCTGCGACGTACCCAACCCAGTTGTATCAAGTGGCAAGAGGAGTTAGCCCAAACTTGCCAGGACGATGAGGGTGCAGGCGCCGTTATATATGTTGTGCAAGCTACACGGGATGCTCTCGCGTGGCACGGTTCACAGAAAAACAACAGAGCGACGAGGAGATAGGGCCCAGGCTTGAGGAGGACATGAAGCGGGAACGAAGGGCAGGAGGAGGACGCGCGAGGGGCCGAATCGTCATCGCGAGAGCAGCGGAGGGAAGGTGGCAAGGGCCAGAGGACCACGACGAAAGTGACGGGAGGAGACCGAAGAGTGCTGCTTGTTCGGTGCAGCGCTGGCGATGCAGCGCTGCCTGTGCCATGTCGCCGCGGCGCTCGAAAAGGATCCAGCCTGCTTGCAGCCAGTGCAGGAAGCGTGCGAGGCCCAGCTCGCTCGCCAGCAGCTCTGCCTCGCGCCTGCTCGCCAGCAAAGTCTGCGGGAGCAGCACGCTCGAAGGCGAGCTGCGGGGTCTGCGGGCGGCCCGCGGGCCAGGAAATCCAAGCCCGGGTCGCAGCCCCCCTGGGGATGGCGAGAACAAATTTGAACCTGGGTAGGAAGTCGCTCCGCTGGACCGCCCAGCAGCCCTCGAAACTGGCGGCAAGTTCGCAGATCGCGGCCCCCAAGGCGAGGCGAGGTCGAATCTGAATCCGTGTGAGACGTCCCTCCGCTGGGCCCCCCAGCGGCCCTCGAAAGTGGCAGTTTCGCAGATCGCAGCCCCCCAGAGATGGCGAAGTCTGATTTGAATCTGCGTGGGGCGTCACTCCGCTGACCCCCCAGCAGTTCTCGAAAGTGACGGCAATGTTGCAGATCGCAGCTCCCCAAGGATGGCGAGGTCAAATCTGAATATGCGTGGGACGTCCCTCCGCTGGATCCCCCCGCAGCCCTCGAAAGTGGCGACAGTTTTGCAGGTCGCAGCCCCCCAAGGATGGCGAGGTCTGATTCGAATCTGCGTGGGACGTCACCCCTCTGCACCCCAGCAGCCCTCGAAAGTGGCGACAGCTTCGCAGATCGCCCCCCCCCCCCCCCCCCCCAAAGATGGCGTGGTCAACTCTGAATCTGGGTAGGGCGTCACTCCGCTGGATCCCCAGCAGCCCTCCAAAGTGGCGACAATTTCGCAGATCGCAGCCCCCCCCCCAGGGATGGCGAGGTGTAGTCTGAATCTGCGTGGGACGTCACTCCGCTGGACCCCCAAGCAGCCCTCGAAAGTGGCGACAATCTCGCAGATCGCAGCCTCCCCAGGGATGGCGAGGTCAAACCTGGATCTGCGTGGGACGTCGCCCCGCTGGACCCCCCAAGCAACCATCAACATTGGCGACAATCTCGCAGATCGCAGCCCCCCCAAGGATGGCGAGGTGTAGTCTGAATCTGCGTGGGACGTCACTCCGCTGGACCCCCAAGCAGCCCCCGAAAGTTGCGGCAATTTCGCAGATCGCAACCACCACAAAGATGGCGAGGTCTAATTTGAATACGGGTAGGACGTCGCTCCGCTGGACCCCCCAGGCAGCCCTCGAAAGGGGCGACAGTTTTGCAGATCGCAGCCCCCCAGGGATGGGGAGGTCTGATCTGAATCTGCGTGGGGCGTCACTCCGCTGGAGCCCCCAGCAGCCCTCGAACGTGGCCACAACTTCGCAGATCGCACTCCCCCCCGGAGATGGCGAGGTCTAATTTGAATACGGGTAGGAGGTCACTCCGCTGGACCCCCCAGCAGCCCTCGAAAGTGGCGGCAGTTTCGCAGATCGCGGCTCCCCAGGGATGGCGAGGTCAAATCTGGATATGCGTGGGACGTGGGACGTCACTCCGCTGGGACCCCCAAACAGCCCTCGCAAGTGGCGACAGTTTGCAGATCGCGGCCCCCCAGGGATGGCGAGGCCTGATCTGAATCTGCGTGGGGCGTCACTCGCTGTACCCCCCAGCAGCCCTCGAAGCTGGCGACCAGCCTGGCAGATCGAAGCCCCCCAAGAATGGCGAGGTCAACATTGATTCTGGGCAGGGCGTCACTCCTCTGGATCCCCCAGCAGCCCTCGAAAGTGGCGACAGTTTCGCAGATCGCAGCCCCCCCCAGGGATGGCGAGGTTTGACTTGAATCTGCGTTGGACGTCACTCCGCTGGACCCCCCAGCAGCCCTCGACAGCAGCGAGAGCTTCGCAGATGGCAGCCCCCCCCAGGGACGGCGAGATCGAATCCGAATCTGGGTAGGACGTCGCTACGCTGGACCACCCAGCAGCCCTCGAAAGTGGCGACAGACTCGCAGATCGCAGCCCCCCCAAGGATGGCGAGGTCTAATCCGAACCTGCGCGGGACGGCACTCCGCTGTGGACCCCCCAGCGGCCCCCGAAAAGGGCGACCGTTTCGCAGATCGCAGCCCCCCCCCCCCCAGGGATGGCCAGGCAGGAGACGCAGGAAGGAGCGACGGGAGAGGCAGCAGAGCAGGGGAGAGGGGGCGGGAGGAGAAGGTGTGCGACCGCAGTGCTCCATGCAGAAACGAGTGCCCAACGCAGGAGGGCTTGGAGTTCTTAGGGGGCAGACAAGCCCACCTCGCTTTTGACCACCCTCGCTTCCAAGAGATACCAAGCGATGCCAAACTACGGCCTGTACTGGTCAGGCCGCTTGACGAGGAGGCGCGTGGTATGACTTGGTTTTGCCTGGAAGCGAAAGCGGGGTAGGTAATTCACGCTCTGAATTCTAAAAGTTTGGCGTTCCGCGCTGATTTCTTAGATCTGGGCCAGCGGCGAGAACCCCCCCCCTCCCTGGCGCGCGGAGCGCGCCCGGCCCTGGAAGCGCCGCCGCGGGGGCCAAGGCGCAGAGCCGAGAGAACTCCGCGCGGATCGTCGAACAGCTCATCCGGCGGCTCTGAAGGACGTCTTTGGCGCCGCGGTCACCTCAGAGCCTCCTGGACCGCTCCGGGAGCGCTCCGGAACGCTCTGGAACGGACGTGTCCTCGCCCGAGGCCCGCTCGACCATGCCCCCCGTCGGCCACACGCAAGGGTGGCCCTGGGCAAGAGTGACCCCTGGTGCGCGACTTCACGGGGGAAGCTGGTTTGCCAAACCCAGGCGCGCAAGCCGCTGCTACCGCTTCGCGCTCAACCATTGGGGGACCCCTTTGCAGGAGAGCCCAAAATCGAATCGATCAATCGAATGGGCGATCGAAATTAATCGGATCGGCGGAAATCGGCGGCCGAGTCGGGAGAAGTCGAGTCGGCTGAAGTCTTCAGAGCAGTGAGGCCTCATGAAGAAGTCGGCATCCCGAACCGGAATCCGCAGTCGAATCGAATCGGAGCCGGAACCCATCGAAATCGAATCGAATCGCATCGGAGGCACCGAAACGAGCCCTGCCCGTGGGCCCGCACCACGAAGTCCCTCTGGCGAAAGGTCCCTCCTGCGCCCAGCCGAGCCGCGGCCCTCCGAGGCGCCGCTCGAGGTGCTCCCTTGGCCACGGCGAGGGCCCTCCCTGCCCCGGGGCCCGGGAGAGGCCTGCTGCCGAGGGTCCACGCAAGGCACGGCCTGCCGGGGGCCCTCCCCGGCCATCGCTTGGACGTCCATTCCCTGTGTTTTTTTGGTTTCGTGCGTGGCTTTTTCGCCAAATGATCAAGGATGCTCCTCGATGGTCCTCGCCGAAGGAAAAATGCACACGTCCGAGCGATGCCAAGCTCCGGGGGCGGCGAGCAGCGGAAGAGCGGGGCCGCACCGGTCGGGGGAGCCGACACGGGTACGGAAATCAGGGGCGCAGAGCCCAAGAGGAGTGGCTGTTCATTCTGGACGGGGTTCGCTGTCGGCGTCGCCGCGCGTATTGTGTTCATTGGAGACACAGGCTCGCCTGGCCAACACCTGCCGCTGTGTTTTTTGGACAGCATTTGATGTTGGGCATCGTACCCGCTTTTTCGGTACCCATTTCGGCCGCCCAAGACTGACACGGGGCCCCTGACTCAGGGGTGGTGCGGCCGGCACGGTGTTTCTGGTACGGCTCGGCCCTGGGCCTGCAGGGGGCGCTCGAGGGCGGCCCAGTGCTCGGCATCTTGTCTCAATCTGCCCTACGTCTTGGCTTCTGGTTCTCACGGCGACTGGTTGCGGCAACGCTGCGAAACCTGCTGACCCTCCCCCTCCTCCTCCTCCTCCTCCTGCTGCTGTTGCTGCTCCTCCTCGATCTCCTCCTCCCCCCCCTCCTCATTCTCCCCCCCCCTCCTCCCTCCTCCTCCTCCTCCTCCTCCTCCTCCTCCTCCTCCTCCTCCGCCTCCTCCGCCTCCGCCTCCTCCTTTTCCTCCTCCTCCTCCGCCTCCTCCTCCTCCACCTCCTCAATTTCCCCCTCCTCCTCCGAATCTCGCCTTGCCAAGTACGGAAGGGGGGCAGCTTTCAAAATGAGCCTCTCGCCTTGGCGCCGCTCACTGTCGTCTGAACAGTTTGCAACTGGTTCAAGGATGGAGGTGAGCGGTTTTCATAATGGGGCTCTGGCCTAAGCACCGCGCACAATCGTCTTAAAAGTGTGCAACCGTTTCAACAATAGATGCGTGGGCTGTCAGAGTGGGGCTCTCGCCGTAGCGCAACGCACATTGTTCTTCACAATTTGCAACATTTGAAAGACGGCTGATGATGTTGCTGCTGCTGCTGCTGCTGCTGCTGCTGATGATGATGATGATGATAAAGATGTGGTGATGATGCCGGTAACGCTGAAACCGGTCCCAACTGCGGCCGGCAATGCGCTGCTCTACAAAGACGGTGCTAGCCGCCCGGCGGGAACGTCCGACACATGATGGTGATGATGATGATGATGATGATGATGATGATGATGATGATGATGATGATGATGATGCTGATAGTGACGCCGCTGCTGCTGCTGCTGCTGCTGCTGCTGATGATGATGATGATGATGATACTGATGATGATGCTGCTGATGATGATGCTGCTGATGTTGATGCTGGTGATGTTGATGATGTTTCGTTAATAACGTGAGGCTCTCGCTCGAGTCTCCCTTGGCTTTCAAAGCCGGGCGCTTCAAGACCTGCAGCACTGCACGGATCGAGGGCGGCCCCTTGTCAGACAGGTGCTCTCGCCGCCACAACTGTAAGAGCACATCTCTTCACAGGGCTGAACCTGACCGGCGTTTTTCGTTTTCGCTTAGTGTTCGTTTTCCCTCGCTTTTGTCTCCAATCCGCCTTTACCGCAAAACGAAATCGAAACGAACACGGCCCACGAAATCACCGAAAACACCGTTCAGGTCCAGCCCTGTCTCTTTATTTCCGGCGATAATGGGCATTATAGGGGGGGGGGGGGGGAAAGGGGCCAGGGGGGCGGTTCAATGTAACGCCTCCCCCCCCGAGCGCACGGGGCGGCAGTGTCGGAGCGCACTGGGGGGGGAGGGGCGTTGCGTATTGGGGGGGGGCAGGGGGGGGGGCCGGGGGCTACAATGCTCAGTATGCCCCAAGCAAGGAAGGCACACGCTCCTCGGAGCTCATGGCCACAACTGTAAGCAGGTGTTGCACGGATGGAGGAGCAGTCCTCTGTTCACAAAGGGGGTATCGCTGCACACATCGCTGAGTTCTGAATTGCCTGACTAAATTTGTTTCTTGCATTCGTGATTACGCGCCGGAAGGATGCAAGGCAATTCCGCTCCAAAACAGCACCCCGCCCAACTGACAAGCCCACAGTGTGCTGGTCTTTCATGGGTGGCGCTTCTTGCGATCAGAGAGAAAGCACCCGTCCCTACAAGCTTTCAGAGCTTGCAGGGGCGAAAGAGGAGGGGAATTGAAACGGAACAGTTTATTGCAGCATCGCTGATGCATCTTGGGTTTACTCTGGCCCTCCTCCTTGTCTTCCTCCCCCCCCCCACCCACGCTGCCCCTCGTGAGGAGGAGGAGGCGGATGAGGATGATGGGGAGCGAGGAGGAGGGGCAGGCGGGGAGTATGGGGAGGAGGGAGACGGAACGGGCCGATGCAACATTAGGCCACTCGGAGCGTCCACTCGAAATTCAAGACGAGGGCCCCGTGCTTGCCGTTGAGACAGGACTGCAGCTCCGAAAGCATAGCCGCCGCCCATCGGCGTGGACGCTGCAACACGGAAGCGCACACTCCTCCAGCAGGGTGCTTGTCTAACTTGACACTGGGAGGGGCAACATCGACACATGGGGCAACTCGCCGCCTGGGCCCAGCCGACCCACAGCCCAAGTGGCGAGCGGCGAACATAGATCGGGCGCAGCCCCGCAGTCGCCGAAGGGGGCACGATTTACACCGAGCTATGTCGACCTCCTCGTATTCGTATTCGTCTTCGTCTTCGTCTTCGGCTTCTTCGTCGTCCACCTCCTGCTCCTGCGGCTACTCCTCATGCTCTATGAGTTCGCATCCATCCTCCCTCCCCCTCCTCCTTCCTTTCCCCTTTCCAGACCCACGCTGCTTCACACATTAAACCGTAGGTTGTACCGTGGAGGTGACGCTACATTGCACGGAGGGCTGCCTCGGGCGAAGGGGGGGGATAGCGACAGGGGGGCTTGAGAATCAGCTCATGGAGCTGACTTTCCCGGCGCCTCCTGGCGCCGGAGGCGCCCACGCATTTAGGAATGGGTTTTCGCGGTGGGGCCGACACCAGCTGCAGGCAGCAGATTTCGTACCCCCCCTTTCCCGATCCCCCCCCCTTTCGTGCGGCCCGACTCCTTGCTTGCGCCAGCCGTGGAGCCGCGGCAGAGGTGCACCCCAGCCTACGCGCCACGGGCTGCGGCGGTGGCACGTGGCTCGGCGACCTGCGCGGCGGGAGGCGCCGCCGGCTGCGCCGCGGGACGCGGCGCGCGAGAGAAGGACCCGGGCTTCGCCACGGGTCGCGCCGCGGGCCGCCCACGCGGTGAAGCGGCCTGCTTCGGATTGCGCCAATGCCACGGGTTGCGCCCTCGGCCGCCCGCACTCGGGCTGCGTGCCACCGGTGGCGTGGCAGGCTGCGGCCTCGCCCGCCGAAACTTCAGGACGGCCTGAGGCTGGTCGAGCCACAGCCTGGGCTTCGGCCGCCGGATGTGCAGCATCCTGCTACTGGGCGCGAGCCGTTCCAGACAATCAGTCAACCAACAAAACTTTCCAGAGAGATCATTCGCGCTACGAAAAGCAGTCGCTAGCAACGCGCCAGGTCGAAATGTTGGAAGCGAACACCTCAATAACACTTGCACGATTGTCGGGCCATGGAACATGAGAAAGACTCGAGCGAGAACTTGTTTTGAAAAACAAACACTCTATCCGTGTTGCCATTGGGTACATGTGAGACGGCTGGGCACGAAACTAGGGCGAGAATCACATTCGGAAACGACCTACCCTCCATCCGTGAATCTGTTCAAGCTTTTCACTCGAATGCGCATGGCGCTGACGCGGCAACCACATCTTGAAAATGGCCCGTCATCCATCCATGTGGAAATTCAAACTTCGGGGTCACAAACGGCAAAGAAATACCCAGAGAAGCGCCCGACCCACCCTGACAGACACGTCTCGTGGTGCGACAAAGACAAATTACGCAGGCACGCGTCGTGCCGACTTCGGCGTCGGTTCCTGACACCGCGGGGACCCTTCAACCTTGAGCGATCGGCCGTTTCCGAAACGTCCGGTCTTTCAGCATCGACCGACTCTGGGTCGCCAGCGGCGTTCAACGTGGAACGCCTGCGGCGGGGTCGCCGCTGGTCGACACGACACGAACCTGCCGTACAGTCGGACCCAGGCCAGAAGAGCATCCCTCGAGAACATGAGACCCTCCACCGGCCGAAGCACACACAGAACGTCCAAGGGTAGCCCCCCCAAGGACGCACAGGAACACATCCATCAAGCATGCAGAGCACGGGGGCATCCTCCCCGAACCGACCTCGACCTTATACAGATCGGGGGCGCGAAAACGTGGATCAGCGATCCATGGATCTGGCGCGCGGTCGCCAACTCCACGGATCGGGGGAAGCGCCCTGCCCCAAGTGCGGCCAGTGCCGCCTCGTTTGGCGGCGGGAATCCGCGATTTCCCCTGGAAGCGGGACCCGCCGCTAATTTGCGCCCCCTTCATCCATGTTTGCGCTCGCCTGAACCTGGAATTAGGTCTGGCATGTCCTCCTACATGGGGATCTTGGATGACATACAAAAAGAAGCACCAGATGCTCAAACAAAAAACATATCATACTAGAAAGAACGCCCCCCGACTATTCTTTGACTGTTTTTGAATGTCCCTGCTGTAGAGGGGCATGCCCGACTTACACCTAGGACCTAGGTTTATGTTGTTCCCATCGTAGTTAAGGACCGCATTTCAGAAACAATTTCGAGCAACCCGAAAAGTGTCGAAACAGTGTCGAAGGAGTATCGCCTCCCAGGGTTCGACACGTGAAAACCCTCTAGTTTCGGTACTTTCCTGGGGCTCGAAATTCTTGCTGGTGATCAAGGCTAAAGTAGGTTGCAACATCATAAGCCTAAGTCGAACACATTTTTTGTTTTACCCGCGGGAGCCGTCAGCGGGGGTCCGGGGCTGGACCTGACCAGCCCTGGACCCTGGACCCCCCAACCGCCTTCACGAGGCAATCAAGGTCGGAATGCACGACGGAGTACGTCGAAAAACGCGAAGCGGACCGCGAGCGAGAGCGCCGGCAGCGTTGAGAGGGACAACATCGGACTGGGACAGAGCGGAGGTCTCGGTCGGACCGTAGCCGTCACTCCTTGGGAGAAAGGGATGCGGCGGCAGGCCTCCAGAGGTCCCCCGCGGGTCTCTGGAGGCCCCACAAGGGGGGCTCCCCGGGCGCCCCCGGACACCTCCGGAGGCCCCAAGAAGGACCACGACGCGCCCGGTCCTCGATGCTCGAATCTCGGGGAGGGTCTCGACAGCTCCCCGCTCCTCTGAACCCCAGCGCCTTCCTCCCCCACCCCTCCCTCTCTGGCACCCCCCCCTTGCCCCATGGCGGGGGGCGGAGGAGGAGGAGGAGGAGGAGGAGGAGGACGAGGAGGAGGAGGAGGAGGAGGAGGAGGAGGAGGAGGAGGACGAGGAGGAGGAGGAGGAGGAGGAGGAGGAGGAGCAGGAGGACGAGGAGGAGGAGGAGGAGGAGGAGGAGCAGGAGGAAGGGGAGGAGGAGGAGGAGGAGGAGGAGGAGGAGGAGGAGGAGGAGGAGGAGGAGGAGGAGGAGGAGAGGGAGGAGGAGGAGGAGGAGGAGGAGGAGGAGGAGGAGGAGGAGGAGGAGGAGGAGAAGGAGGGATCCCACAACCAAATCCTCCCCGTGGCTCGCGCGCCTTCGCGCTGCCCGCCCGGTCCTTGGGGCTCTGCCCCGCCTTCTTCTCCCGCTTCGGCCTCTGGGCGGCCGGCTCCTCGGGGGCGGCCGGGAGGGGGGCGTCCAAGAGGGGGGGGGGGGGGAGCAGACCGGGGCCGGCGGCTCGTGCCTGGCCGACGGGGCGGGGGAGGGGGGCTGGGGACGCAAGGACCCATAGGAAGAGGCGCCCTGGAAGCTGGGGGGGAGGCCTCGTGGCCCACGCCACGACATGATACCCATGCCCGCCCCCCGAATCAGATCACCCCCCTCTCGGCCGCCCCCGAGCTCCCCCGCGAGCGACGCGACGCCGAGCTCCGGGACGGGGCGGGGCGACGCGGCCGCGAGCTCCGCCGCGAGGGACGCCCGGGGCGGGACGCAGCTGGTGAACTCCGGGTCCTGCGGGCGGGCCCGTGGCGGGCGGGCGCCGCCCCGCGCGGGCGCTGGGAGGAGGAGCCCCGGCGCCGAAGGCTCGCCTCCGCTCGGACGTCCATGCCCCATGCCCCGTGCGATGTTTCGACGTCGTGCGTGTCATTCTTCGCCAGAGGATCCAAGGGGGCTCCTCGGCGGTCCTCGCCGGAGCAGACATGCACGCGAAAGCGAGCGATGCCAGGCAGGAGAGAGCGGGGCGCGCGAGAAGGCCAGCACAGCACACCGACAGCACCGCGAGAGGGCTTAGAGGGGGGGGGGCACGGGCAACGGGGGCCACCCAGGGGCCACCACGCGAGCGGCCGAGAGGGGGGCCGTGGGACCGGACATGCGCTGAGGCCATGAAGAGTCACTGGGCTCTGAAACCCGCGTGCTTGTCCGCAAACGTGCGAGCTGTGCTTGCGTCAGGGAGCGCGGTGCGACGCAGCGGGGTACCATTTCTGACCGATCGTGTTCACAAGCAGGCCCACGAATCACGGACTCGAAAGTCGGGCTCCTTGGGTCCCACCCTCGCCATCAGCATACCTCATGAACCAACCTTCGAGGGATAAGGGGTTGGGGAAGGGGGAAGAACTTGCACTTTGATGTGTCGTTCGCTAGCAGTCGGATGTGCATGTCGACTTGACTTTCTGCTGCGACTTGCACGTACTTAACGATGTGAATTCTGCTACAATTTAGATACAGCCTCCAGATTGATAGTCGATTGTGATGTCGGTCACAGTACTACTCGATGTCTAGTTATACATACCTGTCACTACCAATATCGATTCGCATGTCGTCGTTAATATCGGTTCGCATGTCGGTTTGCTATTCAATATGCTTGTTGCTTTGTAAATCTCATTGGATGTCGATAAATATGTGTACATACATGCTAGTGTGGAGATCATTTTTTTATTCCGGCCGGTAACGCTCGTTACCCGGGGGGGGGGGGGGGTCGTGCCCCCCGGGTAACGGTAACGCTTGGGCTGGGCGGGGTATGGCGAAGCAGGGGCGCTCTGCGATCGCCATAGTATGCGCGCGAGCAGCACTCTCTGCCTGAGAGCACCACAGTGGCTTGCGATTCGAGTACAAGCGCAAAGCCCGCCGCGTGGTCCCGGCACCACGCCCGCGCCCGCGCGCGCGACGACGATGATCGACGAGCGACGAGCGACGAGGTCGACGACGACGACGACGACGTTTGCCGCCTGTTTCGGCCTCCGGAGGCCGTTTTCGGGCGCCGTCGACGACGACGACGACGACGACGACGACGACGACGACGACGACGACGACGACGATTCGAGTACAAGCGCAAAGCCCGCAAGCACCAGCATCGCGCATGCGAGCGCCGCAATGGCCTGCGAGCGCCCACAGTGCGCCTGCGACCACCACACCACAGTGCGCATGCCTTCGGGCACCAGCATGTTGGAGGGGAAGACCGAGACCCCCCCCGCGTACGAGCGTTACCGTTACGGGGGGGGGGGGGGGGGAGAGGCCCGGGTAACGAGCGTTACCCCCCAGAGGATAAAAAAACAATCTCGTGGATCTCGATGTAGTCGTAGATGATCTGTCGGTGTGTGAGCACACGTGCATGCCGATTGCACGTGTACTAGCATGTAAGTGTGTGTTGATTGACAATTCGACTCGCTTTCGGACTCGGGCTTCGCTGTACATGCTGAGTGGCTTTACCCTTGGATTCAAAATTGCAAATCGTTTGCACTTAGATTTCATGTCCTGCAACATTATCCCGGCAAAGCAACCTAACAGCGATGTGTAGGAGCATATCTGGAAGCATTCCCCTTGCGATTCAGATGAGAATCCAGTTGTAGAATTCTGCTGTTCTCGCAGTCGCATTCGCGATGACAGTCGCAGCGGCAACGGCAGTCGCAGTCACAGCCTCAGCCTCAGCCTGCTTCAGCATCAGCCTCAGCCTGCCTCAGCCTCAGCATCAGCCTCAGCCTGCCTCAGCCTCAGCCTGCCTCAGCCTCAGCCTCAGCCTCAGCCTGCTTCAGCCTCAGCATCAATCTGCCAGCCTCGGCCTCAGCCTCAGCCTGCCTCAGCATCACCCTGCATCAGCCTCGGCCTCAGCCTCAGCCTGCCTCAGCATCAGCCTGCCTCAGCCTCAGCCTCAGCCTGCCTCTGCCTCAGCCTCAGCCTGCCTCAGCCTCAGCCTCAGTCTGCCGTCGGCCTCGGCCTCAGCCTCAGCCTGCCTCAGCCTCAGCCTGCATCAGCATCAGCCTCAGCCTCAGCCTCAGCCTCAGCCTGCCTCAGCATCAGCCTACCTCAGCATCAGTCTCAGCCTCAGCCTGCCTCAGCCTCAGCCTCAGCCTGCTTCAGACTCAGCCTCAGTATGCCTGCAGCCTTGGCCTCAGCCTCAGCCTGCCTCAGCCTGAGCCTGCCTCAGCCTCAGCCTCAGCCTGCCTCAGCCTCAGCCTGCCTTCAGCCTCAGCCTCAGCCTGCCTCAACCTCAGCCTCAGCCTGCTTCAGCCTCAGTCTCAGTCTGCCTTCAGCCTCGGCCTCAGCCTCAGCCTGCCTCAGCCTCAGCCTGCCGCAACCTCAGCATCAGCCTGCCTCAGCATTCAAAATGTGGCCCGGGAATGGAGTTCTGCGAACTCGAAGAGCACGAAGTGGCCTACAGTTGGCTCCGGGCATTCAAAATCATTCCCAGGAACGGAATTCTGGGAACTCGAAGATCACGAAAAGGCCTACAATTGGCTCTGGGCATTCAAAATGTGGCCCGGGAGTTGTGTTCTGGGAATTCCAAGAGCACGAAGTGGCCTACAGTTGGCTCCGGGCATTCAAAATGTGGCCCGGGAGTGGTGTTCTGGGAATTCCAAGAGCACGAAGTGGCCTACAGTTGGCTCCGGGCATTCAAAATGTGGCCCGGGAATGGAGTTCTGGGAAGTCCAAGAGCACGAAGTGGCCCACAGTTGGCTCCAGGCATTCAGAATGTGGCCCGGGAATGGAGTTCTGGGAGGTCGAAGAGCACGAAGTGTGTGACTGTTTGCGAAAAGCGAATTCGGACACGAGTTCGGACACAGCTCCCCGGATGCCGCCCAGACCCCCTTGTGGAGACATCTGCTGCTCTCTTTTGACACCACTAGAAACCTATCAGTCTTCGCTGTTAGGTAACAACCGTGGTAACAAATTACTCACTGCGTGGAGCTCCCCATATGTGCATCGCATGTTTTATGTCATGCCGTGGTGAGCGTCTGTTCATGAGCGGTCGACTACAATAGCGCGTCCACGTGGGCGACAGGGCCGACGAAGACGAGTGACCCCTAATGCGAGTGATTGCGTATGAGTCAGAGTGAGCTTTGAATATGGTTGAATGCGAGCCTCTTCCTCTTCATCCCCCCTCAGCTGCCAGGCCTTCCCCTTTTCAGCCCGTGGTAGCCTTGGAGCTTTCCACATGTGCATATGTTGTAGGATAGTTGGCAGTGGGATATGTAAGACGAGCGTTTAGCCACACAAGGCCATAAGGGCATGTCATGTTGGAGGATAGTGCCACGGTGAGCATTTCCAACGATCCCCGCACACAACCACCGCCCCCCCTCGCAGTCACCCCCTATGAATACATATATATATATATATATATATACATATATATATATATATATGTCCTGGACTTCGGAACAAACGTTCTGCTCGCGTCAAGGACCTTCGAGCAAAGCGCCCTCCTCCTCCTCCTCCTCCTCCTCCTCCCTTCCCCCCCTCCCTTCTCCTGCTCCTGCTCCTCCTCCTCATCCTCCTGCTCCCCCTCCCCCTCCGCACCCCCATGCCCTTCCTCACGATCCCCCGCCTCCTCCTCCTCCTCCTGTTCCTCCTCCTCATCCTCGTTCCTGTCATTTCCCTCCCTGTTGAGCCCAGAAACAAGCAACCGCCTGAGACATCCCCACAATATGGCCGCGAACGTGCCCGTGCAACCACCCCTGGCGGCTCCCCATAGGGGTGCTGCAACAACATCCTCACAATCTGCTCGCGAAGGATAGAAACAGCAAACCGCCTGAGACATCCCCACAAAATGGCCGCGAACGAGCCCGTGCAACCACCCCTGGCGGCTCCCCTTAGGGGTGCTGAAACCAGCGCCCCGCCTGAGACATCCTCACAATCTGCTCTCCAAGCGAAGGATGTTGAGCCCAGAAACAAGCAAACCGCCTGAGACATCCCCACAAAATGGCCGCGAACGAGCCCGTGCAACCACCCCTGGCGGCTCCCCTTAGGGGTGCTGAAACCAGCGCCCCGCCTGAGACATCCTCACAATCTGCTCTCCAAGCGAAGGATGTTGGGCCCAGAAACAAGCAAACCGCCTGAGACATCCCCACAAAATGGCCGCGAACGAGCCCGTGCAACCACCCCTGGCGGCTCCCCTTAGGGGTGCTGAAACCAGCGCCCCGCCGAGACATCCTCAAATCTGCTCTCCAAGCGAAGGATGTTGGGCCCAGAAACAAGCAAACCGCCTGAGACATCCCCACAAAATGGCCGCGAACGAGCCCGTGCAACCACCCCTGGCGGCTCCCCTTAGGGGTGCTGAAACCAGCGCCCCGCCGAGACATCCTCCAAATCTGCTCCAAAGCGAAGGATGTTGGGCCCAGAAACAAGCAAACCGCCTGAGACATCCCCACAAAATGGCCGCGAACGAGCCCGTGCAACACCCCTGGCGGCTCCCCTTAGGGGTGCTGAAACCAGCGCCCCGCCTGAGACATCCTCACAATCTGCTCTCCAAGCGAAGGATGTTGGGCCCAGAAACAAGCAAACCGCCTGAGACATCCCCACAAAATGGCCGCGAACGAGCCCGTGCAAACACCCCTGGCGGCTCCCCTTAGGGGTGCTGAAACCAGCGCCCCGCCTGAGACATCCTCACAATCTGCTCTCCAAGCGAAGGATGTTGGGCCCAGAAACAAGCAAACCGCCTGAGACATCCCCACAAAATGGCCGCGAACGAGCCCGTGCAACCACCCCTGGCGGCTCCCCTTAGGGGTGCTGAAACCAGCGCCCCGCCTGAGACATCCTCACAATCTGCTCTCCAAGCGAAGGATGTTGGGCCCAGAAACAAGCAAACCGCCTGAGACATCCCCACAAAATGGCCGCGAACGAGCCCGTGCAAACACCCCTGGCGGCTCCCCTTAGGGGTGCTGAAACCAGCGCCCCGCCTGAGACATCCTCACAATCTGCTCTCCAAGCGAAGGATGTTGGGCCCAGAAACAAGCAAACCGCCTGAGACATCCCCACAAAATGGCCGCGAACGAGCCCGTGCAACCACCCCTGGCGGCTCCCCTTAGGGGTGCTGAAACCAGCGCCCCGCCTGAGACATCCTCACAATCTGCTCTCCAAGCGAAGGATGTTGGGCCCAGAAACAAGCAAACCGCCTGAGACATCCCCACAAAATGGCCGCGAACGAGCCCGTGCAACCACCCCTGGCGGCTCCCCTTAGGGGTGCTGAAACCAGCGCCCCGCCTGAGACATCCTCACAATCTGCTCTCCAAGCGAAGGATGTTGGGCCCAGAAACAAGCAAACCGCCTGAGACATCCCCACAAAATGGCCGCGAACGAGCCCGTGCAACACCCCTGGCGGCTCCCCTTAGGGGTGCTGAAACCAGCGCCCCGCCTGAGACATCCTCACAATCTGCTCTCCAAGCGAAGGATGTTGGGCCCAGAAACAAGCAAACCGCCTGAGACATCCCCACAAAATGGCCGCGAACGAGCCCGTGCAACCACCCCTGGCGGCTCCCCTTAGGGGTGCTGAAACCAGCGCCCCGCCTGAGACATCCTCACAATCTGCTCTCCAAGCGAAGGATGTTGGGCCCAGAAACAAGCAAACCGCCTGAGACATCCCCACAAAATGGCAGCGAACGAGCCCGTGCAAACACCCCTGGCGGCTCCCCTTAGGGGTGCTGAAACCAGCGCCCCGCCTGAGACATCCTCACAATCTGCTCCAAAGCGAAGGATGTTGGGCCCAGAAACAAGCAAACCGCCTGAGACATCCCCACAAAATGGCCGCGAACGAGCCCGTGCAACCACCCCTGGCGGCTCCCCTTAGGGGTGCTGAAACCAGCGCCCCGCCTGAGACATCCTCACAATCTGCTCTCCAAGCGAAGGATGTTGGGCCCAGAAACAAGCAAACCGCCTGAGACATCCCCACAAAATGGCCGCGAACGAGCCCGTGCAAACACCCCTGGCGGCTCCCCTTAGGGGTGCTGAAACCAGCGCCCCGCCTGAGACATCCTCACGATCTGCTCTCCAAGCGAAGGATGTTGGGCCCAGAAACAAGCAAACCGCCGGAGACATCCCCACAAAATGGCCGCGAACGAGCCCGTGCAAACGCCCCCGGCGGTTCCCCTTAGGGGTGCTGAAACCAGCGCCCCGCCTGAGACATCCTCACAATTTGCTTTCCAAGCGAAGGATGTTGGGCCAAAAAACAAGCAAACCGCCTGAGACATCCCCACAAAATGGCCGCGAACGAGCCCTTGCAAACACCCCTGGCGGCTCCCCTTAGGGGTGCTGAAACCAGCGCCCCGCTTGAGACATCCTCCAAATTTGATGTGTGTTGAGTAAGTCTGAGTATGAGTAGGTCTGAGTATGAGTATGCCTGAGTATGAGTAAGTCTGTGTATGAGTAAGTCTGTGTATGAGTAATTCTGGGTATGAGTAGGTCTGTGTATGAGAAAGTCTGTGTACGTGTACGTCTGAGTATGAGTAAGTCTGAGTATGAGTAATACTGTGTATGTGTAAGTCTGGGTATGAGTAAGTCCGTGTATGAGTACGTCTGGGTGTGAGTAACTCTGTGTATGAGTAAGTCTGTGTATGAGTATGTCTGAGTGTGAGTAAGTCTGAGTATGAGTAGGTCTGAGTATGAGTAAGTCTGAGTATGAGTAAGTCTGAGTATGAGTAGGTCTGAGTATGAGGAAAGAGGAGGAGGGGAGGAGGAAAGAGGAGGGAGAGGGAGTAGGAGGCGTCCAAGTAATAACAAGAACCCCATCTTAGGATATGGGGAAAACACTCGAGATCACCTGCGGGACAACAACAGGAAAACCCACGGAACAATCCATGGGATAACCCTCGGGACAACCACGGGTCAACCCATGGAACAACCTTCGGGACAACCGCGGGACAGCCTACGGGGCAAGCCACAGGACAACCACAAGACAACCATTGCACGAACTTCACAACCCATAAAGCCACCACGGGGAAACCACCACGGACCAACCCATTGGACAACGGCGGGACAATGACGGGACAATCACGGCACATGGAACAGCCACGAACGAAAACAACGGACAACCCACGGGACAACGAACAAGCCAACCCCGCGGGCCAAACCCACGGGACAACTCTAACTAAGTCGGGTCTCCTCGAGATGGGGGCGGAGATTGTTTGCCAGTTTTGGCCCTAGCCTCGGCCGACACATCGTCGCTCCCGCGCAAATTCGCATCACCCGCGCGCGCGACACACACACACACACGAACCGAAAGCGAAGCCAATCTCCCTGTCGGGGTTGCCTCGCGTTCACCCTCCAACTCTCGATTGCCAAGGCATTGCTGAGACTAAGAGGCAGTCGGGAAGCCTCCTCACCCCAGCAGCGAGGGGCGGGGGGAGGAATAAAGGGGGGGTATGAATCGAGGAGGAACTCTTTGGAACTCTTTGCTCAGGGCCGCTCGTCCCTCCTTCTCTCTCCTCTGCTGCCACGTGCTCCAGGTGCTTGCCGCAGCGCTGCTCTCCTGCGGGCCAAACTCGACGTCCTCTCGACCTCTGGCACGGGCCGAGCAGCCGTCGAGCACGGCACCGACACCAACTCGACGCCACCTCTCGCCCTCCGGGCTCCGAGGCGGCAAGCGCACTGCGCCAGTCGGGACCCTGACCTTCCAGAGAGCTATTTTTTAGCGCGGGAGGCCTAATAACCTAAACAACTAGACGAAAAAGTCTAAAACCAAAACATAGAATAGCTCTGGGATAGGTTTTTAAGTCGCGTGCTATTCTTTAGCCCTCCTGGAAGGTCAGGGGAGGGCGAGGGCCACCTCGCACTCCCGGGCCCCCGGCGCGCCAGGCGCGCTGCGCCGGGCAGGCGGGCGACGGGGCGGGCGTGCACGGGCGCCGTCGGTCACGGCAGAGTCCGGATGTTTCCCCCCCGTCCCTGGCCGCCCGGGGCCCGGGCTGCCGAGGCCCCCCCCCCCGGCCCCGCGGCCGCGGAGAGCAGCCTCTGGATCCCAGCCTGCGCTCGGAGGACCTTGGCAACCCTGCGCAGCCGATCCCGCCCGTGGCCTGACGTGGCAGGTGCGGGTGACCTCGGGAGGTGCGACGGAGAGGCTCGGCGGGGGCCCTCTCTCCCCTGGGGCCTCAGCTCGCGCTCGCTCTCCCCGACCTCGCCCTCCAGACGGCGTGGATCCCTGGAGGCCATGGCCATCTTGATGGTTCTGGGGGTGTGGGGCCTCCCGTCGAGGACACATGCCGCGGTGAATGTCCGCTTCAATTCTCGGCCCCGTTCGGGGCCATGCCTGCGCGGCCACCGAGGCGCAAATCCCGCACAAGGAGCACACCTGCAGAAACCATATGTCTACGTGCGTTAGAGAGTGGGCGGGGTGAACCTCATGCTCCAGACCAGATACAAGAATAAACCCAAGGCCCCACGAGTCTCGCATCCCGGGGGGCCCACACACTTTGAAAGCGCAAACCGAAAGAATCTCGTGCTGGGAACAATGCACTCGAAATGACAGCATCTCCACCTGCTGTCTACCTGCTCGAGCCGAGGAGGCGAGGAAGCGACTGCTTGCCGCTGCTGCTGAGATAACTTCTTACACGCAGGCACCCGCGAGGTCCGCTCTGCCGTCGCCGACGAGGCCGACAACCACTAGGGGGTTGCGCGCGCGCGCCTGCGCACCATGCGCGGCATCGCATCAATCCGATCAGTGTCAGGCCCCCTCCCCAGTTTTGGACACCCGAAATGGGTACCGAAAGAATGGGCACAATGCCCAACAACAAATGTTGTCCCAAACCAACTGCGGCCGCTGTTGGGCAGGCGGCCTTCTGTCTCGAGTGGACACAGGCCGCGGCGGCGTGGACAGCGAATCCTGTTCAGAATGAACAGGAACTGCTATTGGGCATAGTACCCATTCTTTCAGTACCCATTTCGGGCGTCCAGACCAGTAGCCCGAACTCCCACGTCAGTTCCGCCTACCTCCCCCCCGCGTGTCAGCAGCCAGGTTCCCCGCGGCAGAGATATGTAGTGCAGTCAGGTGATTCTTGTTCGTAATGAAAATTTCATGAGCTTTCCATGTTGGGCAGATTTTGGTCCAACGTCATGTTCTCAACCTCATTGCATCCGTAGCCAAACCGACCGAAGACGACGGACGACGATGAGGACGACGACGACGACCGTCGGACCGACTCAGGACGACGACCGACGACGACCGTCGGACCGACAACAACGACTCCCGGCGACGGCCGACTAACAACGACGACGACGTTTGGGGGTTTGACTCGGTGTCCGTCTGGGGCGCTTGGGAGGGCTCAGTCGGGGGTACATTCTGGTACATTCGGGGGTTCATTCATGGCTTATTCGGGTTCATTCGGGCTCATTCGGCCCCATCGGGTGGTTTCAAAACCAGCGGGTTTTTCAGGTTTCGGAGCCCAAAAAGGCACGTTCGCCTTCAACTGCCCCTCAATCATATATGAGTACGTCTCCGGAAGGGGGCGTCCTCAAAACGCTCCATTCTACCATTTGACCTGGCCCGCGCGTTCTAGAATTTGGCCTGGGCTGGTCGCGGTCGGCCTTCTAGATTTGGCCTCCCAAGAACTTTGCAACGGTTTCCGTCTCGTCCTCGTCGTTCGTCGCTGTTGGTCGGTCGGTCTGTCGTTGTCGTCCGTCGGTCGTCGTTCGGTCGTCGGCCTCGTTAGTCGGTCGGTCGGTCGGTCGGTCGGTCGGCCGGTGGTCGCTGCCGTCATCGTTGTCCGTCGGCCGTCGCTGTCGGTCGACGCCGTCGTCGTCGATCGCTCGGTCGGCCAGCCAGTCGGTCGTCATAGTCGTCGATCGCTCGGTCGGTCGACGCCGTCGTCGTCGTCGTCGATCGCTCGGTCGGCCAGTCGGTCGGTCGTCGTCGTCGTCGATCGCTCGGTCGGTCGTCGTCGATCGCTCGGTCGCTCGGCCGTTGGGTCGCTCGGCCATTCGTTCGGTCGGCCGGTCGGTCGTCGTCGCCGTCGTTGTCATTCGTCGGTCGACGCCAACTGTCATCGTTCGGTCGGTGGGTCGGTCAGGTGGAGTTGACGGCTGTCGCATGGGTCAGCTAGAGCGAACCACGCCTCCACCACGGTCTAAACGAATTATCCGCGGGCCCCCATTGCGGGGCCATCAGGCTGCGAAGCTTAGGTTTGCAGCTCCCTGTGCCCTGTGCCAGTTGCAGTTTCCAGTTTCCACTGTTACAGTCCTGCTTTCTGTCTCCTTACTGTTAATTGTTGCTGAACGCGCTATGGGGGGAGCCGAAAAGCATTCTGGTCAGCGTCCCCGAATCGCGTTGTCTGAATTCCTGGGGGGTCGTGGGACGCCGACAAATACATGACATTCGCGTCCCAGAGGCCATAGCCCCTCGCAAACTACACCGTATTCGCGCACCCGAAGCCAAAATACTTGATAAATTAGACGACACTCGCGCCCCCGAAGTCATACACCCTTGTAAATTATACCACACTCGCGCCCCCGAAGCCATACATCCTCGTACATTACGGAATAATCGCGCCCCCGAAACCATAAACCCTCGGAAACTATACCATATTCGCGTCCCCAGAACCCTTCGTAACTTCTACAATAAACACGCCCCGACGCCACAAACCCTTGCAAATTATACAATACCCGTAAATTATGCAATATGTGCGCCCCCGAAGCCGTAAACCTTCGTAAAGTATGCGATCTTTGCGTCCCCGAGGTAACAGCAAACCCTCGAAAATTATACAATATTCGCGTCCCCGAAACCATACACCATTGCAAATTACAAAACATGTTCGCGCCATCGAAGCCATACACCCTCGTAAATTAATCTTGACCTTCGCGTGAAATCCCGGCACTGCTTCACGCCAGCGTCTAGACATCCTAACACAGCTCTGGCAAGTCCCATTCTAAGAGAGGGGGGGCCGGCGGCATGGCGGCGAAGCCCTTACGGATAATCACTAAACGGACACACCTCGTCAAACTTATCACGTTTAAAGAAAATGTCCGCAATAATATTAAGTGTAGTAATACTAGAGCAGGCCGCGGCCCATGGGGGGAAACTGACAGATCGTCCACGCAAATCGCATTCGAAAGCGCTCGAGCGGCAGTGCGATACTACGGTGGCCAGCGAAAGATCGAGAGAGAGAGAGATAGGGAGAGAGAGAGAGAGGAAGAGGAGGAAACGAGGAGGGGGGTAAACAACTAAGGAAAGGACGAGACGAGAAAGAGGAAGAGGAGGAGACGAGGGGGACGAAGAAGAGACGAGGAAAACGATCCGGACAGCAGTTGTAATAGTAGCAGCAACAATTGATACGAGTGTTGGTAATACTAGCGAAAAACGTAATTGTTAATCGTAACAGTTGCAGTCGGCCGCGACCGATTGCACTCCTCCGCACAATGAGTCCTGTCGAAGAGCACCACAAACAAAACATATTGCAATCCTCTGCAAAAAAGGAATCCGATTGGAACCCCCTACAAAACGAATCCTGCTGAACTCCTCCATAAAAAACCAACCGCCTTGTAATCCCCCACAGAAAGAATCTAACGGACACCCTCCACAAAAGGAATCTGAACGCTTTAATGAAATCAAGAAAATCAAAATACCTTGGGAAACGTGTTGCTGTGTTGCTTGCTTAGTGCTATTTGTTTCCTTTTGTTGTTTCTTGTTCTAGCTTTCGCTGTGCACGGAAACTCGGATTTCAGATTTACAAACACCTGTGTTGTGTTCTGCGTCTAGGTATCAGTGTCGGCGAACGTGTTTCCACGATTCGGCTTTCTGGGCATATATTGGCCGACCTTGAGTTTCTTGCTCCTGGACGGCAAAATCCAAGGCGGAGAACTAAACACACAAGTGTGTGTTAATCCTTGGACCAAAACTTCCCTTTGCCTGCACAGCGAAAGCCAGGACAATGAGCAACAAAATACTAACAGGGCACTTGCACGTTCGAAGTTTCAGGGATCGAATCGGATTCCAGGTGTGGCGTCTTTCGGGGGGACTCCCCTTGTGGAGGATTGCAACACGATTCCTCTTAGAAGGGATTTCAATCGGACTCCCCATGCGGCGGATTGCAATGGATTCCCCATGCGGCGGATTTCAATCGGGTTCCTCTTGCGTAATCTAATAATGAGATTCCTTGTGTGGGGGATTGCAATCGGATGTCTTTTGCGGCGGATTTCAATTGGAATCCTCATGTGGACAGTTGCAAACGGATTTCTTCTGTGGGTGATTACAAGCGGATTCCTTTTGTGGGACATGCAGTGAAGTTCCTAGTGTAGGAATACCATAAGATCCCCTTGATGGGAAAACGACACAAAACTCAATGTGTAAGCCACCTCAAACAAATCAATGCGCAATCCACCTCTCAAGAAATTAAGGCGTAAACCGCCACATTGTTCCCGGCACAAGCAGCAACAACAAGCGCATTACAACACATAAGAGACGATCAATTGAAGTTTTGTGGTTTTGGCTGTTCGGGGGGTGGCTGGGGGGGGAGACCGACCATATGTACATATATATATACACACATACACACATGTATGTGGATCTGTGTACAGAAGCACATAGAAGACATCAAACGAATCAGCTGCACGCCTGTCCTCTCATGGGGGCGCGTTCTGACGAGCGTTCCGAGGCCAATTGAGCCACGGTGACAAAGACCCCCCAAGAGGTCCAAGAAGGCAAGGCATGGGTATGGGCATACAGTCGGGCCCAGGCCAGAAGAACATCCTTCAAGAACACGAGGCCCTCCGCCAGCCAAAGAATGCAAAGCACAGCCCAGCGCACCCTCCCCCAGGATGCACAAGAGCACCCAACAGGCACGAAGTGCACGAGGGTGCCCTCCCCGAGCCGACCTCGCTCCTGCACCTCGCCCCGACTGCCTCTTCTTCGCCCCCGGCTTATCGGCGGTGGACAAACCTCCCTTTAGTAAACCTCCACTTGGTGAAAACGGCCTGGGATCAAAACCGACGGACCTGGACCCGCAGAAATGACGGCCGCGACGCCCTCTCGCGAACCGAAAACGGCCAATTCCTTGATCGACGTGTCAGGGCAGGAGGTCTGTCCACCCCCGGCTTACAGAGGACGACTGCGTTAAAGAGGCCCAGGGACACACAAATAAATACACACGAATAACCAAACTCCCCCATAGTTTCCCATGTTTTCTCGGTTTTTGTCTTCCCCCCCACTTGCCATATTTTCCCATATTTTCCTTGGAATCGACGATTCATTGTGTCTGTGTGTTGTTTCCCCTCCTGATGAGTGAGCGAACCGAAAACGGCCAATTCCTTAAATCGACGTGTCAGGGCAGGGGATCGGTCCGCCCCCGAGGCTTACAGAGGACGACGGAGTGAGCGCCACCCCCTCCGGCCCCCCGCAGTCCTCGGGCGCGAGCACCCGCGCAGCGCCCTGCAGGCCCTCCTCCCTCTGGGCAGGCTCGGGCCGCGCCGGCCCCGCCGCCTCTCCGAAGCGCGGGCCGGGCGAGGGCGGGGCGCGAGGGGAAGCCAAGCAGGACGAGGCCCAGGGCGAGGAAGGCATCGGCCAAGGAAGCACGACGAAGCAAGAGGAAGCCAAGCAAGAGGAAGCCAAGCAAGAGGAAGCCAAGCAAGAGGCAAGAGGAAGCCAAGACGAAGCCAAGCGAGAGGAAGCCGAGACGAAGCAAGACGAAGCCAAGGCAAGACGACGAAGACGAGGCAAGGCGAAGCCGAGGCAAGACGAGGCCAAGAGCGTCCTTCAAGACACCACGATCGGCCCTCCGCCCGCCACACCACATAGAGCACATCCAAAGGGCAACCCTCCACCGGGATGTGCAAGAAACATCCAAACAAAAACAGGAGGGTACCCTCGGGATGACGATTCATTAAACATTTGGAGAGAACGATTAAAAACATAGTTGTCTGCTGCTTCTGCACAGTCATTCTGACTGGAGGAGAACGATTTTTTAAAAAGAATAGTTTTCCAGCCCGCGGCCGGTTTTTTCTAACCGTCATCCCGGGCACCGCCGCGTGAACACGACCCCCCGTCATTGATTAATCGTCATCCTCCATTACCCTCCCCAAGCCCCAAGCCGACCTCCATCTGATACCTCGGTCCGACTTGGGCGCCCGAGTTATCCGGGGCAACTCGGGCCCGGGGTAACTCGGGTTTGGATTCCCGAAAAAGGAACCCGAGTTATCCCCGACCCGAGTTACCCCTGAGGATTCGGGGCTCTGACCGACTGTAATCGAGAATCTCGGAGAGCCAGCGGCTCTGCAGAGCGTCTCGAGCGGCGTGGACTTCTCAAGGCGCCTCGGAACCCTCCGAGGGCGTTCCGAAGCGCTCCAGTACGGATGCATCCTCGTCCTGGACCCGCCCGGGAAAGTCAACCCTCGAAGACATCGGGGGTACCCCTTGCAAAGGAATGGCCCGCCTTCCGCCAGGTCGGAGGTTGCCCCGGTGGTGATGCTGGCTCAGGGTGGCTCAGCGCGGCCCTGGGCCTCCTGGGGCCTTTTCCATACGGAGTCCCTGGACATCCCGCCCCCTTCTCCAGGGCCAGCTGGTCGCCCCGAGCTGGTCTTGGCGCTCCCGGGGCTGCGCGGGGGCCCCCCCCCCGGAAGCGGAACACACCGCAGAACCGGACAACCCCCTTTGTGCTCTTTGCCTCGGCGCGGCGGGGCCTGGGCAAACGGCTCTCCCAGAGGTGCTGCTCCCCGCCAGCGGGCGCCAGCCACACACCTACTCCGACCCCAGAGGGGGGGAAGGAGGGGGGGAGGGAGGGGGGGAGGGGAGGGGAGGGGAGGGGATGGGAGAGGAGGGGAGGGCGAGGGAGGTGCAGTCTCAGGCGGGCAGCTGGCGCCCGGACTGCCGCCCCTATGGCCCCAGACCCCTTTTGCGCGCGGCAGGGCCTCGCGAGCCTTCGTCCTCCTCGGCTTCGCAGCCCCGTCGGTGCCCACCACCTCGGTGGTCTTCTTCCTATCGGGCGGGCGGTGGGGCGGAGGGGGAGGGGACGAGGGCGCCGAACTGAACACAGCTACTGCGTCGAGCCCTCCAAGGGCCACAAGCTGCGTCCCACAAGCCTAGATTGGCTGATGCACAGTCCATGCGTGGATATATTCCCCAAACAATGGTCGCACTGAGGGGTTCTTACATCTCTTGACAGAGTTGGGCCCGTGGAGTCAGTCTGGCGGCATTGTTGTCGCCAGCGCTGCCCCGTCGCCGCCTCGTGGCCGCCCGTCGTCTGTGCCGCGTGGTCGGTGTAGCTGCTATGTTGTCCCCGTCGCCGTCCCGTCGCCGCCCGTCGTTTGGGCCGTGTAGCCGGTCAGGCGGCTATGTGGTCGCCGTCGCCAGCCCGTCGCCGCCTCGCGCCTCCCGTCGACTGGGCCGTGTGGCCAGTCTGGCGGCTGTGTGGTCGCCGTCGCCGCCCTGTCGCCACGTCGCCGCCGCCACACAGGTACCTCCATGTAAATGTCCAAAATATGCTGTGCCACGTAGACAACTCGCCATATATTGAAGCGCATCTATTGCATCACTTAGAGTTCATCGCATATACTGTGCAACGCAGACGGTACAACAAACAACAAATACTGCACCGCATGGAATGCATCACATCAACCACGCAACATACACTGCACAACATACGTCATATAACATATATTGCGCCACGTTGCGCCACATCATACGCTCCACATCGATCGCGCCACATATGTCACACAACATATATTGCATCACATAAAATGCTCCCCACAATATGCGCAACACATGTTCCACCACATATATTGCACCACATACAGGGCAACACATCGTTTGCACAACATAGGTTGCGCAACACAATCGCACCACAGCCATTGCAACGCATAGGTTGCACAGTGTATAGTGCACAACATACACTGCACCACACATATCGCACAAGACCGATTGAAACACATACAATGCACGCCGTGGGTTTCACATCATGAATTGCACCACGTCAATTCTCCTGTTTGAACAAACATATCAGAATGTACCCCCCATTCACGCCCCCTTTTTCGTATTGCAATTCACGTCTGATTCTGCCCCATCGTCCATCCGGCATATGAATTCATACCATCCCAGGCGAACTGGTATGGGTACCCCCTTTCTTCCTCTTCGAAATAAATCACGCGCGCACATAATTCTCATTAAATTTAAACACCTATGTAGAAAACAATGTTCAAGAACCTTTTTGAACAACAACAGAAGCCATCGGCGAACGCGCGCGTCGTTGCGCGCGCTTGCCGGCATCCTTCAAAAACCTCAGGAGTCGCAGGGATTTTCAAATTGACCGCCCCGAGCACGTATAAAACACACATGGTTTCGCAACGCGAGAGCTCACCCCCCCCCCAAAAAAAAAACGCTCACGCACTTGCAGATTGTTGAAAGAACCATCGGTTTTCAACATGTTCATGACATGTTGCCACGCGGGAATCTCGTGCGCAGGCAGTCGCAAAGAAAAAGCTGTTCAAAACGAACGGGACGAAATGCACGAGCGCGCGTCGTCGCGCGCGCATGTACTTGAAACATACATTCGGTTTCGGAGGGGGTTCAAAACCGAGTGCCCCGAACACAAAAGACACATCGTTTTGCAACATCAGTCTTGGAACAAGTCTTACGCTCGCGCTCTCGCGAATGTCGACATCATTCGACCGCCCTCGCGCGCGTGCTCAGGGGGGGAGGGCGCGCGTCAAATAATTCAGCGCGGGCCGCTCTCGCGCGTCGGCCGCGCGCGCGTGGCGAAGTGCTTCCAAAACCTTGATCACCGACGCGAAAACGCCGTCATCGTCGTCGGTGCGGCCAGCATCGGCGCCGTCATTGGCCTCGCCGTCGTCGTTGTCGCCATCGTCACCAGCATCGCTGCCGCCCGCCATGATCGCGTCTACTGTCGTCGACGCTGCCATGATACAGTGCCCGCCCAAGTCGCCGACTCGCGCTGAACCCAGCGGCCAGCGCCACCGCGGCTGCGTCGGTCGCGCCAAACTAGCTTGCCGCTCGCGCGCCAGCATGCGCGGGCTAGCGCGACCGCAGGAATGCACCGGCCAACGCCAAGCACTCATCGCAATCGCCGCCGCATAGGTTTGCAAACCAAGTTTCGGGTGGGTGGCTGGGACAAATAGTTTGCAGCTTCAGGCTGGCAGGGTGAGTTCTCTATTCTATAAGAATATTCGGATGCCCCCCCCCCGTGACTCCGCCGACCCTGTCGGCGTGTGTGAGGGGCTTGTCCGTTCAAGTCGTCACCTCCGTCTTTCGTTGGTCGTCGTCTCTGTCGTCCCCTTTCCCTGCCTCCCCCCTTTCCCTGGGCTCGTCGAAGCTCCCCCCTTTCCCAGGGACCTCCTCAGCGCGCCAGCCAAAGCGAAGTTGAGTAACGCCGTAATTGAGTCAAAGGGAAGCCCCTTCCCTTCGATCCCTCCCCCGCCGGGTATGTGTGGGGGAAAGTGAGGGGGGGGGTCCTGGGGAGAGGGGGGTCAGACGCCCCCCTGGGAGTCCCGGAGCCCCAAAAAACTCCAAGACGGGCCAAGAGTGCCCCAAGAGGCCCCAACGACAGTTCAAGAGAAGCCCGAATCGCCGAGCGATCTGTCCAAGACGTCTTGGCGGTTCCAGACGGCCCACGAGGCCTGCAAACCGCTTCAAGAGGCCTCCAGGAGCTTTCCCACGAGAGCCCCAAGAGGCAAAATTCATGGATTTCCCATACGTGTTTGACAGATTTTAGCGTTCTTGCCTCTTCCGCATCCCGACGCGCCAAGACGGCCCAACAGGCCTCCCAAATCGCCCCGAGACGACCCAAGAGGCCCCCAAAAGGGTCCCCTAACGGCCGAAGAGGGCCCCAAGACGGCCCAAGACGCCTCCAAGACGGCCCAAAAGGCCCCCAAGACGGCCCCGGGAGAGTGCCCAGACGGGGGACCCGAACGGACACTTCGAGCTCTCAGCCCCCAGGGGCCCCCAAAAGGCCCCGAAGAAACCCCAAGAGGCACCAAGAGGCTCCCAAGGGGCCCCCAAACTGCCCCAAGACAGCCCAGGGGAACCCCAACTTACCCAGGAGGCCTCCAAGAGTGCCTCGAGACGGCGCAAGAGGAGCCCTGGACGGCCTGAGACGGCCTCGCGAGAGCCCCAGGCTGTCCCAAGAAAGCCTCTGGCCTCCTCGTCTTCCTCCTCCGCCTCCTCCTCCTCCCCCCCCCCTCTGCTCCCCCTCCTCCTGCTCTCCTCGGCCTCCCTCTCCTCCTTTTGCTTTTTCTCCACATCCTTCTCCCCCCTCCTCCTCCCTCATCCACCTCCTCCACCCTTACTCCAAGTCCCACTCATCCTCCTTCCCCGGCCCCCACCCTCGTTTTCAATTTCGTCGTTATCAGGGTCGGCGGCACCGACCGCAAGGCCTTCGCAATATTAGGATGTCCCCCCCCGTTCACGGGCCACCTCTTAGCAGTGCAGTGTGCATGCAAATCTGCCCCATCGTCCATCCGACATATGAGCTCATGCCATCCCAGGCAAGCTGGCACGGTTACCCCCCTCATCCTGTTCGAAAAAACTACAACGCGCGCGCTCGATGAACGTAAATCGCGAATTCTCAACAACCCCTTGCAACGCATGAGACGACGTGCACGCGTGCGCGTTGTCCCGAAATCCAAAACACTGACGGTTTCGCCGGGATGTCCAAACCCAGTGCCCTGGAAACATAAAAGGAACATGGTGCCGAAATACCGAAAACAACAAAAACGCCCGCGCCCGCGCTATTGCGAATTCTTAAGGGGATATGCGGTTGATCAGCATCTTCATAATATGCTACCACGAGGGCCTGTTTCCGCGCGCGTCGAAAACGTTCGAACGCACCTGCGCGCGCGCTGTCGCGAGAATCCTGCCCTCGCGCGCGCTGGGGGGGGGGGGCGGGCGCGATCCGCGTGAAATAATGCCGCGCGAGCCACTCGCGCGCGCTCGCGCGCGCGCGTTGAACTTCCAAAAACCTTTATCGCCGACACAAGCGTCGTCATCGTGATCGGCGGGCGCGATCAACATCGGCGCCGCCATTGGCCTTGCCGTCGTCGTCGCCGCCGTCGTCGTCGCTGCTCCTATGATCGCGTCTCCCTATGTGGGCGCCGCCATGATAACGCGCCCGCCCAACCAAGTCGCCGACTCGCACTGGTGCGCCCGCTGGGAAATGCTTAGCGGACAGCGCCACAGCGGCAACGTCGGTCGCGCTAAACTAAACTTGCCGCTGCGCGCGCGGACGTGCGAGAGCAAGCGCGGCCGCGCACATGCGCCCGCAAACGCCCAACACTCATCGCATTCGCCGCCGCATGGGTTTTCAAACCAAGTTGCGGGTAGATGGTGGGATGTTCTCAAGGGCGTGGAATGTGTCCACCTATTTCGCACCGCCAGGTTTTCCTGTCTCAAATAATAGTATGACCCCCCCTGGACTCAACCGCTCCCGCTTTCGTATTGCATTTTACGTATGCTTCTGCCTCGTAGCCTATCCTAAGCATGAGTTCGCGCTATCCCAGGGAGGCCAGCAACGGTTCCCCTCTCATATACCCTAGGCAAACGGTACGATGCCGGCGCGTTCGCTAATCAAAACTCATAAGTGGTACAAACTCTCCAGCACAATAATGAAACGAAGTGCACGCGCGCGCGTCGCCTCTTGCGCATGCCCGAATCCTTCGAAAACCTTTCGGTGTCGCGAAGAACTCAAAATTGAGTGCCCCGGAGCATAAACAGCACGCATGGTCTCGCAATTCTGTTGCCAAGAAGTACAACGCGGTCGGGTCGACTGCGGATTCTTAGGGAATCATCTGTTCTTCAGCATTCTTTCTAACTTGATGCCGGGCGGGCCCCCTCGCGCGCGCGCGTCGAAATCGCTCAGGACACCCTTGCAATCTATGAGGCGAAGCTCGCGCGGGCGCGTCGTTGCGCGCGCGTGCTGGAACCCTTCAACCACCCGCGGCTTCGAAACTATTTCGGAATCGAGTGTCTCTAACGACTTGTAAAACACATGGCGTTGCAACATCAGTTTTCAACAACAAATAAACCTGAGTTCGCGACCTTGCGAATTCTTGAGAAGCCATAATCTGGGCCCCTTCGACGCATTCACTAAATTCTGCCAAACGGACCCCTCGCGCTGCGCGTCGAAATCATTCGAACGCCCTTGCGCGCGCGATGGGCGGGGGGGGGGGGCGCGCGATCCGCGTCGAATAATGCCGCGCGGGCCATTTTGGCGCGTCGGCCGCGCGCGCGCGTCGAAATCCCTGCAAAACCTCCGTCGCCGACGCGAGGGCGCCGCCATCGTCGTCGGTGCGATCAGCATCGGCGCCGCCGCTGGTCATCGGGCGCGTCTGGGCGCACTGCGGACCGAGGCCGAGCTGGAGATGGGGCCGGGCGCAGCGCCCCGCGTGGATTGCAGGCGGCGCCCAACAAGGCCGTCCAGAATCCCAGAGATGCCCGGTCGAGTCGCGCGCGGCCCGAACTGTCGACTGCCTCTCAATTATCGGCGGAGCGCATGCAACCAGAGAGATGGACTCAAAGCACCCCGCTGCTCGCCGCGAGTCGCCTCCGGGGCGGGCGCGCGTTCGGCGCGGCAGCGGCCGACTGCGGACGGACTGACAGAGCGTCGCCGTCCGCCGCCTCCCCAGAATGCGCCCCGCCCGAGCAAGGCCGCGCAGACAGCGCTAGATCGGGGAGACACAGCCGCCCCTGCCTTCCCGGGCAGGGGGCAGGGCGCCCCCGAGGAGCCGAGTAGCCCGCGCCCCATCCCCCTTGGCGAGTGCAGCTGCAGAGCAGTCCGCGGCCTCAGGCCCAGCGAGCGCGCGGGCGCGCTTTCGACCCTCCGACTTTGACTCGTGCGCAATGCTGTTTTCGATCGAGCCGCGGCTAGGTGGCGCGACAGCTCCCTGGGCGACAGCGCGAAGTCTGCGCCGTTGCATTCTGGGAGAAGATGCGCGCGCCTTCTCGCCGTTCGCCATTGTTGGCGCACGCAGGACTGCACGGGGATATGAGGGCGACCAGGCATCAACAGCGCCGAGCCCAACGGCGGCACCGCTAAATCTGCGTCGCAATGCTGCGGGCCAAGGCCCCGCTTGCCGCGCGATGACTGGTGGCGCTGCGCGCGGGGAATGCGGCGCGACTCGGCGCCGCTCGCGGCGGGGCTTCTCGCCGCCTTCTGGGCGGCGTCTGGCAGCGGTGGGCGCGCGGGCAGATGGCCCCGCAAGCCGCGCGCGCAACGGTCAGAACGCCCAACTTGTGGCGCGGCGCCCCATCGCGCCGGACACTCTCCGCGAGGCGAGAGTCCAGGAGATTCGAAGTACGATCGGCGTCGCGCCGCGGTGCTTCGTCGCCCTCTGGCGGGGGCAATGGGCCTTCCTCTCGCCCTGCTAGAGCAGCGAACAGCAAAACTAACGTGAGTTTTCAAGGTGCCGCGCGGGTCTCTCGGATCTGCGCTGGACCCCCCCCCCCTCCCTGGAGCGCAGGGCGCGGGGCGGCGCCGGGGGTGCCTGGCCGAGGTTCGAGACATCCTCGCGGACCGTCGGAAGCTCGCGCTCATGCACCTTCCCTTCCCCGATTTTCTCGCCCCACGGCTGAAAGCGACGCTACTTGTTCGACTCGCCTGGCTCTCTGGGGAACTGCCCTCCCGAGGGGTTGCGCCGAGGCTTCGATCTCGGGCCCCCGCCCCCCCCCCGAAGAGATTTCTCGCCTGCTTGGCCAACCCCCCAGCGGAGGCGAAGATGAGCGCCTGCCGGCGGGGGAAACGCTGGACGCTCACCTGGTAATGGCCCGAACTCTAAGTGAAACAAACATTGGCACATGAACGGGGCCTCGGACGCGCTGATCCGGCAGCGATGCAAAGGCGGATTCTCTGGCCAGAAGCCGTCCTCGATCCTATTTACTTATCCTAGCTCGTTCACCGATGGAGGCGGAGGGCCCGCTACCCCTGCCGGCGCCGCTCGCCAGGGCCGCCGTCTCCCAACCCTTGCGGCGACGCGGTCGATGTTGCCCGCGCCCGCCCCGCCGACGGCGGCGACCCACCCCCTCGCACCTGGCTCGCGCGGCGGGCCCTGCAAGCGCGGCAGCAGGAGATCTGGCCCGACCAGCGCGATATCCTCGCGCGGCGCGACCATCGGTGGGCCTAGGTGAACCTTGCAACAGCTGAAGGCGTCGCGCGCATCGGCAGCCCGCCGAATGCCCCACGATCCGGGCAACTACCAGCGCGCGCGCGCGCGCTCCCGGGTCATCCTCCCCCCCGACGCGGCCTGGGGGGAGTCCGCGCCCGGGAAGCACTTATTGCGCGCGCGAGGCTGGCTGGGGGTTGCTGACGGCGCATTTCCGCCGTGGACGTCGCGGCACGCGACAATCAGTTCGCTGATGGCCTGGGGGCCCAGCCGCCGTTTGACCTCTTTTCAGCGACGCCACTGGCGGCAACCCGTGCTCCTCGCAGCCAACTGCTTTCCGAAGGCCGCGGGCTCGAACCGAAAGGGGTCGTTCGCGCGCCTTGAGTCCGCGCGCGCAGCCCAACTCTTCCCTAGCCGAGCGCATTGCAGGCTGCGCGACTGGCAGGATGGCCCGCGATAGCTCGCGGCAGCTTAGGCCTCTTCGTCGCCTGATATTTCTGCGCCCACCTCGCGCATCTGAAAGTGAATGCCGAAGCTGCGTCGACGCGGGGGAGGCCAAGTCCATATTCCACCCGCCGCCGCGCAATGGTATCGTGATGCCGCAGACTGAAGCTCCAGGCGGCGAGGACCAATGCTTGGCCGTCAACTCGGCTGAGGTGTCGCGCAGGGCCCCAAGGGCACCATCCCTCGGTCCACCCTCAAGGGGACTGTCTTTGTGCACTTCCTCCACTAGGGCCTGGCCGTCCTCATTGGCGCCGGATGGTTCGACATCCTGAACTGCGGCACGCACCGTGATTTTGAATGCGACATCGCCCAGCAGGCGAAACTTCGAGCCATGGGTCTGCCACGAAGCATGCAACCAACCCTTCGTCACAGAAGAGATCTCCAAGCATCCCCCAACATGGATCCCAACGTTCAGGGTGCACCTTGCGAAATGCTTAAGAAATCATGGGTTAAGAAATTCATAGTCTCAGAACTTGACTAAAAACCCAAAATTCCCTTTAAAATCTTAGGACTTACGTTGAAACATTAAGAATAATCGAGACCCTGGCCGAAAATGTAAGTTTTCTTAAGCATCGCCTAAGGTGTATTGTGTTTTCCGTCGTCGGCATCGCTTTCGTGGGCGCGGCGCATCGAGCGCAGGCGGGCGGATCAAACAACAAAACATGAAGGTAAGGGAAAAGGGAGGAGCGAGGACGATCACCTCGCTCGTGCTGGGTCCTTTGACCTCCGCTCCAGGCTTCGCTGGGAGGATAGACGTGTCGAGCCGGCCGAGCACACTTCCTGCCCCTCAATATCAAAAGAACGCTGTCTTTTCCTGACCGCTCCGCGCTTCTGCCACGGCAACGTGCCTCTGGAGGCCACCACCGTACAGTGCGCAAGCTCGTGTGCCAGAGCGGGATGGTCCATCCTCGCCAGACCGGCAATCGGGGACAAGAGACAGCATCCTTGTGATTCAAAACTGGTTGGTCGCAGGGGCGAGCGGTGCTGACATGTTCCTCCCTTTCGCCCATACCAGGCATGCTCACGATCGCGAGGCGGGCGAAGGAGAAGGAGAAACCGAAGGAGAAGGCAGCGCGGAGGGGAGGACGGGGCGGAGGGAACACGGAGGCGGAGGAGCGGGGGCCGCACCCGCTCGGGGAGACCGACGCCCGGAGCCTCGAAGCCCAACGGCAGAGGAAGAGGGTTGTCAGACTTGGCGGCGCGCACAAAAGGGGGCGGACGGAGGGGTGAGGGCTTCTCGGAAGGAGGCTGCTCCTCAGAGGGCGCCGGCCTCACACCTGCAGACCAGGCCCGCGCCTTCTGAGAAGCAGAGGTGCGTCTGAGAAGCACACCCCTCCCCTCCTCCCCACCCCCCCCTCTCTCTGTGCGCGGCTGACAGGCGAGGGGGGGGGGGGCGGAGTACGAGAACGACGACGACGGAGAGGACGCCCGAAAACACAGCGATGGCGCAGGCCGGTCCTCTTCTGCCTGGCGTGCGGCTGCGCGGGTGGCCTGCGCGGCCGGGTGGCGGGGTGCACGAGGAGGAGGAGGCCGAGGGGTGAGGGCAGGGCAGCGGCGGCGAAAGGCGGACGAGGTGGAGAGCCTCTCCACCTCCAGATCGTGGTCCGTGACTGGGCTGGACCTACGCGTTGTCTTTCGTTGTATATCTTCGTGTTGTGCTTCGTCTTACGCTACCTGTTTTCCTGTGCCTCCCTGCCGAAACGAAGAACAGAGCACAGCCGAAGTCCAGCAGAACAGCGATTAGGTCCAGCCCTGGTCTGCGAGGTAGAACTTACCCGGCGCCGCCCTCAGGGTGCAGACGGCAGTCTACCGCGCAGACCACGGTCTGGATGAGAAGCTGGAAGGCGAGGAACTTGCATCACGGAGTGAATTCCGACTTCAACCGGGCTCGCAGTTCGCCTGGCAGTTTGATTGCAATCATATTTGCACGTTGATGTACATGCTGATATGCGTTTCGAATGCAAGGTGATTGACATGTCGATTTCGATTTAGACTCACAGTCATATTCACAAGCCGATGTGTTCCGATGTGCATGTCGACTTGCACGTCTGTTTGCATTTCGAAATGCCTTCCAATGCTAAGTTTGCTTTGCATTTCGACCCACCTGTCCATTACACTTGGGTTTGCGTACCGATGTGCAGTTTCGCATTTCGACTACATGCAGGTTGCTGCATTTCGATGTGAACTGTGATCTGCAATGTGATGTATATTTCGATGTGCGTGTCGCTTTACTTCTCGATTTGCAGATCGACTTGCACTCCGAATTGCACTTCTGCTTGTATGTCGATGCCATAGCCGTACGGAGAAATACTCGCAGTTCGATTTGCATGTTTCCAGGGGACCACCACGGGACACGATGGAATTACTCGCGGAACAACCACGACGCAACCCACAGGACAACCACGGGACAACCAACGGGATAACCCCTGGGACAATCCACGAGCAAAACACTGGACAACCCACCAGACACTCATAGGACAGCTCAGGGAACATCCAAAGGGGCAACCACGAAACAACAACGGGGCAGCCCGCGGGACAACCCCCGGGGCAACACACGGGACAACCCACGGGATAACCACACGACAATCACAGGACAATCGCGGGACTGCCCCAAGTCAACCCACCAGACAACCCCGCGTAACTCGAAACATTTTGATGGACTTTGCCCTAGCCGCTGCTGACATATCGTCGCCCTCGCGCAACGTCGCCTAATCCGTACCCCCGGCACGACAAGAACCGACACCGAAGCCGATGCTTTTTTCTGGTTGAGGCCACCTCGTCCTCCTGCCGGAAGAAAAGATAAAGAGCATAATGGTCCAGAGCTGCCTCATTATCCCTCTTTTGATTATCTTCCTTCCCCATTCCCAATCTCGCTCGACATTCCCCTCCTCCACCTTCCAGTCCACCCCTCCTTCCTTCTTCTCCTCCCTCTCCCCCATCTGCCCCGAGGTTTCGAACGGAGCGGGGTGCGTCCATATCCTGGAGGACGAATTCTCCTCCACCTGCTCCGCCCCACCCCAGAGCTGCCATACTCCGCCTCCTCCTCGTACCTCCCTGCGAACTCTCCAAGGGCCCCAAAGAACCCCTGTATTGGGCGCCCGAGTTATCCGGGGTAACTCGGGTCCGGGGTAACTCGGGTTTGGATTCCCGAAAAAGGAACCCGAGTTAGCTCTGACCCGAGTTACCCCTGATGATTCGGGGCTCTGGACGCCCGAGTTGTCCGGGGTAACTCGGGTCCGGGGTAACTCGGGTTCGGATTCCCGAAAAACGAACCCGAGTTATCCCTGACCCGAGTTACCCCTGATGATTCGGGGCTCTGACTGTAGCCCTTTGGATAACCACCGCCCCCGTCCCGCATCCCCATCGGCCACTGGCTCCCCCCAGAGGAAGTCCAGGCTGGCCTCACCGACCTCCTTCTGTGGCAACCGATGGGAGCCTCCCACGTCGTCTTTCCACGCATCTCTTCATAAGTACCCCTGGGAGTTGTCCGTGCGCGTCCCCCAGGCCCATATTCCCGACGTCGGGACTATTGTCTCACAACGTGGAACTATGAAGGCCTCGACTCCGACCCTGGGACCAACTGTTCATTCCGAATGGTTTTTGGCCGTCCGAAGGGCCGGCAGGGGCCCGGGGAGACCAAGAATGGCCAGGGTCAGGAACTTATTGGATTCAAGCCCCGCTCTTATCCAGCAAATCCCGAACCTAACCTGGCCCAGCTCCTGTCGCCACTTCGCCAAAGCTAACATGAACCATTCAAGCTAACGTGACCAACGGCTTGACGACACCAGTGTGCCAGGCGCCCTGTGTAGCCATTGTGCGCCATAATGGAACGACACAGCAACAGGCAACGCAGACGAGACATCTGCATCGCTGACCCCTTTGCGAATCAAATAGTTAAAGGAGCTGGCCGTCGCTGAAGCAACGAGAACTGTCATCGAGGATGGCGAGAACAATGCTCGCAACGATGCATGTGGCCAACGCTGAAGCGAAAACAACACACGCAACCACATCTGTGGCCGGCGCTGAGGCGAGAACAACTGTCGCAATCGTGGATGTGGCCAGCGTTGAGGCGAGGGCAAACACTCGCAATCATGTGTCGCTGGCGCTGAGGCGACAGCACCCATCGTAGTCGTGGATCTGGCTGGCGCTGTGGCGAGAGTGACGGTGGCAATCATGGATGTAGCCAGCGCTGAAGCAATAACAACGTTCGCAATCATTGATGTGGCCAACGAAAATCGCAATCAAAGATGTGGCCGGCACTGGGGCGAAACCCACATTCGCAATCATGGATATGGCCGGGGCCGAGGCCAAAACAACAATCGCAATAGTCGTGCGGCCAACGGTGGGCCGAGAGCCTCCGTCGCAATCGTGGGAGAAGTTTCCCGCTGCACGCGCGCACCGGCTCTAGCGCAATAAGAAGCACCGCCGCGACGAGCACTACCAGAAGCAGCAACACCATGCGCAGTTGCAACACCAGCACCAGCGCCACCAGCCGCAGCAGCGCAAGCAACACAAGCGACACCAACAACGCCTCTTTGACCAGCACGACGGCAAACGACACCACCACGCGCACCCGCACCAGCGACACTAGCAACACAAGTGGGCCGACCACGACGGAAAACAACAGGACCACGCGACGCAGCAAAAGTACGACCAGCAACACAGCTGTGACCACAACGACACCAAGCAGCAACACAAGCGCAGTAGCACCAGTGCCACAAGCAGCACAGCACCACTGTGACGAGAACGCCAGGAAGCAGTAACGCCACGCGAAGCAGTACCAGCGCCACTAGCAACACCGCTACAGTAACAAGCACGACGGGAAGCAGCAACGCCACGCGCAGCAACACAAGCACAACTAGCAGTTCCACCACGACGAACACGGCGGGAACCAGCAGCGACGTGCGATTCGCGCTGGACTGCGCGAGCTCCAACGTCCCTCAGCAGGCCAAACACGCATAACCCCCAAATAATCGGACTGTTCGCCCGCCAATCGGGAACTCGAGCTGGGTTTATTACGTTGTCGTGAAACAGGTCAGCTTTACCCTGCTGGTGAACTCGATACTGCGGCAACGACCGAAGTCAACACGAATGGGACACTTCGCCAAAATTATTGGAAAATGCGGCTGACAGAAAAAGGTAATACAGCGAAGCGACCATCTGTTGGACTGCGACTGAACGCCTCAACTCAGAAACAACGCTGGCCAGAAACTGCTGGCCACCATGTCCACTGTTGCATAAGCATCAAGTCTCGGTTCTGTTGCACACGAACGGTGCTATAATGACAGGTTCCATGCTCAATCCTAATTCACTTCTATGGAAATGATCAAGAATTAGCAGACGACTTAATCGAATCCAGGCATTGTAAGTGTTGAAAGCAGCTTTGTGCTACGATTCACTGCTGTTCACCCTGCTGTCCTGATTTGTTTCATTCCGCGCTTCGCTTCTCAACCAAGCCTTGGTGCACAGACACCACAAAGTGATGCACTTGGACTGGAAGGGGGCCAGGGGGTGGCAGGCGGAAGGGCTTGTTCCCGTACTCCAGCGCAAAGCGTCACGGCCCAGAAGGGTCGATTTTGAGCTGGACACCGGGCGCTCCAAGGCAGAGCCCAGCCTGTCCCACAGGCGCCGGCTGCCGACATCGCCGCAGCTCCAGCGCCCTGGCGGAAATGCGCACGACGACCCGCAACGTATGGGTCGTATAGCAGCGGCACGAACGAAACGAGCAGCTCCGCTGTGCCCGGCCTGACAAGAAGCAGCATCACTACCAGCAGCACCACAACCATCGCCATCAGCAGCACAACTGCGAGTAGCTAGACAAAAACTGGCAGCACTATGCGCAGCACCAGTGCCACGAACAGTACCACTACGCCGAGGACTGCCGGAAGCAAAAACACCATGGGCAGGAGCACCAACGCTGCCAGCAGCAGTAGTGCGAGCAGCAGAAGCTCCACCAGTAGAACCTCTGTTGCTAACATCACAGCAAACAGCAACACCACGCTCAACAGCACCAATGTCACCATCAACACTACTGTGACGAGCACCGTGGGAACCATCAGTACGACGCGCAGAAACACCAGCGCTACCAGCAGCACTACATCGACCAGCACAACGGGAGAGTACCACGTGCACCACCTCTATCGCAACGAACATAATCATTGCGACGAGCACTACAGCGTCGACGGCACCACCAGCAGTAGTTCGAGCAGCAGAAGCGACACCTGTAGTAACTTTGCGATCTTCACGGCAGCATGCAGCACAACCACGCGCACCAGTACTAGTGGCACTCGATGACCACCATAAGTTGGAGGGGGAAGGAGGTGGAGGATGAGGAGGTGGAAGAAGAAGAAAAAGAAGAGGGGGAGGAGGAGGACCCCCTCCCCCCTTCAACTTATGATGGTGGTGGTGGAGCATAGGCCCATCACTAGAAGCACCAGTATGACGACCGCGACGGTGATCAGGAAAACGATGCGAAGCAGCATCCCCGCCACCAGTAACACAAGTGTACAGAGCATGACAGCAAACAGCGGCACCAAGCGCAGCAGCACCAGGCCCACCAGCAGCACCCCTGCGACGAGCACGACGGACAGCGGCAGCGCCACGCGACGCAGCACCAGCACCGCCAGCAGCGGCAGCGTTTGGCGGATGCGCGAGCAGCGGGAGTGAGGGGGATGGAGGGAGAGGCGCTCCCGTACATGGACAAAATATCCGAACCCTGCTGCGCATGATGCCCCCCAGGACCACAAACTTAATATTGGAGGGTGTGGCAAGCAAGGGGGCTCGAGTGGACTATTCGAACCCCCGAATCACCACCCCATACCGAGTTCAACATTGATATGGGGGGGCGGGGGGGGGTTCAGTATTCCTCCAAGCTTGCATCGGGTTCGAATATATTGTCCATGTGCTGTCCCGCACTCCAGCGCAAAGCGTCAGGGGCCAGATCGTTCGATTTGGCGCTGGACACCAGGGGCGCCCCAGACCAGAGGTGCGCAATCCGTCGGCGCGCGAAGCTCGGTTGGGAGCCGGTGCGAGCCCCAAGCCCAGGAAGCAACTGCTGCTCCGCCCAAGCCCGAGGGTCGGCCGCTCCCAGCGAGAAGGGTTGCGCCAGCCGGGGCTGATAATAGCAGCGCCAGGGCGAGCGCGAGGACGGTGTGGTGGCTCGCTGCGCGGCCGCCGTCAGCGCCGGACGCCTGCCTGCGCCCAGCCCGGCCGGCAGATCCGGCGCATTGCACCGACGCCCTGCCCAGCCAGCAGTGGCGACTACCCTGGACAGCAGCGGCCCAGGCACGGCACCGGGGGCGTCTGGCGGCCGCAGCGCTGCCGGCGTCGCCAGTGCCCGCTGCGGCGGCCGCGGGCCGCCACGCGTCGGGCGAGTAGCAAGAGCAGCGCGGGCACAACAAGCAAGTCCACTGCGACTAGCACGACAAAAAACGTCAGCACCAATTGCAACAGCACCAGCGCCGACACTGAAATGAGTAGGCGACAGAGACTAGCACCACGGTGCGCAGCAGGACCGGCGCCACCAGCGGAAACCAGCAGCACCACCAGCAGCACCACGAGCGCCAGTAGCAGCGGGGCAAAAATGTGACCAGTGCTAGCGCCACTGGTAACACCTCTTTAATCATCACGACAACAAGCAAAATCACCAAGCGCAGCAGTACCAGCGCGACAATACCACGCGCAGCACTTCTAGCTTCACCAGCAGCACCAGCACGACCAACACGACAAGAAACAACAAGAAACAACAACAACAACAACAACAACAACAACAACAACAACAACAACAACAACAACAACAACAGCAACAACAACAACAACAACAACAACAACAATTACTAGCACGTGGGGACACACCGTTCTCACCAGTGCCAGGGTTTTCATAGGAGGCGGGCAATACCCCCCCTTTGTGGGGGGGCCGGTTCAAGCTCTACCAAATTTCCAAACGACTCTTCGCCACCACCCACACCCAGCTTCCCGCCCTATGACGTTCGGACACTTCACTTCGTGGCATGCGGACGACCGTGGCTACTATTCAGGGCCCCGCGGCCGACGACGACGGCGTGCGCGCGCGAAGAAAAAACGAATGTGTCCCGCATGGTATTATTTGACAGGGATGATGGCCCTGGCAGGTGCGCAACCGTTGTTGGAGAAGTTCGAAGCAATGAGTTGCTCGCAAAAGCCCGTTTGACAGAAATGTTTAAAAAGTGTTGGGTTTCCTACAAATCCGCAAGAGCGCGCGGGATGAAATTTTGACACTTTTTTTTGGAAAAACCATTGGTTTTTTGATGTTTTTATGTTAAAATCGCTACGAACACTAAGGTTTTGGAAGGATTTCGTCTTGCGCGCGCGAATGTCCACTTTACCTTATTTTTTGCAAGGGATTCTTGAAGTTTGGTTATGTTAGAACAAGAAATGTCCACTTTGCTTATTTTTTGCAAGGGAAAACCGATCGTAACAACACAACCGGATCTGGATGACATCGTTTTGCCTGAGACTTCCTCACGAAAATGATGAAAATGAGGCTGCGGCCTAGGCGCGGCGGGGGGGCCATGCACCAGGGGTCCCAACAATAATTATTCTTTAGAAGTAATAATGTTCAACAACAACAACAACAACAACAGCAGCAACAGCAACAAACAACAACAACCAACAACAACAACAACAACAACAACAACAACAACAATTACTAGCACGTGGGGACACTCCGTTCTCACCAGTGCCAGGGTTTTCATAGGAGGCGGGCAATACCCCCACTTTGTGGGGGGGCCGGTTCAAGCTCTACCAAATTTCCAAACGACTCTTCGCCACCACCCACACCCAGCTTCCCGCCCTATGACGTTCGGACACTTCACTTCGTGGCATGCGGACGACCGTGGCTACTATTCAGGGCCCCGCGGCCGACGACGACGGCGTGCGCGCGCGAAGAAAAAACGAATGTGTCCCGCATGGTATTATTTGACAGGGATGATGGCCCTGGCAGGTGCGCAACCGTTGTCGCAGAAGTTCGAAAAAGTTGCTCGCAAAAGCCCGTTTGACAGAAATGTTTAAAAAGTGTTGGGTTTCCTACGAATCCGCAAGAGCGCGCGGGATGAGATTTTGACAATTTTTTTGTTGAAAAACCATTGGTTTTTTGATGTTTTTATGTTAAAATCGCTCCGAACACTAAGCTTTTGGAAGGATTTCGTCTTGCGCGCGCGAATGTCCACTTTACCTTATTTTTTGCAAGGGATTCTTGAAATTTGATTATATTAGAACAAGAAATGTCATTTTCTATTGTTTTTTGCAAGGGAAAGCGGATTACAACAAAACAACCGGATCCTGTACACACCCTCTTTTCTGAGGCTTCCTCACGAAAATGATGAAAATGTAGCTGCGGCCTAGGCGGCGCAGGGGGGGCGCGCACCAGGGGGCCCAACAATAATTATTCTTTAGAATAAATAATGTTCAACAACAACAACAACAACAACAACAACAACAACAACAACAACAACAACAACAACAACAACAACAACAACAACACGCGCACCAACGCTAGCGCAACCAGCGGCACCAGCATGATCAGCATAACGGTAACCAGCAGCACCGGCGTAAGCGGCAGTACCACTGTGATCGCAACGACGGGAAACAGCAGCACCAAACGACGCAGCATGAACGCCACCAGCAGCACCAGTGTGACCAGCAGAACGTGAAGCAGCAGCACCCCGCGCAGCACTACCAACGCCACCACCATTCCCACTGTGACCAGCAGGATGGGACACAGCAACGCTACGCCCACCAGCGCAAGCGCAACGACCAGTACCAGTACCAGTGTGACGAGCATCGCCAGATGCAGCAGCATTGCGCGAAGCAGCAGTACCAGCGCCACCAGCAGCACCAGTGTGACCAGCACGGAGGGAAGCCGCAGCACAACGAGTAGTACTACCAGTGCCATCGGCAGCACCACTGCGACAAGCCCAACGGGAAACAGTAGCACTGCGAGCACCAGCACAAGCGCAACGTGGAGTACCAGCGTGAGGAGCGCATCGCTGGAAGCAGTAACACTGTGACCAGCACGACGAAAAGCAGCAACACAATGCGCAGCACTGCTAGCGGCACCAGCAGCACCAGTGTGAACAGCACTACGGTAACTATCAGCACAACACGAAGGAACCCAAACGGTAACTACATTGGCATAAAATTGGCAGCGGACAGGGCCGCGATCTGGAAGCTTGCGCAGCCCACAGGCTTGTGAGGCTGCGTCTTCCCCTGCGGCAAGAACGGTGTTCGCAATCAAGATGTGGCGGGTGCCCCGGCAATAGTACAGTCTATAATCAAGGTGGGAAAAGCATTCCCAATGAAATAAGCGGCCGGCGACGAAACGGCAGAGGCGATAACAGAATACGCGATCATGCTTATGGCCGGCGCCAGGAGGGAGCAGCAGTTCGAATCAGGAGTGCGGCCCGCGCTGAGGCGAGCACTATCGCAGTCATGCGCGCGGCAGGCGCCCAGGCGAGATAGCAAGTCTCAGACAGAGCTGTGGCTGGCGCCACAACGAGAACTACATGCTCAGTGAAGGATGTCGCCAGCGCCAAAGCGACGTCATTATTTGTCATCAGAGATGTGGCCGGCGCCAAGGCGAGAACGACACGCTCAATAAGGGATGTGGACTGCTGGCGCCTAGGCGACAACAACATTTTCAATCAGAGACGTGGCTGGCACCAAGGCGAGGGCGACTAGGCGACAGCAACATTGTTAAAAAGACATGTGGCCCACGGTACGAGCAAGAACGACATGCTCAATGAAGGATGTCGCCGGCGCCTAGGCGACAGAAACATTCTCAATCAGCGATGTGGCCCACGCGCAGGCCATGGCATCATTCCGAGACGAGCGTGTCGCCAGAACACAAGTGCCACGCCCTTTCCGCGCGGGCTTGGCTCGGCGTGACCGAGGTCCGGGTGACGTTCGGTGGGTAGTTCAATTTAGCGGGGGATAAATCGGCGGCGACGATAAGGGCGAATAGCCCCGGGTCGGGCATTACACGCATTCGCCTGGGAGCTTTTTGGAAGACATAGATCATCGGCGCACCTGAATACATGTATTGCTCTCCCCTGTGCTATTCGCCCCTATCGCCGCCTCTGAGTGTAGCGTGTCGCTGCGCGCTGCGGCGGCCCTGGCGACACGATGTCTTGCGAGCGGACGGCGTGTCGCTCCGCTCCGCGGGGCGGGAGGCTCGGAAACGCTCGGGGCACGGACGCCTGGGGGTCCGGACATGGACAGCGTGTCGCGCCGAAGCGTGGTGGGCGCAAGCTGGCGGAGCCACACGCTCTCCAAACGTTCCCGAGCGTACAATAACCGTCCCTCGTGAACACTCGACGGCGCGAGGAGGTCTGGGTCCCTGCGTCCGCCCTGCGTCCCCAGAGATCCCCAAGAGAAGGGCTCCCGACGGCTGAAGAAGAGGCCAGAAACGCCCTGGACCCTGGATCCTTCCCGCAGACGCGACGTCGGCGCGAAACAAGCTGCAGCCACAGCGTGTACAGGAAGGGGCGTCTTTGTAGGACGCCAGACCCCTGGAGGCCGAGGTTTCGGATTCCTGGGGCAGCGGGCGACCAGTCAAAGCTGCAAGGGACGGGCCGCGTGAAGGCAAGGGACACGAGGGGCCGCCGAGGTGAAGGCGCGCGTCCGTACTGGGCGCGTGGACTGCACCTCGTGAGCATCACGACCAGAGCCCTGGACGCTTCTAAATCACGGCAGGCTCGCGTCGTGTCGACCCCGGCGTTGGTTTTTGACACCGCAGGGATCGTTCAACCTTGAACGATCGGCCGCTGCCGCAACGTCCGATCGTTCAACATCGATCGATTCTGGGTCGCCGGCGGCGTTCAACCTTGAACGTCCGCGCTGGGGTCGCCGCTGGTCGACACGACGCAAACCTACCGTACATCATCGTGCAGCATCATGACCGTGACCCTCGGTCCATCTTCACGCGCCGTGCTTCGAGTCAGGGCTGAACCTGAACGGTGTTCTTCGTTTTCGTGCCGCTTTCGTCTTCCCTCGTGCTGTCTTCAATCCACCTCTACCGCAACACGAAGCAGAAACGAAACCGGCCCACGACATCGCCAAAACACCGCTCGGGTCCAGCCCTGCTTCGAGCCAGGTCGACCCGCGAGGCCCCCGGGCCCCCAACATGTCGGGATAACGTGCCCGTCGCCAGGCAAACACTGGTCGCCGGGATATGACTTTATGTTGCTCCCAGAGACAATTTCGAGCACGCGGAGAAGTGTCGAAAGAGTGTCGAACGAGTGTCGAAACAGTGTCGGGCGAGTGTCTCCCAGGGCCCGACACGTGAAAACCCTGGAGTTTCGGTATTCTTTCCGGTGCTCGAAGTTCTTTCTGGTGGTCAAGGCTAAGGTAGGTTGGAGCATCATAAGATATGACGCATCCCTCCCTCCAGCCATCCCCCTGAACATCTCCGATCCCCAAGACCTTTCGGCACACAGTGCTGTACACTCGGACCCGGGCAAGAAGAGACTCCTTCAAGAACGTGAGACCCGCCGTGGGCCAAAACACACACACACACAGACACAGAGCATCCGAGGGTACCCTCCCCCAGGATGCACAAGCACACCCAGCGAAAACACAAAGAACACGGGGGCACCCTCCCCGAACCGACCTCGATCTGATACCTCGGCCCGGCTGCACCTCCAGGGGCAGCCTGGGCGAACCCCCGCGCCTTGCCATTTCCCTCCCTCCGCCCCCTCCCGCACAGCGCTCCTCCTTCCCCCCCAAAGCCTCCGACCCTCCAGGCCCGTCCGATCCTCGAGGCCCTCCGCCACTCCAACGCCTCCGGCCCCTCTCGAGCTTTCAGCTCGCCTCCCGCTCCCATGCGCGGTCGGCGTCGGCTGCGGCGGCGACTTCGACGGCGGCGACGGCGACGGCGACGACAACAGCGGCAACCACCGCGGCGACGACAGCGGCAACGACGACGGGGATGGTGACGAAGACGGCGACGCGGACGACGACGGCGAGCTTTCGGCACCGCCCAACCAGCCTGGGCTCGCTCGCGCTCCCCGAGTCGAGGGCCTGGCTCACCAGCTCCGATGCTGTGGGGTCCGGCGGTGCGGGCGCCTGGGCAGACGCGAGGCCGCCGCCGAGGCCGTCTCTCGCCGTCGTCGTCCACTTGGTCGTCTTCGATGTCGACGTCGCCGTGGTCGTGCGAGTGGCCGTCGCCGCCGTGGCGGTCGCCGCCGTCGGGGCTCAAGAATCGAAGGACAAAAATCGAGGTTCGACAATGACTTGAGGCGGTCACCGCCATCGCCGTCATCGCTCGAAGATGGAATGTCGAGGATCGAGACTTGGTGTTCCAGGTTTTTTGTTGTTGTTTTCGGGCATCACGTGGGCCTCCTAGGGGGCCCTCGTTGCCACTGAAAGACAATCGGATGCACATATGGGGGCCTCCGCGTCGAACGATGTCCTCGCAACCATGGTCCCAGGGCCTAGAAACTGCCCCCAGAGGCAGGAATTGACCAAATAATGCCAGGATTAGAAAACAAGAAAATATCTGAGAGAACGCGGTTCCCGGGCGCTTGCGTTGGGAACGTTCGGCGGCGCGTTTCGAACCGAAGGGCGGCCCCTCCCCTCAACACTCGGCGCCGTCGACCAAAACAAGGGGGACTCCGCTCCCCCACAACCCCCCCCTCCCGAACCCCCCCCCCCTCCCAAGGCGGGGGGGGGGTTCAAACCCCCCCCTCCGGCGCCGGCGCTGGCGCCGGCGCTGGCGGCCGCCAGCAGCGCCGACGGCGGGGACGCAGCGACGATGACCAGAGGCAGCCCAAAGGAGGGGGCGGGAGGTTCAAATCCCCCCCCTCCCCCCTTAGCGCCAGGGGTGGGGGTTCAAATCCCCCCGCCTCACAAGGAAGGGGTGGGGTTCAGACCTTCCCCCCCCCCTCTCGGCGCTGGCGCCGGCGCTGGCGGCCGCCAGCAGCGCCGACGGCGGGGACGCAGCGACGATGACCAGAGGCAGCCCAAAGGAGGGGGGGGGAGGTTCAAATCCCCCCCCTCCCCCCTTAGCGCCAGGGTTGGGGGTTCAATTCCCCCCCTCACAAGGAAAGAGGTGGGGTTCAGACCTTCCCCCCCCCCTCTCGGCGCTGGCGCCAGCGCTGGCGCCGGCGCTGGCGGCGGCCAGCAGCGCCGACGGCGGGGACGCAGCGACGATGACCAGAGGCAGCCCGAGGGAGGGGGAGGGGTTCGACTCCCCCCCCCCCCCTTAGCGCCGGGGAGGGGGGGGGTTCAACCCCCCCCCCCCCCGCGCCGGCGCCGGCGCTGGCGGCGGCCAGCAGCGCCGGCGCTGGCGCCGGCGATGGCGGGGACGCAGCGACCATTACCACAACTACCACCACCGCCACCGCCACCACCACTACCGCTGCTACCCACCACCACCACCACGACCACCACAGCCACAGCCACCACCACAACCACCACGACCACCACCACCACCACAACTCACAATCACCACTACCACCACAAAAACCCACCACCACCACCACAAAAACCAACCGCCACGACCACCACCACCACAATCTACCACACCACCACCACCGCCACGACCACGCAGCACAACCCACCGCCACCACCACAAACCACCGCACCACCACCACCACCACCACCCACCGCCACCACCACCAGCACCACCTCCACAAACCACCGCCACCACCACAACCCACCACCACCACCACCACCACCACAAACCACCACCACACCACCACAACCACCACAACCACCACACCACCACAAGTCACCATCACCACCACGACCACCACAAAAACACACCACCACCACACCACTACCGCCACCACCAACACCACAATCTACCACACCACCACCGCCACAACCACCACCACTACCAGCACCACCACCGCCACAACCACCACCACTACCGCCGACCCACCACCACCACCCACCACCACAAACCGCAACACCACCACCACCACCGCCACCACCACCATCAGCAGCACTTCACCCACCACCACCACAACCCACCACCACCACCACAAACCACCACCACACCACCACCAAACCACCACCACCACCACCACAACCACCACAACCACCACCACCACCACAAGTCACCATCACCACCACGACCACCACAAAAACACACCACCACCACCACTACCGCCACCACCACCACCACAATCTACCACACCACCACCGCCACAACCACCACCACTACCAGCAGAACGACCCACCACCACCACCACCACCACAAACCGCAACACCACCACCACCACCGCCGCCACCACCACCATCGGCAGCACTTCCACAAACCACCGCCACCACCACAACCCACCACCACCACCACCACAAACCACCACCACACCACCACCAAACCACCACCACCACCACCGCAACCCACCACCACCACCACCACCACCACCACAAACCACCACCACACAACCACCAAACCACCACCCCACCACCCACCACAACAACCACCAACCACCACACCACCACCACCACAACCACCACCACCGCCACCACCACCACCACAACCCACCACCACCACCACCACCGTCGTCCTGGTCGACGCTCCCCGCCGACGCGGCACCAGCGCCAGCCCAGAAAAGGAAATCGTTCGTCGTCCCCGCCGCCGCCGCCAGCCGCCGCCGACGCAAGCGCCGGCCCGAGGAGAGGGGAAGCAGGGGAGGGAAGGGGGGGGAGGGGTTCGACCCCCCCCCCCCTCCGTCACGGGAGAGGGGGGGGGGGGGGCGGCGGGGGGGGGTCCCAACCCCCTTCCCTCCCTCCATCCAGGGGGTGGGGGGGTAAGGTTCCAACCCCCCCCCCCCTTCCAGGCGACCACAGAACGCGCTCTTTCAAATATCTGGATCAAGACCCCTTCCCTTCATTAAACCAGGACCAAAATCAGGACGAACCGCTCGCAGAGCGTTCCAAACGTTCTGGAACGGCCGCCGCGCCCGACACATCCTCCAGAACAACCTCTGGACCTCAGAGAGGAAGAGGAAGGACATCGACTGAACCGAAGACCACGACGGCAGCGACGGTGTCTGCGACGAAGACGCGGGCGCGGCGCGACCAAGACGACAACGACGACGACGACGACGAGGACGGCGACAGCGACGGCGACGGCGACGGCGGTGGCGGCGGCGAAATTCGAAGATCTATCGCGACCCGATGTTTCTTCAATCCTTGGCTTCCTACTTCTGGCGGCCCTCGGCGCCTCGTCGTCGCATAGCTCCGCCGGTACCCCGTCCTCCGGGTCTGGGAGCGGGAGGTCCAGCTTGGGGATATTCGGGCCCTTGGCCGCGCCTGCGCACTCCTGCGTCAGCGCAGAGAGGGGAAGGAAGAGGAAGAGGAGGAGGAGGAGGGCGAGAAAGAGGACGATAAGGACTGGGGAGGGGGAGGATAAGAGTAATTATCAGGTTGAGGAGGGCGGATGAGGAGGAGAAATTGGAGCTGGCGTTGAAGTCTCAGGACAAAGTCCTACCAACAACTACCCACACCGCTTCTGGGCTTGACGCGCTGATTCCTTTTTGCTGTGTAGGCCTTGGGTCAAACCCTCGGAGGCATGTCTCCTTACATGCTTCTGACGGGTCGGGGCGGCTTCGTCACTGCACGGCCCCCCGAGGAGAGGCAGCCTTTGGGAACAGTAATCCCGCAGGAGTCACAGCACCAACCGTTCAAGTCTTGATGGAACCTCATGCAGGGGGCGGGGTGCACAACGAAGGCCCAGGAGGGAGCGCACGAGTGCAGCAGTCGAGCGACACATGACAAGCGCACGGTGGCCTGCGTCAAGGCCTGACACGGGCTGCTGGCGCAGACCCGCGGCATCGCCAACACTGGCGCCAAACATCGTAAAGGGCACCCTCATGATCGAGCCACTTGAGGTAATGGTAATGATAGGACCTGGGATTTAGAACAACGGCCCCGGATTTAGAAAATCCGGCTTCTTGAATTTAGTAAACCGGCTTTGGCGTTTACTGAATGCTGCTTTGTCTTGTTTTGACTCGGCGGCACAATTTCATAAATCCGTTACAGGTGACGGCGTCAGGGTTTGGGGGGGGAGGCGCGGGAGGAGGACACACATCTAAGCCCTCCTTTGTACGCAGGGTTCGCGCCACCTCCGCTCGCTCTCGCGCCGCCCTTCCCCCTCTTCTCCCTCGACGGGCCCACGTCCCCCAGGATCCGTTCCGCTTCCCAAGCGTCCAGGGCAAACCAGAAGATCATCCTGAGCCGAATCAGTAGAGACCTCCTAGATGGGGTCGGAGTAGATTGGGTCGGAGGATCGCGCCGCCGATGCATCGTCGATGCATCGCCGACGTCGCCGATGCGTCGCCGACGTCGGCGCGGAGAAAAGCGGGCTCCGCATCGACGATGCATCGCTAATGCATCGGCGATGCGGCGCGATCCTCCGACCCCGTCTACTCCGACCCCATCTATAGGAGGCGTGGAATCAGATACTCCAACATTTCAACGCCGATGCGTCGCCGACGTCGGCGCGGAGAAAAGCGGCGCGATCCTCCGACCCCATCTATTCCGACCCCATCTATAGGAGGCCTGGAATCAGATACTCCGGCATCTCAACGTTGATCACCCTGCTTCTAACCTCTCCGGACGGGCGGCAACGCTCAGCACCTGCCTCCGCCGAGCTGCCAGCAGCAGCAGGCACCCCGGCGAGCCAACTCTGCCCCATCCCTGCAGCAGTGCCGCTGCCGCCGAGGCACGAGTTGATGATCAAGACGGTCAAGTGCTCTGTCTTGCGCTCACACTGACTGAAATCCGCCGATCCGGCGTGTGAGCTACAAGGAGCCCCAGCAAGAGCTTCAGCCCTGAGCCTAAGCAAGAGCTTCAGCTCTGCTTTGGGGGGGTCGCCGGGGTGGCTTCGTCCCAGGGAGCTGACTCGATAAACCTAAGTGGAGCCCCAGAATCCTTCTGCGAATGGTTTGGCCGAAGTCCGTTATCGGACACATCGAGACCGATGTCTACCCTCCGAAACCTCCAATCCCTGGCAAACGCCCCTCGACTGGCATCCCCTGCGGTGACGACTGGCTGCTGGTCGCACCGTGTGCGAACGCACCGTCGTGCAGCCCGTCGTTGGAATATGTGCGGGACCGCTCCTCATCATCTGGTGGTTCGGGCACCACGGTCCAAAACCGAGGCATGAGGCCCCTTCGCCGGAACCCAGGCTCGGCCTCGGCTTCCGCCATGGCCATCGGGAACCACTCGTCCGAGTGGCTGCAGATCGGATGGCCGCGGTGACGCTCGCACCCCCATGTGCGATGATATGCCGTCTTTGTGTTTGTTGCACCTGGGGCATATGTCGCCGACCTCCGCCCCGGTGGCGAAGCCAGCTCTTCTTTGACCTGGCCAAGCGCCACCTGCGGCACCAGAAACAAGCAGTTCTGACCGCCCCCTCCCGCGCGGAAGTTGCTCAAGATGCCTGAGAAGCTGCAGCGGCGAGGTCACGTCGATACCCTGGCGTAGACCACCGCGGCAGCAGCACATCTCAGCCTCCCCCAAAAACTCCTCGGACCTTCGACGAAGACCTGGAAGAAAAGCCTGGTTGAATGGAGGGCCGGCATGTACGAGTGGCCAGCTTCTGGGAACTGCAATTCCGAGCCGTCCTTCGTGACGCAATTCGCTTGCGACGTGTTGCCCCAACTTCTCTCCGGCAAGTGAATGATGACTGTAGCTGGCGTGGGACCCGTGGCCCACCGTGACTATTGATTGCGTGGTGGGGTCGTGGATGTCCGGCAATTGCCCCCAAGCTCCGCGGGTCCTCGGACGCACTGCGGGTCCCCCGAACCACTGGTGGAGCAGCGGGCGCACGCTGTCACGTGGCCGTTTTACCGGGTCCAGCGCAAAAGTCTTGATGGCCATTATGGCAGGTCTCGAGGCGCTCCCCGAACCGCGAGTTCCACTTGTCGTCGCGCGCTGTATTGGGTAGTCACACCGAGGCGCCGCGTAGTCAGAACGCGGGCGGTTGGTGCTCTTTGGGCCCAAAGTCTTACACGTCGCCACGTATGTCAGGTAGTCACAGCGCGGACTTAGGGTGTTCCTCGAGCCCCGAGCCCAGCGCGTCGCCATGCAAAGGACCCGACCACCCTGCAAAGTGACCGTCGCACGCCACGCCACCGAGGTTCACGAAGTACGAAGGCATCGACCAGCACGAACGTCTAACTCACCCTTTCTCAACCAGATGCTCAAGTTGCTCGCGATGAGCCCTAGTACCCATTCACGCCCGAGAAAGAGCGAGCGGTGGCGCACAGCTTAAGGGGCGAGACGGGACTGGCATCGGAAAGGCTGACGCCATTGGACATTGGACGGTCACCGTGCGCAGGACTCTGAGATGGCGGCCTTATTGTACGACGTCGAAACCACTCGCACTTGGCCCCATCAGACGCAACTCGCCATTAGAAAATGATTGTCAAAGAAACCGGACGCAGATCGCATCCTCGGTCTGATGTACACGATGGGCAGACACTGGTCAGTGATTCGCGAATGACGCGTTCGCGGTTGGGCAAATCCTGCGGAAACTGAATTAGGCGCAGCAGTGCGTGGCGACAGCTCCCGAGTAGAAGCCATCCACTGCGCGCTGTACGACGAGGTCGTGGGCCGGCTCCAACTTCCCACATGTCACGGCACGCTGGACATTTTTTTTTCGTTGGCGGCGTCGAGTGGGCTTTGATTTTGCCCACAAGTTTGCGCCCTGAATACCCGCCAGCTGTTTTGCATGTGGGGCTAGCACATTGTGTTGCGTTTCCGTCTCGGGCATATCTGGATCAGTATGGAATCGTTTCGCGAGGGGTCGTAGCATCACTCAAGGTCTGCGACGGGAGGGGGGCAGGCTTGCCAAGCGCATGGTTCATTACGCGATGACCTCAAGATCAAGATCTAGAAGCCACCCCGCCCTCGACCACAGGACGCCCGAACCGAATCTGCTAGGTGGAGTTTGGACGCATTTTGAACAATCGGTCACCATCTGTTTCTTCCACGGTGGCGCTCAAGAGATTGCCAGACGCTCTCGAGCTAAAGGTTTCGTCGTGCGCCCATCACTGCAATGAGTTCACCTCGGCATCGAGCAGGGGGGGGGGGGGCGATAGGCGCGAGGGGCATGGCGCTCCGCTCTGACTATCCCCAGCATGTGGCGACGCGCAGGATTCAAGGCTCGAGGTGCAAAAACGGAAAGAAGAAGGCAAACAACAAAGAAGAGCGGGGCGGACAAACGGAACGGGACACAACAGCGCAGCAGGCAAGACGGAGAGCAGCAGGGAAAGGGGCAGGAGAGTGAGCGAGAGAGGAGAGCACAGAGGGACGGAATGCGGAGGAAGGAAGAAATCCGCGGCAAGCAGCGCGCAGCAACAGGGGACGGGAGGCAAGGAACTGCCGGGTACTGTAACACGCTTTTGGAAAAAATGAATTCGGAAAGGCGGTTCGCTTGCCCCGCAGGAGACCTCGGCTGTGTGAACCAGGGCGGCAAGGGTCACCAGAACTTGCGGGTCACGTGCAAGCGCGCAGGAGGAGGAGGAGGAGGAGGAGGAGGAGGAGGAGGAGGAGGAGGAGGAGGAGGAGAGGGAGGGATGAGAAAGAGGAGGAACACTCCGATTGAGCACTCGGGGCCGACCGTTGCGGCCATGCTCAAAAGGGAAAACGGGGTAACTGGCACAGTTGCCTCATTGATCGCCCGCGGGCCTCCCGAACGTACCTGTCGAAAACTCCAACGACGTCTTGCAACGAATCTACCGTGGCGGCGGCCGTGATGAACCCGGTACAACGCATACGCGGGCACGGCCCAAACGACCACGGTGCGCTCGCTGGGCATGTGCCCATCCAACCCCACGAAAGCGTCGAGCTTCAAGTCTGGGCGTGGTGGAGGTATGTCAACAAATCGAGCTTGTAACGTGCGGACAGTAAGGCGATAAGCGGCATGCCGGATGCTGTCTGCCACGCTGTTGCAGAACCTGCAATGGCCTGCCATACCGCGAGTGCGTGCACCAGCCGTTGCGTAGAAGACGAACGACTGCGGCCTATCCCCACGGCTGGCAACGACGCCCAACCAGCTGCAGGTTAGGGGAGCGTCGGTGCCAGCCTGTGACTGGGGAGTCATGTCAATGGCCAACGTCTGAGCTCCTTCTCTAAGTGCAACCAAGCGTCCGCGAGCACCAGGCCGTGCACCAGCCCCGTGGCATCTAGGGCTCCCAACTTCGCGCTTCGCGCTGCGCGAAGCGCGAAGCGCGAATAACTTCGCGCTCTCGCGCCGCCCCCCCAAAGGGAGAATAGGAGGACGAGGAGGAGGGGGAGGAGAAACGAGGACCGCGAAGCGCGAAGCGCGAATAACTTCGCGCCCTCGGGGGAGCCCCGTGGCATACTTCTGCCAACCCTCCTCGCGGTGCCACTCGTCTGCGGCTGGTTTGGCGCGCCGATGGACATTGACGCGCTCCGCGGCCGTATACAGGGTGAGGAAAAAGCACCTGTCCCGCATCGCGTGCAGCCAACACTGCCTTTGAGCCGATGCCACTGTGCTCCAGCAAGGGAGATTCTGAATAGAGTGGTGCGGGATCCGTGCTGGCAGGCAGCTGCTGATGGGGATAGTGCTGCTGATGATGCCGACGAGTCTGATGATGATGGTGATGACAAGGATGATGATGCTGATGCTGATGATGATAATGACGAGGGGAGAGGAGAAGGAGGAGGAGGAGGAGGAGGAGGAGGAGGAGGACGAGAAGGAGGAGAAAGAGGAGGAGAGGGAAGGCAACGAGGAAGGAAGGAAGGAAGGCGGGAAGGAAGGAGGACGCGGGGCGCTGCCTGGGCAACGACCTGCGCCCAAGCCTTCGGCGTTGCCCCCGAGCACATATGGGCACCCCTGGGCACCCCTGGCACCGCCTCCAGCGCCGCCCCTGGCGTGCTCCGCACGTCTGAGGAGGAGGAGGAGGAGGAGGAGGAGGAGGAGGAGAAGGAGGAGGAGGAGAGGAGGAGGAGGACAGGAGGAGGAGGAGGAGAAGGAGGAGGAGGAGGAGAGGAAACTCTGCGCGGAGCTCCGGAAGCTCACAGCCGTCGCACTATGCCAGGAGGAGGAGAGCGCAGAAGGTGGGGGCCCATGGGGGGGTCTCCCGGCCACGGCGAGCCGGTGGCCACGGGCGGGCTCGGCGACCAGGACTCTCGAGGGTCGGCCCGAAGACCATGAGGACAGCACAACCCACCCCCACCCCCACCCAGGGCACCCACCTCCGACCTGGTGGTCCAGGGTGCCCTGGGTGGGGGTGGGGGGGGGGTTTTTTGGGGCCCCGCGGCTCTTACAACCCACCCCCCACCCCCACCAGGGCACCCCCCTCCGACCTGGTGTCCAGGGTGCCCTGGGTGGGGGTGGGGTGGGTTTTTGGGCCCCGCGGCTCTTACAACCACCCCCACCCCCACCCAGGGCACCCACCTCCGACCTGGTGGTCCAGGGTGCCTGGGTGGGGGGTGGGGGTGGGTTGTAAGAGCCGCGGGGCCCAAAAACACACCCCCACCCCCCACCCAGGGCACCCTGGATCACCAGGTCGGAGGTGGGTGCCCTGGGTGGGGGTGGGGGTGGGTTGTGCTGTCCTCAGACCAAGCCCCCTCCAGAGCCCGAGGTGGTCCTCTTTTTGTTCGGCGTCTCCGCCGACAGTCGGAAGAAGTGGGTTTTAGGTCGGGCATGCCCACCCCTACAGGGGGATCTTGGAATGGAAAAATAAGATTTCTCCAAAAATGCACCCCAAAATGTTCCGTCCATGGTAGAAAAATCCTCCCCTGACTATTTTTGGAAATATGTTTGAATATTCCTCCTGTAGAGGGACAGGCCCGACTTACAAGTAGGTGGAAGCATGCTGACGGAAGGCGGATCCAGCAGATTTCCATATTCCCCATGTTTTCCCCTATGTATTCTGGGGTTTTGATTTTCTCCCACTTCTCACGTTTCCCCTTATTTTTTCTGGGAGAATCGACGATTCATTGTGGCTGTGCAATTTTGCCCCTCCTGAGTGCTGTGGGACGGCGGATCCGGTAAGTAGACTGGGCCTGGGCCCGCCCAGAGAGAACGACAGAAGAAGCAGGAGAGGCCCCGCCGCCTTCCGAGGAGGCCCGCTCCTTCTCGTTCCCCCCCGCCCTCCGCCTCCTCCTCCGCCTCCTCCTCCTCCTCCTCCTCCTCGTCCTCCTCCTCCTCCTCCTCCTCCTCCTCCTCCTCCTCCTCCTCTTCCTCCTCCTCCTCCTCCTCCTCCTCCGCCTCCTCCTCCTCCTCCTCCTCCTCCTCGTCCTCCTCCTCCCCCCCTCGCTCGCCGCCGATGGGACGCACAGAGAGATACCGATACTGCAACAGGAGATATGTCGACACCTATCCGAGGCTTAAGGAAGTTTTCGACTGGACCAACAATCTGGGGCCCGAGCCTGGGATACAGGAGGGAGGGCGTCCATCCTTGATAGGGGTTCGTCCGAATAGACCCCTTGCGGTGTATTCCAGGGTGTCCCCCCTTTTCTGAACGGCCAAACTTTTCGGGCGTAACTCGGGGATTGGGGGAGAAACATCGCCTGCGATACTAGATGTCCTCCCTGGAGGCGCGCGTCCGACCCGAACATAGAGTAGACCCAACTTGCAGTATGTCGTTTCCCGAGCGGTGCGGCCAGAAAGCGCCCGCCACGGCGCACATGTTCAAGATTTTTCGGTGCGCGCATCGCCCCTGGGGGGGCGACGCACATATAGTATAAGTAGGCTCGCTGCCGTTGTAGGCTCACGCTGGATTTTGGAGGCCTGGGAATGGGCACCGACACCAACACAGGGGGCTGCCTCCACAGGGGGAAGGTGATCCCAGATTCCGGTGTTGGTGGTAATATCTCGGTCACCTTGAAGGCCAGAACGTTACCACCATCACCGAGATCGGGATCTTCTTCCCTCGCTGGAGGCACACCGCCGATACTGGTGTTGGTGTCAACCCCGAGGCCTGCGAGGATTGCTGCTCTTCGACCCTTGCCCGTCTGCTCCTGCCCGTCCCTTGCCAGGTTGCCCTCGATCCACTTCGCGATCGTGCCGCTGCCGTGGCCGAAGCCGGCGGGCCAGTCCCGGCGCTCCCGGGTGAGCGCTCGGGGTGGCTCGCCCCAGTGCGCGGGGAAGGGCCTCTCGGGCGGGTGGTCACGAGGGGTGACCAAGAACGGGGGGCGAAGAAGGGGGCCGTAGAAGGAGCCCTTCAGGGCCTCTGCTTGCTTCCACTGAGACTAGGAGGCAAGTGCTGGGACGTCTTCGCCGAAAGGAACAAGGAGGATTCAGCCCCATTGGGGGGCTGCTACGCTGGATGAGCCCGCGGATTCAGCAAACTGGGGCCGTATCCGGCGGGATTGTGGCAATGTCATGACGCCAGATGATGCTGGATTGCGGACCAGGACAAAATCCAACCTCCCAGGAGTTGCATCCGAACGAAAGGGGCCCCGGTGCGAGGCGGGGATTTATCCATATCCACCGCCTGGGAACAGACGTTTTGGTGCCCCAGCGGGCGGTGGATATGGATATATTTCGGCCCCCGGGGGCTTGAATATGTCCACATCCACCGCCTGCCGAGGCTCCGAAAACTAACCCTCCAGGCGGTGGTCATGCATAAAATTATTCCCGCCTCGGACCCTCTTCTTGACCCCCCCCCAGTGAGGCCACGCCGCATTGCCTCCCGCCCTGCGGCCTCGTGGCCCCCGGGGGCAGCCGCCCGGGCTCCTTCGGGGGTGCTGGCTTCCTCGCCCTCCCGATCCTCGTCGTCGTCATCGTCGTCCTCCTCCTCCACCTCCTCCTTCTCCGCACGAACAGAAGTACACCAGCGACTTCGCCCCCCACCTGTAGGCCCGCGGAACTCTGGGGCCTGGGGGGCGTCCATGACTCTCGCCCTTCTTTGCATCACTATGCGTTTTTGCTATTACAACCCCCAAACGGAAGCGGCCAGCCTGGAACGACTAGAGGACATCAGTTGCGAACTACGGAGTTGGGACGTAATATTGCTCAGCGGAACGTGTAGATGGGCGGATACAGAAGCCTCGCAAAGCAACATCTGGTCTCACCACGACGTCATCCAGTTCATAATCAAGAAAGGGAAGTGGACCAACAACAGTTGTGGAGTCGCCATCTGTATCAGCGAAGGCTTAGGACCTTACGTCGTGAGGGACATTTGCCACCCACCGACAGCTATGCAGGGGAGAGTTGCTGGAGTGAGACTCACTACTCTCGCACTCAGACTCGTTCATGCTCAAACTCACTCAGACTCAGACCCACTCGGATTGACACTCACTCCGACTCAGACCCACTCACATCCTGACTAACTCACACATCCTGACTAACTCACACTCAAACTCCCTGACATTCAGACTGAATCACCCTCAGGCTCACTAGTGATCAGGCCCCCTCGTACTCAAGATCACCAGTCATCAGACTGATGTTCGTCCTGCTCATATTCAGACTTACTTACACCCAGACCCAAGCCCACTCAGACTCCCTCGCACTCAGACGCACTCACACCCAGACTCTCTCATACTCAGACTGGCTCGTACCGAGCCTCACTCATACTCAGACCTCAGACTCACTCACGCTCATATTCAAACATACCCGGACTCACTCACACTCAGATTCGCTCAGACACGGATCACTCAAACTCAAGTTAAGTCACACTCATGCGCACGCACAAGTGGTCACTGCCATGAAGCAGGCGTGGCACTCGTGCACCCCAAGGAAGGGCTGCCATGGGTGGGGACACTTCGGCCGCCCAGGCTTCTCTCTTCTGGTGGTCCAGTGCTCACCACGACATCGCAGGCGTGGCACTTGGGCACCACAATGGGGGAGCCGCCAGGGGTGGGGACGCTCCAACAGCCGCGTCCAGATTGTGGGGACGTCTCAGGCGGTTTGCCTGTTTCGCACCCCCAAGCTTCTCCCTTTGGATGGTCCGCTTCTCGCCGCGATATGGCA
>CAUYUJ010017461.1:0-2500 GCA_963575745.1 Prorocentrum cordatum | reverse complement strand
CCAGGCGGCTTCGGACGCCCAGAAGACCGCCGTCTTGGAGCGTCGGGAAGCCGAAACGAGGAGAACCCTAAAATTAACCCAAACCCACAGAACATGTATGATTTTTGCCTCGGGGGGCCTTCTTGGGAGTGCTTTTGGAGGCCTATTTGGGGCCGTCCTGGAGGCCTCTTGGGCCATCTTGAGGTCACGTCGGTCACTCTTGGAGCGCTCTTGTGCTGTCTTGGGGGTCTCTGGGACGTCTCCGATGACCCCCCTGATCGCCCTAGTGTGCTGGGAAGGCTTGGCAAAACGCCATGTGAGGCCCGGTGGCCCAAAGCTAAATACCAAAAGCGTTCGAGCCCGCTCGAAAGGGGTCCCAAGCCCAGCCACATAATCATTGGACCCCCGGGGTATGGGTTTTTTTTCCCCCCCCCCCCCCGGGGCTTATAAACGTATAGGAAGAGGAATATTTATATAGGTGTACGACGACGACGAAGACGACGACGACGACGACGACGACGACGACGACGACGACGACGACGACGACGACGACGGCACGCCCCACAGGCTCCCCAAGACGCCCCAAACCCATGCTCCCAGAGGGCCTTCTGGGAACCCGATTCATACGGCCTCCGCCCCCTACACAACAATTCTCCTCGAAGGCCTCTCGGAATGCAGATTGGTACACCCTGCGAAATGCTTAAGAAATCATGGGTTGAGACATTCATAGTCTCAGAATTTGAATAAAAACCCCCAACTTCTACTAAAAAGTTGGGATTTCCATTGAAACAATAAGAATAATCTAGACTCTGGCCGAAAACTTAAGTTTTCTTAAGCATCGCCTAAAGTGTATGCGTGGACTGTGGTCCGCTACTTCAGTGGAGCAGTGACTTCGTCATGGCCGGGGGCCTGCTAGAACCCGAGAGCGCGCGAAGCGCGCGCGCTATGGTTCTAGTCTATAACTGTATGTGCATACATACATATATACACACATACATACATACATACATACATACATACATACATACATACATACATACATACATACATACATACATACATACATACATACATACATACATACATACATCTACCTACCTACCTACCTACCTACCTACCTACATACATACATACATACATACATACATACATACATACATACATCCATACATCCATACATCCATACATCCATACATCCATACATCCATACATCCATACACCCATACACCCATACATCCATACATCCATACATCCATACATCCATACATACGTACATACATACATACATCCATACATCCATACATCCATACACCCATACACCCATACATCCATACATACATACATACATACATACATGCATACATCTGCATGTGTCTGTATACATGTGCTGCGCCGCAGCAGCATACTTGGCGACGGTGCCGCCTCTGGAATGCCCTGGGTGCGACATGCTGGAGGTGGTCATAGTCTGGCGATGGCGCCTCGCTCGGTGCGCTACCGAGATTCGACACCGGGGTTGGCAGAACCGTCGCTCGCCAGCGTCGGCCGACTTCTCGCACGGATCAATATCGCGGTGGCGTCGTACACGTCTGCGCGAGAGGACGAGCTAAACGAAACTTGTGAAGGCAGGAGCACACGTCGTTCATCTCTAATCGTGCTCGTATCTAATTGTGCTCGTTTCTGATTGTTCCTGGCCCCCTAGTGGCCAGGAAGAGGCCCAGGATGGAGCAATTAGAAATGAAAGGATCTTGGCCCCCCAAAAAATCACAGAACTCTCGAAGAATAAGACATGAACAATGAGTGGGGCCATCCAGAGGCCGCCAAGGCCTGCGGGACCTGCGGAGGCCAGCAGATCTGCAGACGCGTGCAGCGACGTCCAGAGCGGGACGTCGCCCCTCCGCCTTCCCCTCTCTATCCCCCCGCTGCTCGACCTCCTTCTTCCGCCTCCTCCTCCTCCTCCTGGTCCTCCAGATCCTCCCCCGTGATCATCCTACCTCCTTTCCACTCGCTCCCTCCCCTTCCTCCTCTTCCTCCCCCTGCCTCCTCTTCCTCCTCCTTTCTCACGCCTCCCAACCCATCCCTTCTTGCCCCCCCTCCTCCCAACACCTTGCTCCCACCACTCCTCTACGCGTCACCTTCCATCCTCCTTCGCCTCGCATCCTCTCTCCTCCCTTCCCGTCTTCGAGTCCTTCCCCCTGCCCCTCCTCGTCCCCCTTCCCCCTCCAACTCTTCTCCTCCTCCTCCTCCTCCTCCTCCTCCTCCTCCTCCTCCTCCTCCCTCTCCCCGTGAAGCTCTAAAGGCCAATGCCGAAAAACGTCAACACCGCATGTGTGAAGGGGCCGCCCAAGCGGAAGCCCTCAGCGGAAGCCCTCAGCTGGCGGGTGACCCTGCCGCGAAACGCCACCATCCCCACACCGGGGAGGCAACCAGGAGGCCCCTGCGCCAGAAGCTCCTGGGAGGCCCTGGGAATCTGGCAGAGGCTGCGGGCCCCCACTGGGATCCCACCTGCGGAAGCTCCTGGGCG
>CAUYUJ010017460.1:875837-887463 GCA_963575745.1 Prorocentrum cordatum | reverse complement strand
CCCGCTGACGGACAGCAAGGTTCAGACTACGAACGTCGGGCAGCCAACTTAAGAGCACAGGCTACTTTTCTGCAGCAACAAGCTGATAGAGTGCCCAGCCTGTTGCGGAACCGCAACATAGATGTTTCGAATCATGGCGACTTTCGGCCTCTCTGGAGCTGGACTTCTGAAGATGCTCCAAATGCTGATCCCACGAATCCATATCGACAGGTGTTTATTCCAGGAATAGCATCACACCCAATATATGGATGGGACAATCATGGACCAGCAGAGGCACGGGCCATGGACGCGCCGATGTACCCGGAGTACTACGCGCAGATGAATAACACTCCTATGATTGCGGTGCCACCTGCGAACGAATACACTCGGAATCTTGCCAATGAGATGTTTCGTTTGCAGTTTACACGAGCGGTCGATGCGCAGTCTATGCCGCACTACGCCTACATGCCCACGCCGACGGACCCCGAGACCGTGGTTCAGCCAGCTGGTCTCGCGGTGCCAGCCGCTATGGGCAGCATGCCAGACTACATCCGCGACGTGCACAACACGCAGCAAGCGATACTGGCATCTAGGCAGCAGGCTCGGGACAACGCCAGGCTGCGCCAACAACGCGCGATCAAGAGAAGGATCGAGCGTGAAAACCAAGCGGGGACACCCGCAGACGCGGGGCCACCCGCTGAACGGACAGATAGACGGCCGCCACCGACGCCATATCGGGAGGGCGAAACCACTTTCGAGCGCCAAGCTCGGACTCGCCCAGACGTGCCTGCTCCAGTCATTTCAGACTACAACTTCACACAGTGCCCAATCTGTATGGACACCTACGAGATGGGCATTATAGTGTGGAGACTGGCGCGTGGGCACTTCTTCCACGATATATGCTGGGATCGTGTTGCACAGCAGCACGTCCGCAATCAGCGGCCAGGTGCGCCGAACGAGGCCCCCTGCGCTGTATGTCGTGGGCCGGGCATAGTTATAGCACATTTCCCGTATGCTGGACAGCGCGACGCTGAGTCGGAACAAGCGCGCCAGCAGGAAAGGTACGTGGCAGATGCCCGGGAAATGCGTCGGCTACGTGAAGCAGTGGAGGCGCTGGAGGCTCGAGCCGCACAATCGGCGGAGCCATCCGCACGTGCCCCAGCTGCACAGGCATACCCCTGGCCAGCGCCAGAGCAAGGCATTCAGATGCCAATCCTGCCTACGCTTCGAGCGCAGGAGCCCCCAGCTGCGGGGCCACCCGCTGAAGCGGCTCCCGCCGCACCAGCGGGGCCACCCGCAAATGGACCTCCAAATCCAGGTTTCCTGAGGGCAATGGAGGCCAACATCAGGCGGAGTGGCAGGAGCGGAGGCGGGACTCGAAGGCCAACTGGATCATCCAGGACCTCACGTGTGGCAAGCCCGGTCAGCGCTAGGAGCCGGGCAAGCGCTGAGAGCGCGGAGGCAGCCCAGTTCCACAACACATTCATGATCGATACAAAAGGGCTGACCTATGCACGTGACGACACGGACACGCTGCCGCCAGGAGGTGAATGGATGTCCACACTCTCTGCGAATTATTGGGTTCTTGAACAGGAACCAATTACCGTGGAGGAGCGCCGCCAATATGAGCAGATGTGGTGCACCGAGTTAACCATGAGTCAATGGGTGCTTGAACAACGCCTGATGAAAGGCACACTCGGTTCACAGATTACGTACCACACCGATGACCATGGTACAATGGCTCTGGCAGCGCGAAATGGGACATTCTTTCCTGACGAAGACGGTATGCCCTGCATCTCGTTCATGCTAGACTTTGGCTCCAACGTGAACATCATTGGAGCCAATACGGCGCGAACCTTCCAGGAGATTATGGCCAGGTACAATCACAGACCTGCCATATGCACCCTGAGCAAGACCCTCTACATCAATGGTGTCGGTGAGGGCGCTGCGATATGTCGGAAGATGGGCAACTTCAAGATCGGGGTACAATACGCCAATGAGGCAAGCCCCCGTATCGAGGAGTATGCCTCCAACCTCGCAGAAGGCTCGGGTGCCAATCTCCCGGCCATCTGGGGCCTAGGAGCCATGGAAGCACGTGACACGATCATCGTGCTGAAGCCAGGCTACCAGAAGGTTATCTTCCCCAGCGGTGACTACACCCTGAAGCTGGGAAGGGGCGCCAAGGTCCTGAAGGCGAAGAAAACTCCCTCGGGGCATCTCGCGATTCCCTGCGGTTTGTATGACGGGGCTAAAAGCCAGACGGTCACGAACACCTTCACAATCCGCAGCAGTCGAGATGGCTACACCGAGACGGAGAACGAAGAGGACCCCGTCAGTGCGGGGTCACCCGCCGGAGTAAGTGCGGGGCCACCCGCCGGAGTAAGCGCGGGGCCACCCGCCGAAACCACAGCGGGGCAACCCGCGACGGGACAGTCCATGACCGTCACGACCGATACGTACATTGTCGAGCCGTACCTCGACAAGCAGCTCCTGGAAGACACGACCCGTTTGATCGTGGACAGGACGCTGAACAGCTGGTGGGAGGGCCAACAGTGTCCCGAGGGGACCTGGCCACATATGAAGGATGCCCTGAAGTCTAAGATATTCTGGGCAGTCCAGGAGGCGGTGAATAAATGGACGCCTGAGAACCAAGCGGGGCCACCCGCGACACCGCCACCACCACCGAGCTACACGGGCGGAGGCTCGTCGGACTCTGCGGGGCCAACCCGCGTGGAGATCGTGAGCGTAGCCGCGCCAGCGACTCCTGCGGAGCCATCCGCTAACAGCATGCCCCCGAGTCAGACGGCAACGTGGTCACACGACCGCCGCTGACGGGGGCAGGCGGGCGCGCCGGCGGCGCTCGCTTGCGAAGAGAAGCCGAATACCGGCCTCCTCGCGACATACGTTGGCCGCGCTGATGCCCGAGAAGAAAAATATCATTCAAAATGTCTCGTCATCGAAGATATTCGCACAGCTTGCGCTGAACTCCGAACCCGTGGATATATATGCGACCGGATTACCCATAATGAGGTAATGACTTCAACTGGAACACAGTATTTGGGAAATTTGTTGGCAGGAGACTACAATATGTTGTGGTTGGCCACACCCTCTGATTGGTACGTGCGTACTCCAGGAAAGAGGGCGGGACCACACTATCAACGTATACAAAATCTCCTGATCAAAGCGCGTGCTCTGAGAATGCAGATTGTTATCCTGGGGCCACCCGGGTATTTCTGGAAACAGGGTCCGATCAAAGATGTTATCGAAGATTTGAAGCTAAGCAGTATACGAATGAGACTCTGTCATTTCGGTATCAAGTTTGACCGATCCAGTAAATATCCCAGTGGTTCTTATATACAAGTTGCTACATCTTGTCCTCATATACCGATAAACTTATGGAAATGTACTTGTGGCTCACACAAGGAGCATGATTTGGATTGGTATGGCCAAGATCAGCAACGTGCCGAGTTTCGGTATAAAACTTTGGCTATCATTAGTGCACGCTTCCTTGATCAACTCGATAAAGCCAACATGATCAGGAATGAGCGGAGTGCGGTACACCTCAGCGTGTGTACTCGCGTTGACAAAAAGGTCAGACACTACGTCCAATGTCCACAAAAGGGCCCTCAATGGGACCATGTTGTTCGTAGAGTCACGACCGACCTGGACACGAATAAGACCGTTCAAGATATTAGAATTCAGGATCAGCCAACTGGGTACAATTATGTAGCTCCATTACCTGATGGGGTTACAAACATCAGTACTCGGCTATACTGGGAGCCTCTGGCTCCAGTTCTTCATGGCGACGGTGAGTCGCGAAGGCCACGCCCAAAGCGTGTGACGATCGTCGACGACGATCGATCTCCTCCCCCTTCGATTGAGCGTTGCCAAACGCGACCCACCAACAACCTTCCTGAAATTCCGCCATTTCCTGACTTAACAGCGGATTCCTCCGCAGCGGATCTCTCCGCGGAAACTGCGTTGCCCACTGATGCCAGGAGAAAACAGAAAGAAAAGCAGAAAGCTGACAAAGAGGCCGGCATCAAACCGAAGAAAGTCCCGAAGAAAGTGGAAGACGGTAACGACGACTGTGGAGAGGACCTCAAAGGACTTGACTGCTCCACATATTTCAACGACGTTCCTCTTGACGACTCGGACTCGGACAGCGAATCAGAGGACATCTTCATGATGTTACCGGCGGGGCAACCCGCTGACCCACATGCTGATGTCTTCTCGATGGTCCAGTCATTATGCTACGGCAGGAACAATCAAGTGGACATGCTTGAATTATGTGGGGGCAAGGGTGGTATATCATATTAGCCTTCAAGAGGGGACTCTCGTCAGGCGGGAACCTTGACAAGATATCTATGGTTGACCTTGGAAACTCGGAAGTACAAAGAGCAGTCCTCCACTACCTCAAGACTTGCTTTGTCAAGATCACGATTCTGCAGCCAAGCTGCAGAACTACTTGACTTCCTTCCTATTTCAATGCACAGGTCAATCATGATACGTGGCTTAAACACCACAAAGAGGACCTGCCTCACATCACGTTCTGTGGAACAGTCGCTCTATACAAGACGACCTAAGACGTTTCTTTCTCAGGGAACAACCAATGGGCACGTGGGTGGATGAGATCCAGCCATGGAAGGAACTGGCACAACGCAAGGTCACTTGCCAAACGATTATTGATCAGTGCACGACTGGTCTCAAAGATTCATTTGGACAATACATCCGCAAGCCAACACAGATGATGGCAAACAAATAAGAGTTGTTGGCACCTTTCAGAGGCAAGCGTTGTCCAGGTAATCATGTGCACGCCAATGCTTGTAACAAAGAACTGGCAAGGGCGGCACAGTATACCTACAGAATGCAGTCACTGATCGCTGATGCGGTGCAAATCGCCAAAGACCTGTTTGCTTACGGTCGCGATCCATTCGCGAATCGTGAACGCAGCTATGCGTTCGTAACAAACAGTGCTGGCTACGACTTGGACGACCCAACAATCCGGAGACACCCACACGGAGAAATCTGGCGACCACCACCTGGCGGTCTTGGGTGCCCTGGCTGTGTGGACAACAACTACAAGCAATCACCAAAGCACAGCAGGGATCCGAAGATGTGTCGGTGGTATGATGTTGAACCGTATTACTGGGACTGTCCAAGCTGTAAGAAGGAAGATCAGAAGAGCAATCCTCACCACACCAAGATATCTGGCCAATGCAGATTCGCCGAAAAATGGAAGCTGCCAGATAACTTTGGCCAGCCGCGCCCGGCGGGGCAAGCCGCTCCTGCGGCGCCAGCCGCGGAAGCGGCTCCAGCCGCAGAAGCGGCGCCAGCCGCACAAGCGGCGCCGGCCGCGAGAGCGCGCATACGCGCGCCTAGGCCGCCACGGCCTGGTGAGGGCGATCCAACCGCAGGCGCCAGCAGCCATGACATCACCAGAGCCGACGGGGCTAATGGTGGCAACAGTGGCGCTGGCAGCTCTGACGATCACCGTAGACTGCCACAAGTTGCAGCAAGGCGCGGACGCATGGAGGGAGGAGATCCTCCACACCGCCGCAGCCTCAAGCAGAGCCGAGGCCAAGGCCAAGGCTCCCTGATTGGACTCGCTTCGACGTTCAGCTCAGCCTCCAAAACCTGCGCAGCTTCGACCCAGCTGTAGCGCAGCGAGAACTCCGCAAACTCCACTTGAGATGGTTTCATGCCAAGGAGCCAAAAATGCGGATGATTCTAACCAAGGTTGGTCTGGGTGAAACCCGTTTGAGTCTGATCAAAGGCATTTGTGACTCGTGTAGAGAATGTCGTGCCTGGGACAAACCAGGCAACACGGTGATGCCTTCTGTGTCACTGCCAGGACGTTTCAACGAGAAAGTCGAATGTGATCTTTTCTTTTACAAACAGGAACATATTGTTTTTCACATCATCGACCGTTGCATTCGCTGGGCAGCTGGCACAGAGATTCCTGATAAAGCCATGCATACTGTTCTCGATGCCTATCATACGACTTGGATGCAACATGGCCCTGCTAAAATCTTATACTCCGATGGGGAAGGAGCACTGAATAACGATACAGCAAATGCCATCCTTAAGGCTAAGGGAACAGAGCTTCGTATCCGAGCGCGTGGCCAACACGCCACGACTATCGAAGCTAGGAACGGCATCCTGCGACACCTCATACACGTGATGGGAGAAGAATTGAATAGATTAAATATTCCTCTGAATGTCACTCGTCTTTTACATGAAGCCTTGTTTGCCAGCAACGCATTTACCTTCTACAATGAAGTGTCTCCGTACAATGCGCTGTATGGCAGACTACCAGCTATGCTTCCCGATTTCCCTGTCTTGGATCATGATCAGTCCGCTGAATCATCAGATCACTCAAGGGAGGAAACAATCAGGAGGGTTAGTCTGGAGGCAATCACGCAGGCCACTGCGGTTGCCAAGACGAACATGGCTCTCCGTACGAAGACTACTGCTACGGGTGAATTTCACTACAAAGAGGGAGATCTCGTGGACTATCATCGCCCGACCACCACGAAAGACGACTGGGGTGGATGGAGTGGTCCATACACGGTCATCCGCAACGAACCTGACCGAGGCCAGGTCATCGTGAAGGTCGGCAGTCGCGAAGTGCGAGTACAGTATCCTGACACACGACACACACTGTACATCGAAGCACTTATGGTCCGCGAGATAGGATAGGACAATACGGCCCTTCGGACAGTATTGGCCTTTATTGCCGGTCTGCCAGCGGGGAAACCCGCCATGACTTTCGGATATCTACCAGCGAAACAGGGTCGGCTGCAGATGACTGCTGCGAGCCGACTTTCGCCTAAGGTGCACTTGGCTCTTCAGTAACTCATACGCAACTACTTTCGTATTGAAAACGTTGTTGCTGTACGACTTGCCAAGAGCCTGACGAAGTTGCCTGCTGCACCCTATGCAGACAGCTGTACACAAGTGCACTATGATAATGATGTGACCCCTGGTTTTCATTACTATGAAGCTGATGGCACTGCCTTGAACATCTATGACATCACAGGATCTACACACTCACGCATCATCCAGTGTCTTAAATCCAGGAAGTCGTCTGCTGGATTTGACCGAGACCTCACTAAGTTTGAGGAACTCGCTGATGGTCCACCACCAAGCGAATCACCTCCAGCAGCTGCTCCTGAGGAGCCTCCTACGGATAACGATGTTCGGCTCCCGACCATCATAGAGGAAACAGAAGAAGATCTGGATGCTTTTGTCTTGAAGTCGTGGTATGCTGAACTGATGGATGACAGAACACTCCTTGAAGCTGACACAGAGGAAGTCATGCATACAGATCCTACATACATGACAGACACACAGTGTGTGTTAGTCTCTACGACCTGTGAAGATGTGCAAGGCCACTTGCCGGAGCGGGGTCACCCGCCAGGATACGACATGGACACTTCTTACTACGTTCCCTTATGCTCCACGGATCCGGACAGTAAATATGATCTGGACTCCGATGAGCACGGGAAGTACATCGAGCTCTGCTTCACTGCAGACATGTCCAAAGTCGTCCTGTCCGAGCAGCAACACCGACTGTTGGATGACAGCAGCGTCACAACTATGCGAGTATACGTTAGCGCTGCCTCCAAACGTGCCGTGGTCGTCAAGGAAGACGATCTACTCACGAAGGCCGACGTCCAAGCAAATCCGGTCAAAGTTTCCAAAGCCCTTTACACAGAATTGAAGACTTGGCTTGACAACAAATGCTTCCAGATGACTGACTTGAGCAAAGCGTCTAACATCATGACTTCACGCTACGCATACAAATGGAAGTTTGTCAAGAACGAAAAGGGCGAAATGGAAAGGGCGATCAGGTTACGCTTGGTACTCCGTGGCTTCATGGACCTTGAAGCCTTTGATGTCGAAACCTTCTCTGGCACGGCAAGGAGGTCAAGCCAGAGACTGCTCGCAAGTTCTGCTGCATGCAACAAAGCTTGGATCATCGCTTCCCTGGACATCAACATGGCTTTCTTGAAGGGACTGACCTATGGCGAGCTCGCCGCGGCAACGGGCGAGAAAGAGCGCGTTGTGTGCTTCACACTACCACCTGGGTCAGCAGCTGTCCTTCGCACGCTGCCAGGCTTTGAGTCATATGACGAATCAAAGCATTGTCTTCGGTGTCTGAAGCCGGGGACGGGCACGAAGGATGCTCCCAGGGCATTCTCGCTGAAGCTCAGGTCCATCACTAGGAGCTTTGGGCTACAGCCTACTTCATACGACAAAGAGTTCGAGATGAGCTCAAACCTCTTGACAGCCAAGCACGTTGATGACATCAATATGACTGGGAAGGAAGAGGCTATCGACAAGTATGTCAAGTGTGTTGAAGATACGTTTGGGAAGTGCAAACTGAACAAGCACACATACACGAACTGTGCTGTCCGGCACAACAAGACCGATGATGGGAGCGTCACTCTCGACCAGGACGAATACATCAAACAGCTTCGTCCTATCACACATCCAGAACTCACAGGAGCTGATCCTTAGAGCAAAGCGACAAAGACGATTTCTGATATGTTCGTCAGTCTTCGTGGCGCTCTAGCCTATGCGTTGATCACGCAGGTATGGCTGATGGTCTATGTTGTCTCACTACAACGTATCCAAGAACCGACAAACATCCAGGTACGACGACTAAACGCGGTTACCAGAAAATTGCAGGCAGGTCCGAAGAAGATCGTTTATCAAGCTATGACTCCAACAGGAGAAGTCGACCTGCATAGCGATTCTGGCTATCGTCGTCTCAACGGAGATGAAGACGACGAAGTCAAAGGCTATGGTATCCTCGGGGCTAACCTGCTGAGGCGTGGCCACACGCAAGCGGGGAAACCCGTCGTGCACCTGGTGGACGCATACTGCAAGTCTCATCGACTGCAGGTGCTTTCGAGCTACTCTGCGGAAACACTGGCAGCAGCCCACAACTTGGAAGACTGCTACCCGACCATTGTAACGCTCCACGAGCTACACTCGGGACCATTGACCCCCACACAGTTAAAGAACATATTGGAAATGGGTGGTCTATGTATCAAAGTCACTCTGACTATTGATGCCGAGTCTGTCTTCAAATCTTTGTCTAGCAAAGATCTGAAGAAGCCCACAGAATGTACTCTGCTTGGGCACGTTAGCTGGATCCGCCAGATGATGGAGCGCGGAATCGTTGAGAGCGTTCAATGGTGTGACACGCGGGATATGACTGCCGATGGTCATACCAAAGGTAGTATTGACCGCGCGTTGCTCCTACAAGTAATGGCCGGTCAGCAATCCTTCAAGCACGAGCTGAAGAAACATACTCCGTATAGGGCGGGCAGGTCGTCTCAGGACGGCCCTGCCTCCCGAGCTAGCGGGGAAACCCGCGGGCAGGTGCGCTTTAATAGCGAGGAAACTCGCCGGTAGCGAGGCTACTCGCGCGCCCTTTCCTTGTAGGCAGCCGCTGCTGCTTAGCACTGTTTTTCCGCATAATGTAGAAGTGCGGTGCCTGCTCGTCTCCTCCCCCTCCGACTTTAAACGGAGAAGGTTAAAGGCGAGGTATAAATCGAGCATGCACCGCTGCCGTGCCTGGCTCAAGCCGGGCCCGGCCAAATATGCGATTGTGCCTCACCGAGGCGCACGACTTGCATCAGAGATCGGAAAATACTTTTTCCATTGACGATGCCCATCCTATCCTTTACTCCAGATCCCATGCTTCGTCTTGCTCTCTTGCTCATGCGATATGAGCCAAAGCCTGGGATATGGCAACGCTTAAAGCGTAACACATACCTAAGCTTACCAGCTTGTTTTCGACTAAACATAGTTTTTTGCCTCTTGGGGCCCTCTTGGGAGTTCTCTGGGAGGCCTCTTGGAGGCTTCTTGGGCCATCTTGGAGACGTCTTGGGCCGTCTGGAGGCCATCTTGGGCGCCGTGGAGCGATCTTCGGGCGTCTCGGACCTCTCTTGGACCGTGTTGGGGGCGTTCTTGGGGCCCTCTTGGGCCGTCTTGGAGGCCTCTGGGGCCGTCTTGGAGCCGTCTTGGGCCGTCTTGGGGCCCTATTGAGGGCCTCTTGGGCCCTCTTCTTGGGGCGATCTTGGAGGCCTCTTGAGCCGTTTGGGGGCGTCGGGGAACCGAAAAGGTTGAAACGCCCAAATCTGTCCAAAACCTAAGAAAAAAGCATTGATTGTTGCCTTGGGGCATCTTGGAGGCTTGTTGGGTCATCTTGGAGACCTCTTGGGCCGTCTGGAGGCCATCTTGGGCGCCGTGGAGCGATCTTCGGGCGTCTCGGACCTCTCTTGGATTGTGTTGGGGGCCTCTTGGGGCCCTCTTGGGGCGATCCTGGAGGATCTGGGGGAGTGTCCCGGGCTCCGCCCGGGCTCCGCCCGGGCTCCGCCCTGGGTACTTTTGATCCAGGGACCCCCAGGGGCCGCCCCGCGCGCGCGAACCAGAAATACTGTTTACCAGTTACCGGAGATCTTAGCACGCCTCTGGCCCGTTGGGCCAGCGAATTGATTTTTTACAGTCCGGATGGGAGGTCCCGGAGTGGGTTGCTATCGGCCGGAATATGAGGTAGGTGGGGATATATAATTATAAGGAATAAGGAACAAGGAGGGGGGGGAGGGCGGCGTGTGTGTGTGTGTGTGTGTGTGCGTGCGTGCGTGCGTGCGTGCGTGCGTGCGTGCGTGCGTGCGTGCGTGCGTGCGTGTGTAAGTGTGGGTGTGGGTCAAGCTAGCCAGCTCGAGCGAGTCAAGCATGGCATGCCCATTCCCACCCGCCCTCCCACAACATAAGAAACAGTGATGGCACAACTGGGGGGCTGCGCGGGCATTTCAGTGCGAGTGGAGGATACCCCAGGACACCGCATGGACGTCTGCGCGGGATGTGCGCCGCGTCCCATTCCCGCCACGCATTTCGCATCGTCGACGACAAGACTGGCCATGTTGAAAGGAACAACGGACACGTTCCGCCCTCCCTGGAACAACAGCAACGAACAAGGAACAACATAAGAAACAATGCTGGCGCAATTGGGTGCTGGCGCGTAGTGGTAGTAGTAGTAGTAGTAGTAGTAGTAGTAGTAGTAGTAGTAGTAGTAGTAGTAGTAGTAGTAGTAGTAGTCGTAGTAGTAGTAGTAGTAGTAGTAGTAGTAGTAGTAGTAGTAGTAGTAGTAGTATACTGTAGTAGTAGTAGTAGTAGTGTAGTATTAGTACTAGTAAGTAGTAGTATAGTAGTAGTAGTAGTGTAGTAGTAGTAGTAGGTAAGTAGTATCCGTAGTAGTAGTATGAGTGGTAGTAGTAGTAAATAGTAGTAGTAGTAGTAGTTAGTAGTAGTAGTAGTAGTAGTGGTATTAGTAGTCGTAGTTTGTTTGTACTTGGGTAGCAGAACGAGTAGTGCTAGGGGTAGTATGATTGTGGTAGTAGTAGTAGTAGTAGTAGTAGTAGTAGTAGTAGCAGTAGGAGTAGAGCGGGGATACTAATAGGTAGTAGTACTCGTAGTACGAATAATAATACGAGTGGTATAAGCAGAAGTACTACAGGTAGTACATGTAGTCGTACCAGTTGTAGTACAGAGTAGTAGCACTATGGAAGTAGAAGCACTAGTAATACTTGTACTAGTGCTAGATTAATAGTAATGCCAATGGTAGTTC
>CAUYUJ010017460.1:740837-870837 GCA_963575745.1 Prorocentrum cordatum | reverse complement strand
TTGTGTGTGTTGTGTGGATTGTGTTGTGTGCTGTGTGTGTTGTGTGTTGTGTGTGTGTTGTGTGTTGTGTGTGTTGTGTGTGTGTGTTGTGTGTGTGTTGTGTGTTGTGTGTTGTGTGTGTTGGGTGTTGTGTGTTGTGTGTGTGTGTTGTGTGTGTTGTGTGTGTGTTGTGTGTGTTGTGTGTGTTGTGTGTTGTGTGTGTTATGTGTTTGTTGCGTGTGTGTTGTGTGTGGTGTGTGTTGTGTGTGTTGTGTGTGTGGTGTGTTGTGTGTATTGTGTGTTGTGTGTTGTGTGTGCTGTGTGTGTGTTGTGTGTTGTTTGGGTTGTGTGTGTTGTGTGTGTGTTGTGTGTGTTGTGTGTGTGTGCTGTGTGTTGTGTGTTGTGTAGATTGTGTGTGTTGTGTGTGTTGTGTGTGTTGTGTGTTGTGTGTGTGTTGTGTGTTGTGTGTGTGTTGTGTGTTGTGTGTGTTGTGTGAATTGTGCGTGTTGTGTGTTGTGTGTTGTGTGTGTTGTGTGTGTGTGTTGTGTGTGTTGTGTGTGTTGTGTGTGTTGTGTGTTGTGTGTTGTGTGTTGTGTGTGTTGTGTGTTGCGTGTTGTGTGTGAGTTGTGTGTGCTGTATGTGTTGTGTGTGTGAGTTGTGTGTGCGTTGTGTGTTGTGTATGTGTTGTGTGTGTGTGTTGTGTGTGTGTGTTGTTTGTGTTGTGTGTGTTGTGTGTGTGTTGTGTGTTGTGTGTTGTGTGTTGTGTGTGTTGTGTGTGTTGTGTGTGTTGTGTGTGTTGTGTGTGTTGTGTGTGTGTTGTGTGTGTTGTGTGTTGTGTGTGTGTTGTGTGTGTGTTGTGTGTATGTGTGTGTTGTGTGTTGTGTGTTGTGTGTGTGGGACGCCATGGTTGCCGGGTACGGCCGGCGCTTCGGCCCGATCGCCGCCGGGATTCGCAGCATGGCTGAGCTGCACCTGGGCGCGGGTGTCGAAGCCTGTGGATGGGCATCCCCGCCGCCCCAGACGGCTGGCGCCCAGCAGCCCGCGCCCTCCTTGATACGCGCGCGGTGTTGTTGGAAGCCTGGGGGCGGCGAGAGGCCCGCGAGGTCGCGCGGCGTCGGGCCGATTTCCAAAGTCTGGCGGGCGGGATCGACCGCTGGGCGACGCGCCAGCTCCGGGAGTCCGGGAAGCTGGCACCTGACGCCGCCGGCGCGCTACGGACGGTGATCTCCGGCAATGCGATCACGGAGTCCGTGGCGGCAAAATTGGGGCGGCCGCCAGCATGCCCTCATTGCGGCGCCGCGGTGGAGGACCTCGGGCACCGACTGTGGCTCTGCCCGCGGTGGGAGACCACCCGCGCCGCGGCGTTGGCGTGCAGCGGCTTCACCCTGGCGGCCGCCCGCGCATGCCTGCCAACCGAGGTCGCGCGCACCGCGGTGCTGCCTCTGGACGCCCACCTGGAGGCCCTGGCGAGCGACGCCCGGCAGGCGCTCCAGCTGCCGCCGCTCCCAGACCCCGCCACGCCAGAGCTGCCGCAGGGGAGGGCCCGCGCTTGGACTGACGGTTCTTGCCTGCACCCAGCCGACCCGTTGCTCGCTCGAGCGGGCTGGGGCGCGCGCCTCGAAGGCCTCCCCGTCGGGCGCCTCGACAGCCACGGCCGTGTGGACGGCCGCCAGACGGCGCAGCGCGCGGAGCATTGGGCTGCCACGCGCGCGTGCAGCCTGGCTGGGGCGCCAGTGGACGTCGTCACCGACTCGCGATTCGTCGCGCGTGGGGTGGTCGCGCTGCGCGGCGGCGCGAACCCGTTGAATTGGCAACATGCTGATTTGTAGGAGGCGATCGCGCCGCTCTGCCGCTTGCTTGGCGAAAGCTCACTTAACCCAGGCGGAGGCTGCCGATCGGGACACCTCGGCGGAGCTGGGCCGAGAACGACGCGGCGAACACTTTGGATGGCGCTGGTGCAAAGGCCCAGCTCCCACCGCTGGCGTTCCTCCAGCAGCGCACGCGGCAGTTGGAGGCGCTCGCGGCGGTCCAGCGCGCGGCGGCCGCCGTGTAGCTGGCAGCCCTGAAGGCCAAGCACGGCCACGCCGGCCCAGCTGGGCCCAGATTCCGGCGCCGCTCGGTGGCGCCAGGCCACCGCCGCAGACGGGCGCCGCGAGAGGGGGATGCGGCAGCAGTCGCCGCCGCCGCAGCGCCGCGGGCTCGGGCGCGGCATGGGCCGCCAGCGGTTGCCGCGCCCCCCGAGCACCCCCGCCCTGGGCAGGCGGCCGCGGAGAGGTCAGAGGCCATCAACATATGTACACGTACGCGGTTAGCTTCCTCTGGAGTGCGTGTCAACGCGGACGTTCGTGCAGGCAAGACCGCGGAGGGCGTACATGTACATATGTCGTTGCTCGCCCAAGAGGGCGTTGTTTGAAGGCGACGCCTGGCAACCGCATGCGGCGGTGCAGGGCCCCGCGTGGGTCGCTTGCCTAAAGTGCGGGTGCTGGGCGCCGTGCTGGCGGCGGCTCGCGAACCGGCCATGCGGCGGCTGGGCTCCCGCGTTGCCGCCGCGGGCCGCCATGCTGGTCCTGCTGCCTGCGGAGCCCGCTGGCGGCCGCGACGCCGAATGGCGCGCGGCCCTGCGGGCTCGTCTGCAAGAGCGGCCGGGCGCCCCTGACTAATTGGGTGGGCGCGCGCCGGGGCCGCCCCGAGGGGGGCGGCGCGGCCGCTATTGTTCCCCCTCTGCCCCCCGCCCCTCCTCCCCTTCCCTTTGTCCCCGCCTTGCCACTGGGCTCCTGCACGCTGGTAAACATGTGTATGTGTGTGTGTGTGCGTTTGTGTGTTGTGTGTTGTGTGTTGTGTGTTGTTGTGTTGTGTGTTGTGTGTTGTGTGCTGTGTGTTGTGTGTTGTGTGTTGTGTGTTGTGTGCGTTGTGTGTGTTGTGTGTGTTGTGTGTGTTGTGTAATGTGTGTGTGTGTGTTGTGTGTGTTGTGTGTGTGTGTTGTGTGTTGTGTGTTGTGTGTTGTGTGTGTTGTGTGTGTTGTGTGTGTTGTGTGTGTTGTGTGTGTTGTGTGTGTGTTGTGTGTGTTGTGTGTGTGTGTTGTGTGGTGTGCGTGTGTTGTGTGTTGTGTGTGTTGTGTGTTGTGTGTGGTGTGTGTGAGTGTTGTGCGTGTGGTGTGTGTGTGTGTGTTGTGCGTTGTGTGGTGTGTGTGTGTGTTGTGTTGTGTGGTGTGTGTGTGTGTTGTGTGTTGTGTGTTGTGTGTTGTGTGTTGTGTGTGTGTTGTGTATGTGGTGTGTGTTGTGTGTTGTGTGTTGTGCGTTGTGTGCTGTGTGTTGTGTGTCGTGTGTCGTGTGTCGTGTATCGTGTGTCGTGTGGCGTGTGGCGTGTGTCGTGTGTGCTGTGTGCTGTGTGTTGTGTGTTGTGTGTGTTGTGTGTGTTGTGTGTGTTGTGTGTTGTGTGTGTTGTGTGTTGTGTGTTGTGTGTTGTGTGTTGTGTGTTGTGTGTTGTGTGTTGTGTGTGCGTGTGTGTGTGTGTGTGCGTGTGTGGGTGCGGGGGTGTTGGATCCTGTGAGGCGCCGCCAGCCCGCGCCACAAGGTCGAACTGGCGACGCTCGGATGGGTTCAGCGCGAGACCTCACGGGCTGACGCGGCGGGCAGCACGCACCCAGGTGCCCAAGGCGGCGCCTGCGGGGTGTCTACCCTCTTCTAGAACCCTCTTCCTGCGACGGTGCCGCTCTCGCTCTGCAGAAGAGCACTCGTGGAGGGGAGAGAGCGGACCCTGGCAGGCCGACGCGAGCCTCCGAGCCCCACGAGTCGCAGGGACGTAGGCTCCGCATCGTCAAACGGAGCTCACGTGACCACTTCATGGCCCCGATCTCGTACAAAGTCGCCCTGCCCTCCCTCTCCGCCCATCCAGCCCAAAGCGGCAGCAGCAGAGGTAGGCGGTTGCGAAGAGGAGGGAGGTGGTCTTCCCTCGCTGGACGGGTCGCCACTGGCGCCACACGACAGAGGGCGCGCGACCGCGCTGTTCACAGTCGCCCTCGGCGCCTGCTGGTTGGCGCGTAGCGTGGCGCTAGGCGGCACCATCTCACCGACGCGATCGTGCCTGTCATCTATCGGCGGCCCTGCCGAGGCCTGCAGGTCACGGGGCTGGGGAGCCGCCGGTGGCCCGGCAGCTGCTCGGCCGGGGCGCCGGCAGCCGTGGGCGCCGCTACGCGCCGGGCGATCGCCTCCAAGCTTGGGAGAATGCCTCTCCATGGCTCCCGACGGCGGGCGGCGGCTCGGCGAGTAGCATCCGCGCCAGAATCACGAACGCCATCATCACGACTCACTGCTCCAGCCATGTCGGCAGCCGCAGGGCGTGATCGCGCACGCCCGTCATGAGCAGCACCGCAGGCGCCCCCACCAGGCACGCCATCCGCGCCCATGGCATCGCCTTCGACAGCAGTCTGCCCAGCAGCCGCCGCAAGCGCGAGAGCAGCTGCAGCAGCGGCCGCTGCCTGGGGGCCTCCCCCTCCGTCAGCACCGCCGCTGGTTTCCCGTCGGGCGTGCCATCGTCATCGTCCGCATCGCCGTCCTGAGCCATGGCTGCCGCGGCGGCCTCTGTCAAGTGCTCCGCCGAGGGCGCCGAACAGGCGCTGGCCAGGCAGACATCAGCACGTCCTCTCGGCGAGAGGGGAATGGCGCGCCTGCCGCCCACCCCGCCACTCGGCTCACGGATCGAGCCGGCCAGGTAAACGTCACCACAGCTGCCCTCCTGCGAGGACTCCGGAGCCGCCGCCGCCTGCGCGGGCCAGCCAGCGGCAGCGCGGAACGGCGCGGGAGACCTTGCATGCGCATCATCGCGCCCAGGCCTCCGCGCCGCAGCGAGCATGTAGTCAACCTTCCGTTGCAGCTCAGCCGATTCGGGGGGCGGCTCCCGCGGACGCACCGCCTCACCTCGGGGCAGCAGGGCGGCCTCCGCGCGAAACTGGCCGAGCACGGAGCGGTTGCACGGCTGGGCGTCCAATGCCTGCTTCCACCGTACCGTCTTGGCCGTGCGGTTGCATCGAGCACAGCGGGCCGTGTGGCCGTTGGCATCGTAGACCCACTCGTGCTCCGTGAGGAGCAACGCCGGAGCCTGCGGCAGTGGCTTCGGCACCCGAGGGGCAGCCGCAGGAGGGCCCCAGCACTGCAGCTCCGATATGCGCCTCGCCGCCCACGCGAAAAATCGCGATGCGTCCAGTGCCTGCTCGAGCCGCAGCTGCAGCCCACGAGAGAAGCAATGTGGCAAACGGATCCTCTCCACGGCAAGGGCCGCGAACCAGTCGGCCCAGGCGTTCCCGACCCAATCGATCAGTGGGACCCCACGCTCCATGGCCTCTTCGGCGCTGAGGTGCGACGGCACCCATCGGAAGTCTGGCGGCGCCCCCGTGGGCCGCCGGTCCACTACTCGGCGGATGTCCTGCCAAATGCGGCCGTGCCGCCCGCGTGCCTCCCCATCGGCAGGGCTCCAGCGCAGGCCCTCGTGCACGAAGCAGAGGTGGTCGGACACGATGCATTCGACCAGATGCCCGTCGCGCAGCACCGACCGGCCAGCGTACCGCTCCGCCTGCGCCACGGTCTGGAAACGGCCAGGGAGGCTGCCGTATCGCGCTCGCAGCGGCCATCCCGACGGTGAGATCATCACCACCGCCCACGCGCACCGCGTGACCTTGGGCGCGTTGGCGGCGTAGGCGGAACCATCAGGGTAAACCGTGCCGTGCCAAGGAAGATCGGTGAGACCCCAATCGAAAACCGCCTCGCGCCCCACCTGCGGCATGGCCTCGGGCGGCGGCGCCAGGGGGATGCCGTGTCCCGGCAGGGGCCTTCTGGCGCGCGCTCACCCGCTTCAGTGAGGCGCTGCCGAGTCGCCGCCAAGCTTTCAGTCAGCGGCGGCTCCTCTTCGTCCTCAGCCTGGCTGGCGAGGCCGGGGCACTCGCACCAGCAGTGCGCGAATGACTCGACGGGGGCCTGGCAGCAGAGGCATTCTGGGCTAGGAGCTAGCCCCTGGCGGTGGCGGCGCTCGCGCGGCCAGGATCCGCTGGCCCAGAGCTCGATCAATGCGCCGCGCGAGGCAGGCGAGCCCGCGGCATGCTTGCCACCGTTGCAAGCACGGGCCGCTCGCGGCCAGACCTGTTCACCAGCGTGCTCGGGGAGGTGCGCCAGCCCCTGGCTGAATTGCCAGCTCTGCACTCCTTCGACGAGGCGCTGCCGCACATCTCGAGGTGCCTCCACAAGGAGGGAGAACGTGTCACCGCAATCGTCCTGGACGAGGTGCGCCGACAGCATCTGCCAGCCCACGCGCCGGAGCGTCAGCCAAACGGCGGCGAGGGGGCCCTGGGCACGGTCCCATTACGGCTGGGCCTCCAGGGTCTTGTGGATAATCTGCCAGGCCCGCTCCAGCGGGCCGAGGGCCCCTCGCCCACCCCAAATCCAGCTGGCGTAGCGAACGACGATGGCAACCGTCGCCTCGAACATGGGATCAAGTTGAAGCTCGGGCTGCAACGCCAAAGTCATGCTGAGGCTAGCCGAGGGCCGGGCGCTGGCCAGGTAGCCTGCCAGCGCCCTCGCTTGTCGCAGGGTCCCGTCGGCCACCCCGCTGACCCCAGCCCCGTGGAGTGTGGCGGGGACGAGGCCCGTCCTGACAAGTCGCCGAGCCTTGCGACCGACGACCTGTTTCAACACCTTGAGCTTCCCACGGCGTGCCACCGCCTGCGCAGTCCGGTCCTTCTCTGGGTGCCGCCGCGGGCGGCCGCTGGCAAGCTCATGCCCCGAACTGCGCATCCACACGTGCGTCGCAATATGAAATCGCCGTGCCACGGGCCGAAACGCGCGCTGCACAGCAGCACGATTAGCGACCATGCCGAGCTTCTGCACGTTCAGCGGGAGCTTGGCAGCGCCCAGCTCCGAGATGAGGTCCTCCACGACGGGGCCGAGCTCGGCGCAGCAGTCCTTTGTGTCCCCCATTCACTTGACGGTGAGGTCGTCCACAAATTGTCGTGGAGTGACCACAGCGGTACCAGGGGCGTGGGCACCAGCGCGGACCACGGCACGGTACGTCAGGCCGCATGGCATCGTAGTCGCATGGCCGCAGCCCGCCACGATGCTTTAGGTGTCCAAGACCATCCGAGACGTGCTGTTATGGGCCACGATGTAGCGTGGTTGCGCATACGTCTCGATGAGCATCCAGACCAGCCGCGGCCGCATTCCCAGTTCCAGCGCCTCCAGGAGCAGCAGCTCGGGCACGACCATCTCGAACGTCTTCCACACGTCGAGCAGGACGGTGATGGAGACGAGGCCCAAGGAGGACGCGATCTCAACGTCAAGGTTGTGTGCAAACGCGGAGTCCGATGACGACCGCCCTGAAGCGTTTCCCCAAACATGGTCCTCCATGCCTTTGCCTCCCCCCTCTCCTCCTGTCGCTGTTTTCTCCTCTTCCCCCTCGGTCCTCCTCCTCCCCCCCTCCTCCTCCTCCTTCGGGAGCCGGGCGCCGGGCGCCAGGGACCCTGCAACCCAAAGGGCAGTCGGCTGCGCCGCAAGCCCGGCCGAGCCAGTCCTTTCCGAGGCACGTTCGCTCCTCCCTCCCCTCCTCCTCCTCCTCCTCCTCCTCCGCCTCCTCCTCCTCCTCCTCCTCCTCCTCCTCCTTGCCCCAATCGGTGGCGGGAGTTTCGGCCGCGCTTTCCGGTCAGCTTCTGACAGCTGATTTCGGAGCGCATTTGGCGTGTCGTGGCCTCCCCGTTTGGAGTTGGGAGCGTATCTGGGACAGTGGTTGCGGATACCAGATTGGAGGTGCACATTGGTCCTCCATGTGGTCGTGCTCCCACTCGCTGGAGAGGGGGCGCCGTGCCCGAGACCGCCAGCGGACCATCGAGCGCAGCAGGCCGATGAGGCGCAGCCCCCCGACCTTCTTGGGCAGGCGCACGAGCGCGGTGGCCACTCGCTGCGTCGGCCAAGCCAGAAGCCGTTCGCAGGCGGCGAATAGTGAGCTGACCACCTCAAGACCCTCGTCCGACAGGTGGCTGAACATCTTCGGCGGAATGCCCGCGGGGCCCAAAGCTACCCTCGCAGGGAAACTTCGCGCTGCGCGACGAAGCTGGCCAGTTCGCTGTCCGCGAGCTGGAAGGGCTGCGCGCCCTGGTCGGCGGCGGTGGGCAGCTCGAGCCTGGGCCAGAGCTTGCTAGACCGATGGGCTGCGCCCGCGCCATCGTCGAAGGCACGGTGGGCCCAGCTGCGCCCGGCGCCGTCAGCGGCGCGCTGCGCCGCCTTGCCTTTGACATCCGCTTGGCGGAGGAGGTCGGCAGCGGCGGCGTCAAAGTCCACGTCGTCAACCCTTGCGAAGCCCTCAGAGAACAAAGCCGCATGCAGGGGACTCAAGTGCTTGAGGAGGCCCCGTTGCGTCCGACCCTGGCGAAAAAAATGTACATGTCCGTTACGGTCTGGCCCACCCCACGCATGAGCTTTGGCGACGCAGCATCGCCTAGCTCGGTGATCTTGGCCATGCCGTCGACGAGGCATGACCGCGCGCTCAGCAGATGGGGGGCCCAGCGCGCAGCAGCCGCCCAGGCAGACGCTTCGGGGCCAAGGCGCGCGCGGCGCTGAGCGGGCCCCCACTCGACCTTCGCTCACTTTCGCCTGAGCGGGCTGGCGCGCCCACGGTAGCCCTTGGCACGGGCGCACGCGATGTCGCAGCGGTCAAGTAGCTCGCCTTCGACGCCCTCCAAGACGGCGCCCCACGCCAGCGCCAGGCTGGCGTCATCGACGGCTGTATCCACTAGTCGTTGGGCACCCTCCCAGACACGAGGAAATCGCGTGCGCACCCCAGAGGAGGGGCGGCTGCAAGCCAGCGTGGCTCTTGAAGCTGACGTCGCCACAGGACGCGGTCCTCCGCGAGGATCGGCAACGCCACAGGCCAGTGCGGCCAGAAATCCGCCTCAATGTCAACGATGGGCGCGGGCGTGACTCTCGAGAGGACCGAGTCGGGCACGATGAAGAAGTCGATCGTTGACCCAGGGAGCTGCTTGCGGCACGTCACACCAGGGGGGTGGAGGGTCTTGGCATTGAAGTTGCACGGCCAGTCATTGCGCAGGAGGTCGGAGGCAGTCATGTTGAAGTCCCCCTCCCCCGAGAATCCAGGTGTGTCCGATCCGCTCAGCGCGCCTCAAGAAAGTGAAGACGTCGCAGAGGTGGGCCGCGCGCTCGGGCGAGAGCCCCTCGCCCGTCCGAACGTAAAGAGACGCGCGCACGATGCCTCCGCGCAGGCCCCAGTGCACCGAGGCGGCCGTGGAGCGACCAGGCAGCAGCGCGCCACCTGGCGCCCCAGGAAGCTCCGTGACCGCGGCGTCCGAGCGAGACAACACGGCAGTGCCGCCGATATTGCCGCCGGCCGAATCCCCGGGAAGGGCGGGCGCCCAGGCGGGCGCCGCGCCAGCCGAGGTCCGTGGCGTCGGCCTCGAAGGGCGCGAGCCTGCCAGGAAGCAGGTAGAGATGCGTCTTGAGGGGGCCGCCATTGGCGATGTTGACCGCGGTCACGGCGGACGTCCAGGTCCGCGGGCTGGCGCCCGCAGAGGGCGGGGGACCCGCGGGTTGCGCCGTGGGCTCGGCGCCGTCAGCGCTGGAGCCCGCGGCGAGCGGCTCTCGCGCCGTTGCTGGCGGTGGCGGCGAGGCGCTGCCGCCTAGCAGCCGGCCAGGCGATGCGAGCGTCGGCCAGGCGCTTGGCGGCAGCTCGGATCTCGTCTTCAGTGCCAGGGACAGTATGGCCAGCAGCCAGGAGGCAAGCCTTGATGTCCTCAAGGTCGTCGTCGTCCTCCATGTCCACGGCCGTGTCCTCGGCCTGGCGCTGCTCCGCTGCGGGCGGCATCGCGGGTGTTGGCTGCGGCATGGCCGCTGCGGTCTTGGCGGCGCCAGCGGCGGCTGCGGCTTCCGCCTGGCGGACGGCCTCAGCAGCGGCGGCCTTGAGCGCTGACACCAGCTGCGAAGCGCGGCCACGCAGCTCCCCAGACGCACCCACGCCATTAAGGTGCTGCTCCAAGGCCTCGGCGGAAACCTCCGGCCCAGGGACGATGTCGCCCAGCACGGGGCCACGCTCCTTTTCGCCTCCCGGCGGCGCGGGGAGTCCTTTGAGGAGTTCGGACTGCTGCTGCTGCTGCTGCTGCTGCTGCTGCTGCAGCTGCACCAACTCAGCCTTCTGAGCGACCAGGCGCTCCTCCAGCACCCTGGCCTCATCCTGGATCCGCTGCGCCGCCTCCAGCTTGGCTGTCAGCGCGTCGTTTGTCTTTTTGATGGCCAGCCCCGCTTTGGCGATTTTGCCGTGCCAGAGCTGCACCTGCGTAGCCGCAGGCTTGTCGTGAAGGTCCTCCAGCAGCAGGCGCGCCTTCTCCTGCTTGAGCTTGTCGAGGGCGGCCACGAGATCGGGCTCTTTGTCCTCCGTGAGCTTCCCGATCTTGACGTCGAGCTCGGCGATGCGAGCCTCGCGGGAAGCGCCGGCGTCGCCGGAGACACCCGCGCCTCCGTTGCTACCTCCGCAGCTGAGGCACCAGTAGCTGTGCCAGAAGACTCCGCAGCAGCCAACTTGCGTTTGAATTCGGCCATCTGTTTCCGCGCGGTGTCCAGCTCCTTGTCGTACTGGGCCTTCTGCGAAGGGGCCGTCGCGACGGACGCGACACTCCTCGAAGGGTGGCCGCCCACCACTTTGCCCATGAACGCCACGCGTTTCGCCAAACTGCAGGAGTTGCACTGGAGCTGGTGTGCGTAGTCGACGTAAGGCGCCCCCTTCCCGTCGCGGCAAATGCGGCATAGCCACTTCGCGCGCATGGCGGGTCGGGAGGCTGCCGCTCAGGTACCTGCACCACGGCCGACGGCCTTGGGCACCATGGCTCGACCAGCAGCTCGGTGCCGTGCAAGGGGGTCGCCCAGGATGGCGCAAAGCTGATGGCCACGCGGGCCGCGAGAAGAAATAGGAGTGCGAAGAGTTTTGGCTCAAATCGCGATCCCTCGCGCTCAAGCCGCCCTCTCGGACTCGCGATCGTCGGGAGTCGCATTGCCTTAAGCCAAACTGGTTACGGATATGTGTGTGTGTGTGCGTGTGCGTGCGTGCGTGCGTGCGTGCGTGCGTGCGTGCGTGTGTGTGTGTGTGTGCGTGTGTGTGTGTGTGTGCGCGTGTGTGTGTGTATGTGCGTTCGTGCGTGCTTGTGTTTGTTATTGTGCTTGTGCGCGTGTGCGTGTGCGTGTGCGTGTGCGCGTGCGTGTGCGTGTGCGTGCGTGTGTATGTGTGTGCGAGAGAGTGTGTGTGTGTGTGTATGTGTGAGTATATGTGTGAGTGCGTGTATGTGAGAGAGAAAGAGGGTGTGTCTGTGTGTGTGTCCATGGGCCCCTTGAATTGTATCCTCGTCCTGGCTTCGTCCTACCTGGAGGTGCGGGGCCTGGAGGCCGCCGACGTGGCGCTGCCGCCCCCCCGCGGCGGGGCGTCGCCGCGAGAGGGCGGCGGGCCGCGCCCCACGTGGAGGAAGCCCGGGGGGCTGCGCGCGGCCGCCGCCGCGCTGGCGGCGGGGGAGTCGTCGGAGGAGGTGCGGGCCCAGATCGAGTGCACGTGAGGGTGACCGTTCGCGCGTGGGGGCTGGGGAGGGGGAGGGGGAGCCCGAACATTGAAGATCATCGAAAGGTCTCCCCACCCAGAGGGAGCCCTGGGGAGGGGGACTCCGCGAAAGGTGTCCCCACTCAGAGCATCGAAACTGGAGGGTCTTCACGTGGGGGGGGGGCTGCGCGCGGCCGCCGCCGCGCTGGCGTCGGGGGAGTCGTCAGAGGAGGTCTGGCGGACTTTCTTCCCGTCTGCGTCGAGGTGGCCTCGCCAACCCCCTGTCGTGTCGTGTCGCCTGGGCAGCCGCATGCCTCCCGAGCAATGAAAGTGCTCTCCTCCTCCTCCTCCTCCTTCTCCTGCTCCTCCTTCTCCCCCTCTTCCTCCTCCTCTTCCTACAGCAGCTGGTTTCAAAGTCTGCGGAGTTGTCGCTCCAAGGTCCTCCTCGGATCCACTGCACGTCCTTACATTGAACGAAGTCGTCCTGGCGGATGGGTAAACGATTGGCCATGCATCCTCCCCTCCTCCCCCTCCTCCTCCTCCTCCTCCTCCTCCTCCTCCTCCTGATTCCTGGTCAACTACACGATAGAGTGACCTTTCGCTGGAGTGACCTTAGGCGCGGGCCCACTGGAGTCCCCCGATCGCCGAGCGCGAGGCGGCAGTGGCGTCTTGCGCGCTTGTTGTTTCCCAACCATCCTGTGGTGTTGGGTCCTCGTTTTGAAGAGACGGTGGCCCGCGTCTCCTCTCCTCCTCTCCTCCTCCGCCTCCTCTCCCCTCCTAGCATCCTCATCGTCATCATCATCATCATCATCGTCATCATCATCATTCCCAACCATCCTGTGGTGTTGGGTCCTCGTTTTGAAGAGACAGCGCCCCGCGTTCACTCCTCCTCCCGCTGCCCCCTCCCTCCTGCCATCATCATCATCATCATCATCATCACCATCATCATCATCATCATCATCATCATCATCATCATCATCATCATCATCATCATCATCATCATCATCATCATCATCATCATCATCATCATCATCATCATCATCATCATCATCATCATCATCATCATCATCATCATCACCATCATGGACCATCATGACGATCATAGGGAGCTCCAGCGAAGGCCCCAGTGGCTGCGCTCCCATGCGCCCACCGCACAGATTTCGGCACCCCCCTCACACGTTTCGTGGCCCCATAGGGAGCTCCACCGAAGGCCCCAGTGGCTGCGCTCCCATGCGCCCACCGCACCGATTTCGGCACACCCCTCACACGCTTCGTGGCCCCATAGGGAGCTCCAGCGAAGGCCCCAGTGGCTGCGCTCCCATGCACCCACCGCACAGATTTCGGCACACCCCTCATACGCTTCGTGGCCCCATAGGGAGCCCCAGCGAAGGCCCCAGTGGCTGCGCTCCCATGCGCCCACCGCACAGATTTCTGCACACCCCTCACACGCTTCGTGGCCCCATAGGGAGCTCCACCGAAGGCCCCAGTGGCTGCGCTCCCATGCGCCCACCGCACCCATTTCGGCACACCCATCACACGTTTCGTGGTCCCATGGGGAGCTCCAGCGAAGGCCCCAGTGGCTGCGCTCCCATGCGCCCACCGCACCCATTTCGGCACACCCCTCACACGTTTCGTGGCCCCATAGGGAGCTCCACCGAAGGCCCCAGTGGCTGCGCCCCATGCGCCCACCGCACCCATTTCGGCACACCCCTCACACGCTTCGTGGCCCATAGGGAGCTCCAGCAGGCCCCAGTGGCTGCGCTCCCATGCGCCCACCGCGCCCATTTCGGCACACCCCTCATACGCTTCGTGGCCCCATAGGGAGCTCCAGCGAAGGCCCCAGTGGCTGCGCTCCCATGCGCCCCCGCACAGATTTCGGCACACCCCTCACACGTTTCGTGGCCCCATAGGGAGCTCCACCGAAGGCCCCAGTGGCTGCGCTCCCATGCGCCCACCGCACCCATTTCGGCACACCCCTCACACGTTTCGTGGCCCCATAGGGAGCTCCAGCGAAGGCCCCAGTGGCTGCGCTCCCATGCGCCCACCGCACCCATTTCGGCACACCCCTCACACGTTTCGTGGCCCCATAGGGAGCTCCAGCGAAGGCCCCAGTGGCTGCGCTCCCATGCGCCCACCGCACCCATTTCTGCACACCCCTCACACGTTTCGTGGCCCCATAGGGAGCTCCAGCGAAGGCCCCAGTGGCTGCGCTCCCATGCGCCCACCGCACAGATTTCGGCACACCCCTCACACGTTTCGTGGCCCCATAGGGAGCTCCACCGAAGGCCCCAGTGGCTGCGCCCCCATGCGCCCACCGCACCCATTTCTGCACACCCCTCACACGCTTCGTGGCCCCATAGGGAGCTCCAGCGAAGGCCCCAGTGGCTGCGCTCCCATGCGCCCGCCGCACAGATTTCGGCACACCCCTCATACGGTTCGTGGCCCCATAGGGAGCGGCATCGAAGAAGATACTCACAATTGCGGTACTCGCAACTGCATCTGGTTGGGTCCTTCGCCAGGATCATTGGGCTTCCCGCGGCCCCCAAATCCGGCGCACCAGAGGTCACTCTTACCCGCCCAGTGTTAAATTATCCCAACCTACTGTAGTCTTGATCACTTGAAGGAATTCGAGCACCGAGAAGGCATCGAAACTGAAGGGTTTTCACGTGTGGGGCCCTGGGAGGCGAGACTCGTTCGGCATTTCGCCAGCGTGTCGGACGGATACTGTTTCAATACTTCCTGGGTGTTCGAAATAGCTGGTAGCATGTGGTCATTAAGCACGATGGAAGCAACATAAGCCAAGGATGTCGTCGTCATGGTGGTCTTCGTTGTAGGCTTCGCCGTCGCGGTCGCCGTAGATTCGTCCTCGTAGTTCTTGTCGTCCTCGACATCGTCGTTGTCGTCGTCGCCCTCATCGTCCTCGTCGTCGTCATCGTCGTCGTCGTCCTCGTCGTCCTCGTCGTCGTCCTCATCACCGCCGCCGTCCTTGTCGTCCTACGGCGTGGCTCCGAGCCCAGAGGCTGGGCCTCCCAGATGGGGTCCGAGCAGTTGGGGTCGGAGGATCGCCTTCTCGATGCGGAACCTGTTGTTCTCCGCGCAGAAGGCGCCGATGCATCGCCGACATCGCCGATGCATCGCCGATATCACCGGTGCATCGGCGATGCGGCGCGATCCTGTGACCCCGTCTACGGACTCCATTTGGAATGCCTCTACAGACCCTCTCGGGTCATGAGGGAATCACGGCGGATGAATGTTTGCTATCTTGGGCCTCTGGAGGCCCCCTCAGGGTCCACTTCAATTCGTTCGATCCGACTCGATACCCAATATGACCGATCCGATCCGATTTTGCGATCCGTTGCGGCCCGATGCTTGCATGGCGTTGCTGTGCATCCTGGCGCAGTCGATCCGATTCGACTTGGACTCCGTGCCGATGCAGCCCGATCCGACGCAAATTCCGATGCGATCGGATACGTATATATCTCGATTTGATGCTGACTGATCCTGTACCCTCGGGTCATCAAAAAACAACAAAAATTAGCCTGGCGAAGGACCCAACCATATGCAGTTGTGAGTAATGCTGGTGTGAGTACCGTCTTCGGTGGATCTCCTTATGGGGCCACGAAACGTGTGAGGGGTGTGCCGAAATGGGTGTGGGGGCGGCATGCGAACGTTGCCACTGGGGCCTTCGGTGGAGCTCCTTATGGGGCCACGAAACGTGTGAGGGGTGCACCGAAGTTGGTGCGGGGGCGGCATGCGGACGCAGCCACTGGGGCCTTCGGTGGAGCTCCCTGTGGGGCCACGAAACGTGTGAGGGGTGTGCCGAAATTGGTGTGGGGGCGGCATGCGAACGCAGCCACTGGGGCCTCCGGTGGAGCTCCCTATGGTGCCACGAAACGTGTGAGGGGTGTGCCGAAATTGGTGTGGGGGCGCATGCGAACCCAGTCACTGGGGCCTTCAATGGAAATCCCCATGGGGCCACGAAACGTGTGAGGGATGTGCCGAAATGGGTGTTGGGGAGGCATACGAACCAGGCCACTGGGGCCTTCGGTGGAGCTCCCTATGGGGCCACGAAACGTGTGAGGGGTGTGCCGAAATGGGTGGTGGGGAGGCATGCGGACCCTGCCACTGGGGCCTTCGGTGGAGCTCCCTATGGGCCCGAACCCTGCATTGGGGCCTTCGGTGGAGCTCCCTATGGGGCCACGAAACGTGTTAGGGGTGTGCCGAAATGGGTGGTGGGGAGGCATGCGGACCCTGCCACTGGGGCCTTCGTGGAGCTCCCCATGGGACCACGAAACGTGTGATGGGTGTGCCGAAATTGTGCGGTGGGCGCATGGGAGCGCAGCCACTGGGGCCTTCGCTGGAGCTCCCTATGGGGCCACGAAGCGTGTGAGGGGTGTGCCGAAATCGGTGCGGTGGGCGCATGGGAACGCAGCCACTGGGGCCTTCGTTGGAGCTCCCTATGGGGCCACGAAACGTGTGATGGGTGTACCGAAATTTGTGCGGTGGGCGCATGGGAGCGCAGCCACTGGGGCCTTCGCTGGAGCTCCCTATGGGGCCACGAAACGTGTGAGGGGTGTGCCGAAATGGGTGCGGTGGGCGCATGGGAGCGCAGCCACTGGGGCCTTCGGTGGAGCTCCTTATGGGGCACGAAGCGTGTGAGGGGTGTGCCGACATCTGTGCGGTGGGCGCATGGGAGCGCAGCCACTGGGGCCTTCGGTGGAGCTCCCTATGGGGCCACGAAGCGTGTGAGGGGTGTGCCGAAATCTGTGCGGTGGGCGCATGGGAGCGCAGCCACTGGGGCCTTCGCTGGAGCTCCCGATGGGGCACGTGAATGGGTGCGGTGGGCGCATGGGAGCGCAGCCACTGGGGCCTTCGCTGGAGCTCCCCATGGGCCACGAAGCGTGTGTGTGCCGAAATGTGCGGTGGGCGCATGGGAGCGCAGCCACTGGGGCCTTCGCTGGAGCTCCCTATGGGGCCACGAAGCGTGTGAGGGGTGTGCATAAATGGGTGCGGTGGGCGCATGGGAACGCAGCCACTGGGGCCTTCGGTGGAGCTCCCTATGGGGCCACGAAACGTGTGAGGGGTGTGCCGAAAACTGTGCGGTGAGCGCATGGGAGCGCAGCCACTGGGGCCTTCGCTGGAGCTCCCTATGGGGCCACGAAACGTATGAGGGGTGTGCCGAAATGGGTGCGGCGGGCGCATGGGAGCGCAGCCGCTGGGGCCTTCGCTGGAGCTCCCTATGGGGCCACGAAACGTGTGAGGGGTGTGCCGAAATGGGCGCGGTGGGCGCATGGGAGCGCAGCCACTGGGGCCTTCGCTGGAGCTCCATATGGGGCCACGAAACGTGTGAGGGGTGTGCCGAAGTGGCTGCTTTTGCTGATGATGATGATGATGGTGATGATGATGATGATGATGATGATGATGATGATGATGATGATGATGGTGACGATGAGGATGATGGGAGGGGAGAGGAGGCGGAGGAGGAGAGGAGGAGAGGAGACGCGGGCCACCGTCTCTTCAAAACGAGGACCCAACACCACAGGATGGTTGGGAAAAACAGATATTCGACGATGTGGTTTCGGGCGTTTTTTTCTAGATCTCGGCCCTCGGGGGCCACTGTCGGGCTGCGTCGACAGAGGGGGAACCGCCCAGATCCCCACACGCAACTGGCGTTTACGACTGACTGGGCAGCCTCGAACGTTTTCGCATTACTAAACAGCCCTGGCCTGGTCGATTCCTCCCTTGGGTGCGCTTACTGAATCCGGGGGCCACCAGAAATATACTTGGAACGGAAATCTAACCCGGGGAAAGGATCGGGACTGATGGGTCCTCGGGCTGGAACAGAACAGTGCAGGTCGTTTGGCTAAGAGTGACCGTTCGCCAGAGTGACCTTTGTGCGGGCATGAGTTTGGCCTGCGCGCTTGAGTTTGCCCCCGCCCTTCCGGTCTGCGGTCTCCCTGGGGCATCGCACGGAAGGGGCTCCGAGGCGGGGATTTGATCGATCTTCAGGAGCCCCGGCGGGCGGCGGATATGGATGTATTCGGGCTTGGGGGGGGCGGCAAATAGAAGTGGCACGTGCGTGCTCAGGTTCATACAAACACATGTGCAGGATGTGTGTGTGTTGCGTGTAAAGTACCTGTGTGTATTATGTCGTACTATGTGTGTTGTTTGTTGTGTGCATGTGGTGTACGCTGCGTGTGCGCGCTATGTGTGAGCTATGTGTGGAACATGAATGTCCTGTGAGTCTTGTGTGTGTCAGCAGTGTTGTGTGCATATGTGTATGCGTGTGTGCTGTGTGAGTTGCTGGTGTTAAGTGTCTTCGAGTGTCTTGTGTATGTGTGTGTGTCATGTTGTGTGTGTGTGCGTGTGTGTGTGTCCTCTGTTCTGTGTGTTGCAGATGTTCCGTGTGTGTGTGTGCTCTGTGCGTGGTGTGTGAGGTGTGGTTTGTGTGGTGTGTTTTATGTATGCATGTTGCGCGTGTGTATGTATGTTGCACGTCGGGGCTCGATATGTGGAGAAGGTCTCACACTAAAATGCTGTGTTGTGAGAATCGTATTCAAAAGGGCCCGATGTTTGGAGGATGTCTAAGACGAAACTGCAGATTTCGAGCAATTGGAGTCAAACCCATTGAATTACAATATGGTTTTGATTTATGGTAGCACTTCGAAAGTTCATTTTGCTTTGTGCCCGTGACGTCGCGATCTGCGGGAAGGAAGGAGTGCGTCCGATTTTCAGAATTCGCATGCTGCCCCGAGCGAAACAGCCAGAACGAGAAACGCGTGTGAGAATATTCATACCCACGGAGGTGCGATGTCTTTCTCTTTGCAACAGACGGGATCCCTGGAAGTCTCGACCCGTTCCCCATGGCCAGCCTTGCTTCCCGAGTTGTTTTTTTGTCGTTCCCGAAGCCCGGCGAGGGCTTCCAGAAGCCGAAAACAATGAGGCTTTTCCGTAAGAGTTCCTCTCGCTTCGCGGGGTGCACGTCCAGAGCACGTAATGATTGGGCAATGGATGGTTTGCCTTGCTCGTCTGCCGCGCTGTTCTGCCATGCCGTCCTGCCCGCCCCAGGACATTGCCGAACAAATCCAACATTTCCACAATAATTCTTTTTCCCCACATGCTTCGTGGGGTTCTGGTTTTCTTCCGCGCCGCACCCGCGACACTCACACACACACACACACACACACACACACACACACACACACACACGCACACGCACACGCACACGCACACGCACACGCACACGCACACGCACACACACACACACACACACACACACACACCTCACTCTTCGTACGGCACAGCACAGCACAGCACAGCACAGCACAGCCCAGCTCAGCTCAGCACACAGCTCAGCTCAGTTCAGCACACAGCACAGCTCTGCACAGCTCAGCACAGCCCAGCACGGCTCAGCTCAGCACAGCACAGCACAGCTTGTGGCACTTCCTCGACACCACAGGGGGTGCGCAGGGGTTGGTCTCTCAGCTCGGCCGCTATCCACGACACTGGCGCAAAGCCTAGAAGGCGTGGCACTCTCTCAACACCAAAGGGGGTGCGCAGGGGGTGGTCTCTCAGTTCGGCCGCTATCCACGACACTGGCGCAAAGCCTAGCAGGCGTGGCACTTTCTCGACGCCACAGGGGGTGCGCAGGGGGTGGTCTCTCAGCTCGGCCGCTACCCACGACACTGGCGCAAAGCCTAGCAGGCGTGGCACTCTCTCGACACCAAAAGGGGTGGGCAGGGGGTGGTCTCTGAGCTCGGCCGCTATCCACGACACTGGTGCAAAGCCTAGCAGGCGTGGCATTTTCTCGACACCACAGGGGTGTGCGCAGGGGGTGGTCTCTCACCGCGGTCCCTATCCACGACACTGGCGCAAAGCCTAGCAGGTGTGGCACTCTCTCGACACCAAAGGGGGTGGGCAGGGGGTGGTCTCTCAGCTCGGCCGCTATCCACGACACTGGCGCAAAGCCTAGCAGGCGTGGCACTTTCTCGACACCACAGGGGGTGCGCAGGGGGTGGTCTCTCAGCTCGGCCGCTATCCACGACACTGGCGCAAAGGCTAGCAGGCGTGGCACTTTCTCGACACCACAGGGGGTGCGCAGGGGGTGGTCTCTCAGCTCGGCCGCTACCCACGACACTGGCGCAAAGCCTAGCAGGCGTGGCACTTTCTCGACACCACAGGGGGTGCGCAGGGGGTGGTCTCTCAGCTCGGCCGCTATCCACGACACTGGCGCAAAGCCTAGCAGGCGTGGCACTTTCTCGACACCAAGGGGGTGGGCAGGGGGTGGTCTCTCAGCTCGGCCGCTATCCACGACACTGGCGCAAAGCTAGCAAGCGTGGCACTTTCTCGACACCACAGGGGGTGCGCAGGGGGTGGTCTCTCAGCTCGGCCGCTATCCACGACACTGGCGCAAAGCCTAGCAGGCGTGGCACTTTCTCGACACCACAGGGGGTGCGCAGGGGGTGGTCTCTCAGCTCAGCCGCTATCCACGACACTGGCGCAAAGCCTAGCAGGCGTGGCACTTTCTCGACACCACAGGGGTGCGCAGGGGGTGGTCTCTCATTCCCGCTATCCACGATACTGGCGCAAAGGCTAGCAGGCGTGGGCACTTTCTCGACACAACAGGGGGGGGCAGGGGGTGGTCTCTCAGCTCGGCCGCTATCCACGACCTGGCGCAAAGCCTACAGGCGTGGCACTTTCTCGACACCACAGGGGTGCGCAGGGGGTGGTCTCTCAGCTCGGCCGCTATCCACGACACTGGCGCAAAGCCTAGCAGCCGTGGCACTTTCTCTACACTACAGGGGGTGCGCAGGGCGTGGTCTCTCAGCTCGGTCGCTATCCACGACACTTGCGCAAAGCCTAGTAGGCGTGGTGCTTTCTCGACACCACAGGGGGGTGCGCAGGGGGTGGTCTCTCAGCTCGGCCGCTATCCACGACATTGGCGCAAAGCCTAGCAGGCGTGGCACTTTCTCGACGCCAAAGGGGGTGGGCAGGAGGTGGTCTCTCAGCTCGGCCCGTCCACGACACTGGCGCAAAGCCTAGCAGGCGTGGCACTTTCTCGACACCACAGGGGGTGCGCAGGGGGTGGTCTCTCAGCTCGGCCGCTATCCACGACACTGGCGCAAAGCCTAGCAGGCGTGGCACTTTCTCGACACCACAGGGGGTGGGCAGGGGGTGGTCTCTCTCGGCCGCTACCACACTGGCGCAAAGCCTAGCAGGCGTGGCACTCTCTCGACACCAAAGGGGGTGGGCAGGGGGTGGTCTCTCAGCTCGGCCGCTATCCACGACACTGGCGCAAAGCCTAGCAGGCGTGGCACTTTCTCGACACCACAGGGGGTGCGCAGGGGGTGGTCTCTCACCGCGGTCCCTATCCACGACACTGGCGCAAAGGCTAGCAGGCGTGGCACTTTCTCGACACCACAGGGGGTGCGCAGGGGGTGGCCTCTCAGCTCGGCCGCTATCCGCGACACTGGCGCAAAGCCTAGCAGGCGTGGAACTCTCTCGTCACCGACGGGGGTGGGCAGGGGGTGGTCTCTCAGCTCGGCCGCTATCCACGACACTGGCGCAAAGCTTAGCAGACGTGGCACTTTCTCGACACCGCAGGGGGTGGGCAGGGGGTGGTCTCTCAGCTCGGCCGCTAGCCACGGCACTGGCGCAAAGGCTAGCAGGCGTGGCACTTTCTCGACACCAAAGGGGGTGCGGAGGGTGTGGTCTCTCAGCTCGGTCGCTATCCACGACACTGGCGCAAAGCCTAGCAGGCGTGGCACTCCCTCGACACCAAAGGAGGTGGGCAGGGGGTGGTCTCTCAGCTCGGCCGCTATCCACGACACTGGCGCAAAGCCTAGCAGGCGTGGCACTTTTTCTGCACCACAGGGGGTGCGCAGGGGGTGGTCTCTCAGTTCGGCCGGTATCCACGACACTGGCGCAAAGCTTAGCAGGCGTGGCGCTTTCTTGACACCAAAGGGGGTGGGCAGGGGGTGGTCTCTCAGCTCGGCCGCTATCCACGACACTGTCGCAAAGCCTAGCAGGCGTGGCATTTTCTCGACACCGCAGGGGGTGCGCAGGGGGTGGTCTCTCAGCTCGGCCGCTATCCACGACACTGGCGCAAAGGCTAGCAAGCGTGGCACTTTCTCGACACCACAGGGGGTGCGCAGGGGGTGGTCTCTCAGCTCGGCCGCTATCCACGACACTGGCGCAAAGGCTAGCAGGCGTGGCACTTTCTCGACCACAGGGGGTGCGCAGGGGGTGGTCTCTCAGCTCGGCCGCTATCCACGACACTGGCGCAAAGCCTAGCAGGCGTGGCACTTTCTCGACACCACAGGGGGTGCGCAGGGGGTGGTCTCTCAGCTCGGCCGCTATCCACGACACTGGCGCAAAGCCTAGCAGGCGTGGCACTTTCTCGACACCACAGGGGGTGCGCAGGGGGTGGTCTCTCAGTTCGGCCGCTATCCACGACACTGGCGCAAAGCCTAGCAGGCGTGGCACTTCTCGACACCAAAGGGGGTGCGCAGGGGGTGGTCTCTCAGCTCGGCCGCTATCCACGACACTGTCGCAAAGCCTAGCAGGCTAGCTTTTCGACACCAATGGGGGTGGGCAGGGGGGTCTCAGCTCCGGCCGCTATCACGACACTGGCGAAAGCCTAGCAGGCGTGGCACTTCTCGACACCAAAGGGGGTGCGCAAGGGGGGGTCTCCTCAGCTCGGCCGCTATCCACGACACTGGCGCAAAGCCTAGCAGGCGTGGCACTCTCTCGACACCAAAGGGGGTGGGCAGGAGGGGTCTCTCAGCTCGGCCGCTATCCACGACGCTGGTGCAAAGCCTAGCAGACGTGGCACTTTCTCGACACCGCAGGGGGTGCGCAGGGGGTGGTCTCTCACCGCGGTCCCTATCCACGACACCGGCGCAAAGCCTAGCAGGCGTGGCACTCTCCCGACACCAAAGGGGGGTGGGCAGGGGGTGGTCTCTCAGCTCGGCGCTATCCCGACACGCGCGGGGTGTCTCTCACCGCGGCCCCGTCCATGTCACTGGCGCAAAGCCTAGCAGGCGCGGCATTTTCTCGACACCACAGGGGGTGCGGCAGGGGGTGGTCTCTCAGCTCGGCCGCTATCCACGACACTGGCGCAAAGCCTAGCAGGCGTGGCACTCTCTCGACACCGCAGGGGTGGTCTCTCACGCTCGGCCGCTATCCACGACACTGGCGCAAAGCCTAGCAGGCGTGGCACTTTCTCGACACCACAGGGGGTGCGCAGGGGGTGGTCTCTCAGCTCGGCCGCTATCCACGACACTGGCGCAAAGCCTAGCAGGCGTGGCACTTCCTCGACACCAAAGGGGGTGGGCAGGGGTGGTCTCTCAGCTCGGCCGCTATCCACGACACTGGCGCAAAGCCTAGCAGGCGTGGCACTTTCTCGACACCACAGGGGGTGGGCAGGGGGTGTCTCTCAGCTCGGCCGCTATCCACGACACTGTCGCAAAGCCTATAGGCGTGGCACTTTCTCGACACCACAGGGGGTGCGCAGGGGGGGGTCTCTCAGCTCGGGGCGGTCGCTATCCACGACACTGTCGCAAAGCCTAGCATGCGTGGCACTTTCTCGACACCACAGGGGGTGCGCAGGGGGTGGTCTCTCAGCTCGGCCGCTATCCATGACACTGGCGCAAAACCTAGCAGCGTGGCACTTTCTCGACACCACAGGGGGTGCGCAGGGGGTGGTCTCTCAGCTCGGCCGCTATCCACGACACTGGCGCAAAGCCTAGCAGGCGTGGCACTTTCTCGACACCACAGGGGGTGCGCAGGGGGTGGTCTCTCAGCTCGGCCGCTATCCACGACACTGGCGCAAAGCCTAGCAGGCGTGGCACTCTCTCGACACCAAAGGGGGTGGGCAGGGGGTGGTCTCTCAGCTCGGCCGCTATCCACGACACTGGCGCAAAGCCTAGCAGGCGTGGCACTTTCTCGACACCACAGGGGGTGCGCAGGGGGTGGTCTCTCAGCTCGGCCGCTATCCACGACACTGGCGCAAAGCCTAGCAGGCGTTGCACTTTCTCGACACCACAGGGGGTGCGCAGGGGGTGGTCTCTCAGCTCGGCCGCTATCCACGACACTGGTGCAAAGCCTAGCAGGCGTGGCGCTTTCTCGACACCACAGGGGTGCGCAGGGGGTGGTCTCTCACCGCGGTCCCTATCCACGACACTGGCGCAAAGCCTAGCAGGCGTGGCACTTTCTCGACACCACAGGGGGTGCGCAGGGGGTGGTCTCTCAGCTCATCCACGACACTGGCGCAAAGCCTAGCAGGCGTGGCACTTTCTCGACACCAAAGGGGGTGGCAGGGGGTGGTCTCTCAGCTCGGCCGCTATCCACGACACTGGCGCAAAGCCTAGCAGGCGTGGCACTTTCTCGACACCACAGGGGGTGGGCAGGGGGTGGTCTCTCAGCTCGGCCGCTATCCACGACACTGGCGCAAAGCCTAGCAGGCGTGCACTTTCTCGACACCACAGGGGGTGCCAGGGGTGGTCTCTCAGGCCGCTATCCACGACACTGTCGCAAAGCCTAGCAGGCGTGGCACTTTCTCGACACCACAGGGGTGGTCTCTCAGCTCGGCCGCTATCCACGACACTGGCGCAAAGCCTAGCAAGGCGTGGCACTTTTTCTCGACACCAAAGGGGGTGGCAGGGGTGGTCTCTCAGCTATCTCTCATCGACACCCAGGGGGTGGCCGTCTCTCAGCTCGGCCGCCACGACACTGGCGCAAAGCCTAGCAGGCGTGGCACTTTCTCGACACCACAGGGGGTGCGCAGGGGGTGGTCTCTCAGCTCGGCCGCTATCCACGACACTGGCGCAAAGGCTAGCAGGCGTGGCACTTTCTCGACACCACAGGGGGTGCGCAGGGGGTGGTCTCTCAGCTCGGCCGCTATCCACGACACTGGCGCAAAGCCTAGCAGGCGTGGCACTTTCTCGACACCACAGGGGGTGCGCAGGGGGTGGTCTCTCAGCTCGGCCGCTATCCACGACACTGGCGCAAAGCCTAGCAGGCGTGGCACTTTCTCGACACCACAGGGGGTGCGCAGGGGGTGGTCTCTCAGCTCGGTCGCTATCCACGACACTGGCGCAAAGCCTAGCAGGCGTGGCACTTTCTCGACACCACAGGGGGTGCGCAGGGGGTGGTCTCTCAGCTCGGCCGCTATCCACGACACTGGCGCAAAGCCTAGCAGGCGTGGCACTTTCTCGACACCACAGGGGGTGGGCAGGGGGTGGTCTCTCAGCTCGGCCGCTATCCACGACACTGGCGCAAAGCCTAGCAGGCGTGGCACTTTTCCACAGGGGGTGGTCTCTCACACGGCGCAAAGGCTAGCAGGCGCGGCACTTTCTCGATACCACAGGGGGTGCGCAGGGGGTGGTCTATCAGCTCGGCCGCTATCCACGACACTGGCGCAAAGCCTAGCAGGCGTGGCACTTTCTCGACACCACAGGGGGTGCGCAGGGGGTGGTCTCTCAGCTCGGCCGCTATCCACGACACTGGCGCAAACCTAGCAAGCGTGGCACTCTCTCGAGATCTCTTGGTGCAGTGATTATCCACCGCATTGCGCGTGAGAGCTTGCGTCTTACCCTGATCCGTAAACATCGCGGCTCAAGCCGGCGCGGCACGACTGCGCATTTACGCAAGTTCGTCTGTGCTCCAACTTGCAGGCAACAACCGCCCGGCCTACGCGCGGCAGCAATGCCGCCCAAACTTGACATTGGACAGCTGCCGCCTCCGTGCGTGAAGCTGAAGAACGCACTGACTGAAATGGGCGACGATGTAAGCCTGGAAGGCTTGCGTGGCTGCGAGGGGCCTCTGATAAGAAACGCATTCGATGCCTATCACCGTCAACTGAAGAATTGGTGGCCCGAGACGCTTTACATGAGGTATAACGAGTTGCCGCATCCAGGTACGAACGACGATAGCAGGAGGAGGCAGTGCCTGGTGGCATACTTGCTGAACCCTTCGTCCGGCGGGTTCCCGGCTGATCAGCCGGGGGGCAGTGCGGAGGATGGCGATGGCTCGCCGTTGGCGAAAGTTCGGCGGGTCGGCGACGCCGGCAACGGGGGCGTTGCCACGCCCGCGCAGGACACGCCTATCAAGTGCACGCCCATGCAGGCCTTCACTCCTCAGCGGTCCCCAGCACTTCCGCTTGCTACCTATGTTCGTTCCACGGGTACCCCACGCATTCAGCTGTCCCCTGAGCTGGCTCAGACGGACCGCCGTTGGGCAGAAGTACCTTGGTCGCAAGGCCTGCGAGAATCAGTTCAGCTCGAGAACCTGTTGACGAAAGCGGATGCGAAAGCAGTCAAATGGTACAAGGCATTCGCGGACAAGCGAGCTTCTGATCCAGAGTACTTGCCGTCGAGGAGTTCCAGTAAACACATAAGATTTAAATTAAGTATGCGGGGTTCCTAGGTAGCGTAATCGCTTCGCGGCATGCACATCTGGAACACGTTATGGATGGCGTTGGGTGGTTCGCCCTGCTCGTCTGCAGCGCTGTTCTGCCGTTCCGTGTTGCTCTCCCCTGGGCGTTGCCAGCGCCACCGGGGGCGGATGCGCCCCCCCCCCGCTTCAGCGCTTGGACAAGCGTGCAAATGTCAACGAGGGCAACGAGCATTCACTGCGTGCCATCACAAAGCAACGCTCAGTTCAAAACCCAATGAGCATAGCGACAACACGCCATTATTATGCAATTATTTGGGCCTCTTGGTGTCTTGTTGGTGCCATTTTGATGCTTCTTGGGGGCCTATTGGAAGTTCCTTTGGGGCCCGTGGGAGCTTCTTAGCGGCCTCTTTGGATGCAATCGTTGTTGCGCAACTAGTTTCTGTTCGCAGTGAGTTGTGAGGCCCATTGCTCACGCAATCATCCCACCCACTCGCGCGCAACTTGGCTTGCAAGACCCATGCGGCGGCGATTGCGATGACTGGTTCTTGTTGGTTGGTGTATCTTGTGGCCGCGCTAGACCGCGCATGCTCGCGCGCGTGCGCCGGCCAGCAAGTTTGGCGCGACCGACGCGGCCGCGGTGGCGCTGACCGCGGGGGGCTTCACAGCGAGCACTTCTGCGCGAGTCGGCGACGTGAGCGGGCGCGGTGTCACGGCAACGCCACGTCGACAACGGTAGAGACAATGATGATGATAGCGATGTTGATGACGACGATGATGACAGTGACGACAAGGCCCGTGACGGCGCAGATGCTGATCACGCCGACGACGATAACGGCGTCTTCGCGTTTGCGATGCAGGTTCTGGAGGGAGTTCGACATGCGCGCGCGGCCGGCGCGTGAGAGTGGCCCGCGCGGTAATCTCTGGCATGGATCGCGCCCCGCACCGCCGCCCAACAAGCGCGCAAGGATGCTCGGAATGAGTTCGACATGCGGCGCAAGAGGCCCGTTTGGCAGAATCGAATGCAAATGCTTTTCGAGCGCAGGCTTGTTTGAACATTGACGTTGCGAAACCATGCGTGTATATGTTTTCCGGCCACTGGGTTTGGAAATCCTCGCGAGACGATGCGCGTTTGCATTTGTCTTCTGATACCTGGTGCAAGGGAGTCTCCGCGGCAGCACGAGCGCAAGGGCGTTCGAACGGTTTCGACACGCGCGCGCGAGAGCCACGTCTGGTAGCATGTCATGAAAATGTTGAAAATCTGTTGTTTGCGTCGAGGGTTCGCAAGGGCGCGGGCGCAGGCCTTTTCTTTCCCCACATCCTGAATGGGGTTCTTGTTTTTCCCGAACATCCTCTCTTTCTTCCTCCCGCCTCCCGCCTCCCATATCAGTACCACGCCTACCATTCCATGCCATGCCCTCCAGGGAAGGGGGGCCCCGCGTGAGCGAGGAGGGTATCCGAAACCAATACTATTTACATGGTTTCGTGGCCGTCCCACCTCTCCGGAGGGCATCGGGAACCCATGCTATTCACATGGTTTCGCGCCCCTCCCGGCCTTCCAGGGAGGCCCCGCCTCAGCGAGGACGGTATCGGAAACCCATACTATTTACATAGTTTCGCGCCCTTCCCACCCTTCCAGGGGGGCCCCGCCTGAGCGAGGAGGGCATCGGAAACCCATACTATTTACATAGTTTCGTGCCCTTCCCACCCCAGGGAGGCCCCGTCTGAGCGAGGAGGGTATCGGAAATCAATACTATTCACATGGTTTCGTGCCCCTCCCTCCCCTCCAGGGAGGCCCCGCCTGAGCGAGGAGGGCATCTGAAATCAATACTATTTACATTGTTTCGTGCCCCTTTCCACCCTTCCAGGGAGGCCCCGCCTGAGCGAGGAGGGCATCCGAAACCAATACTATTTACATGGTTTCGTGCTCCGCCCACCCCTCCAGGGAGGCCCCGCCCGAGCGAGGAGGGCATCGGAAACCCATATTATTTGCACGGTTTCGCGCCCCTCCCACCCCTCCAGGGAGGCCCCGTCTGAGCGAGGAGGGCATCGGAAACCCATACTATTTACATGGTTTCGCGCCCTTCCCACCTCTCCAGGGAGGCCCCGCCTGAGCGAGGAGGGCATCGGAAACCCATGCTGTTTACATTGTTTCGCGCCCCTCCCACCCCTCCAGCGGGGCCCCGCCAGAGCGAAGAGGGTATCAAGACACCGTACTATTTACAAGGTTTCGTTTCCTGTGCGCCTGTCCTCCCTCCTCCTTTCTTTCGTCTGCCCTTTCGCGCGTACTTACTCGTTCGATGAGCTTCTCCTTCGTGTTGATGTTGTCGTACCTCATGGGTCCCACGAAGCCGTGAATATCTTTATGTGGGGAATTCTGTTAGCACATATATATATATATATATATATATATATATATATATATATTGGGGGAATGCCCTGTTTCGAAACCATGCTTTTGTCCCCCAAGCATGCTTCGCGGGGCGATGGTTTTCTCCCGTCCCGCGTCCCACCCACGAAGCGCACCCCACCTCCCCCGCGCCCCGTTCCTTCCTCCCTTCGCCGCGCGCAACGCATGCGCGGCGCGCACGTGAGACGCGCGTCTACATGCCGCCGCACGATTGAACGCACTCGCAGACACGCACACCATATAATGGCGGTGCACACTTGGCGCGCTTACTGCGCGCATCATACACCAAAGACGTGCGCACCACATGCTGGGCGCCCACTCGAGAGACACACGCCCGCATGCAACCGCACACGCATCATGCACATGACACGCGCACCACACAACACAGACGCGCCACATTCGCAGGGCGTGGCGGGCGTGGCAGGCGCGCTGCATCATGCGCCCTATGCGCATGCGCGCGGCCACCCAGGCACAGCAGGCGCGGCACGTTCTCGACGCCTGAAGGGGGTGCGCAGAGGCTGGGCCCTGAGCGCGTCGCCCATGCGGGTCATTGCGCAGGGCGCGGCAGGCGCGGCACCTTCTCGACGCCGAAGGGGGCGCGCAGCAGTTGACCCCTGAGCGCGGCTTCTAGGCGGGCCATGGCGCAGTTCACGGCAGGCGCGGCAATGTTTCGACGCCAAAGGGCGGGTGGTCCCTGAGCGCGGCGCCCACGCGGGCCACGGCGCAGGGCGCGGCAGGCGCGGCAGTTTCTCGACGCCAGAAGTGGCGCGCAGCGGGCGGTCCCTGCACGCGGCGCCCATGCGGGCCACGGCGCAGGGCGCGGCGGGCGCGGCAGTGTTTCGACGCCAGAAGCGGCGCGCAGGGGGTGGCCCCTGAGCGGGGCGCCCGTCGGCGCAGGGCGCGGCAGGCGTAGATATTTCTCGACGCCAGAGGGCGCGCAGCGGGTGGTCCCTGCACGCGGCGTCTACGCGGGCCATGGCGCAGGGAGCGGCAGATTTCTCTTCGCCAGAGGGGGTTCGCCGGGGGTGGCCCCTGAGCGCGGCGCCCATGCGGACCGCAGCGCAGGGCGCGGCGGGCGCGGCAATTTCTCAACACCAGAGGGAGCGCGCAAGTGGTCCCTGAGCGCGGCGTCGATGTGGGCCACGGCGCAGGGCGCGGCAGGCGCGGCCCATTCTCGACGGGGGAGGGGGCGCGCAAGGGGTGGCCCCTGAGCGCGGCGCCCATGCGGACCGCGGCTCAGGGCGCGGCAGGCGCGGCAATTTCTCGACGCCAGGGGGGGCGCGCAGGGGGTGGTCCCTGAGCGCGGCCCCCGTGCGGGCCATGGCGCAGGGCGCGGCAGGCGCGGCGCCTCCCCCACAGCCAAGGGAGGCCTTGCAGACAGGCCCGCCCCCATCCGCGCTCAAAGCCTTCCAGAACTTCGGTGGGCGCGCGGCCGCGGAGACGCGGGAGATCGAGGCCCTCGCCCTGGGGCGCCAATGGATCTTGCGGGCCGCGCGAGGTCGCTGGAGCGCACGGGCGCCCGAGTCTTTCCGACGCGCGCAGCGCTGCCCAGCCGCGTCGAATCCGCGCGGCCCGCGCCGCTCCTCGACGATCCCGGAGCGCCCGCCCAGCTTTCGACATCGCGGTGGCCGCGGCCCAGAGAGTTTTCATCGAAGGGCATTCACATATTACACGCGGGCGGATTACGTTTGCCACGCAAGTCCTTCTGCGCGAGCAGCTCGGAGATTTTCCGTCGAAGAGACGCGGGGGCGGGCGTGGAAATTGCACTCGCAAAAGTAATGAAAACGCAGGCCGGCCTAGGCGAGAAGAAAAGGGGGCAGGGGCGCGGGAGAACGCGGCGCGAGGGGCGGGGGGGAGAAAGGATCACCCGAGAGGCTCCCCAGAGCGGTTCCGCGAGAGGTTTGCTTTGCACCAATTTCCACAGCGCCCCCCACGACTAACCGCGATGTGGCAGATCGTCTTGCGTTGCTTCATTGTTGGTTGCCGCCCCAGGAGACGGCCCTCGGCGACCGCCTCGACTCCTTCCCCGATGGAGGATAGAAGGCGGGAAAGAGGGAGGAGGTTCAAGCAATGAGGTGATGGATGACAAATGGGGGAACATTCGCGGCGCAGGTTCCGAGCGCAGGGTTGCGCAGACAGATATGATAAGCAGCGCATAAGATTTAATTAATCGCTTCGCTCATTCCGCCGGCCCATACAGTCTCATGTCTGCCGTTTGCCCGAGGGCCTGGTGCCAATGCGGCGCTTTGGGGGTTCCTGGGGCCGCTTGGGGGGTTCCTGGGGCGCTCGGGGGGGCATTTGGGGGGCCTCCTGGGGCCGCTTGGGGGACTCGTGGGGGCCTCCTGAGGGCCTCGTGGGGGCCTCTTGGGGCCTCTTAGGGGCCTCTTGGGGCCTCGTGGGGGCTTCTCAGGGCCGAGGGCTCGAAATGTTGTTTCGTGTTCCCTCTCTGGGGCCCCCTTGGGGGCGTTCTTGGGGCCCTCTTGGACCGTCTTGGAGGCTTCTTGGGCAGTCTTCGAGCCCTCTTGGGCCATCTTGGGGCCCTCTTGGGGGCCTCTCGGGCCCTCTTGGGGCGATCTTGGGGGCCTCTTGGGCCGTCTTGGGGCGTCGGGAAGCCGAAAAGGTGGAAGCTCCAAAATCTTTCAGAAACCTAAGGAAAAACTATGAATTTTGCTTCTTGGGGCCCTTTTGGGAGTGCTCTTGGAGGCCTCTTGGGGCGTCTGGGGGCCATCTTGGGCGTCTTGGAGCGATCATGTGGCATCTCGGAACCCTTGTGTACCATCTTGGGAGCCTCTTGGGGGCATCTGGGCCCGTCTTGAGGGTTTCGGGGACGTCTCGGAGCCCTGTTGCTGCGCTCCTGGAGCGCTCCTGGAGCGCTCTGGGGGAGTCTCCCGGGGGTCGGTCGGGGATCGCCCGGGGTACTTTTCGTCCGGGGACCCCCAGGGGCCGCCCCGCGCGTGCGAACTAGAGATACTGTTAACCAGTTACCGGAGACCTTAGCACGCCTCTGGCCCGTTGGGCCGGCGAATTTAAGTAATTACGCGGGGCCCCTCGGTCGCGTATTTTTAATGTAGAAAATGTGTTGGGCGGTATATTTCGAAAACCTTGCGAGGCGCGCGATGTTTGGAGGATTGCGGCGTGCGGCGCGACGACGCGCGCGCGTGCGCTGTGTTGTTCTGGGTTTGCACAGTTTCTGTGATCTCTGATAATTTGTAAAATGCAAGTGGGCGCATTGCATGTGTTGCAGAAGATGAGGGGGCGATGCCGGCCCAGCAGGGATAATATGAGTCCAGAGTCAGGATGGGCAGGCGCGCAGAATATGCGCGATAACGCGACACGCGAAAGGGCGCCGTCAAGTCCACGGGGGGTCTAAATATGTTCAATGAGGAGAACTGATGTTGCGCAGCCTACGTTGCGCAATCTATGTGATGCAACCGATGTGGTGTTTTTCTGTTGTTTGGGGCCCCCTGGAGCGGGTGGATCCCCCTTCCGCGCGCGGTCTGCGCGCGTCGGGCTGGAACTAGAATAAGTTTACTGAGGTGAAACCCCTGGGCCCAAGAGGCCATTTCTTTATTGCTTGGGGCATGACAGGCGTCATGGCCCCCCCCCCCCCTATGACGTAACGCTCCCCCCCCCCAGTGCGCTCCGGGCACTGCCGCCGTGCGTATTGGGATCCGCGTAGGTGTCCGCGTAGGAATCCGCATGGGAGTCTGGTCCGCAGTCGTCGTCGACGTCGTCGTCGTCGCTTGTGGCTTGTGGCTCGTGGCTCGTGGCCCGTGGATCGTCGCTCGTCGGTCATCGCCGTCATGCGCGCGGTCGCGGCTGGAGCCAGTTTTTTTATTCCGGGCCGATGACGTCAATCATCTGGGGGGGCTGGAGGGGGTCGACGACGTCACGCTTCGCGCCGGCGGCGCTTGGGAATGCCTCGGAATGACGGAGGACGGGTGGCACCAGCATGTAGGTGGCGATCTGCACCACAACGCTTGTGTACACCTCGGCGCCCGCGTGCACCACAGCGCCTGTGTACACCACACCGCCTATGTACACCACAGCTGCCGCGTGCAACGCAGCATCAGTTTGTGCCACCGCGCGCGCGGGCACAACAGCTCTTGTGTACACCACAGCGCCTGCGTACGCCACATCAGCCGTGTGCAACACAGCAGTGTACACCACAACGCCTGCGTGCATTGCAGTGCCTGTGTGCACCACGGCGCTTGTCTGCACCACAGCAGCCGCGTGCAACACAGCACCACTGTTGTATGTACGGTGTAATAAATAATCGTTATGGCAAAATGGAGCGCTTGTGGATTCCACCGAAAACACAAGATAATAATCTTTATGGACAAGGGAACGCCAGGGGAATCGACGAGTCCTTCCAACAACGCCCGCATCACCGTAACTCCTCCCATCTGCGTCCAGGAGGCTCCAGCTAAATTGGCCGTCCGAGAACCAAATGGGCCTATTCAATCGACCATTCTGCGGTGCACTCTGAGTTGCGCACGTGCGCTGCAGCGCCAACCCGCACGACAGGGGGTAAGGAGGAGGAGGAGGAGGAGGAGGAGGAGGAGGAGGAAGAGGTGGAAGTGGAGGAGAAGGGAAGAGGGAAAAACGTCGCATTCGATTATCAGCACTTTCCTGGCGTGGCGCTTCCGCAGCAGATCCTCACGAACAGGTTCCTTCTACCTGTCCTACGCAGGCAGGCGCTGTGGTGTACAATAGCGCTGCGTTGCACGCGGATGCTATGGTGTAGACAAGCGCCGTGGCGTGCACAGGCGCCGCGGTGCACGCAAGCATTGTGGTGCACACAGGCGCTATGTTGCACATGGTTTCCTCCGGTGTGAACATGTACACCGGCGCTGTAGTGTACGCAAGCACTGCAGTGTACACAGGCGATGCGTTGCACACGGTTGTTGCGATGTACGCAGGCGCTGTGGTGTACACGCGCGTTATGGTGCACGCGAGCGTCGTGGTGTACACAGGCGCAGGGGGGCAGATCGATCGCCACCTACATGCTGCTCGCGTCGTCGTCGTCGTCGTCGTCGTCGCTTGTCGCTCGTCGCGTCGTGCGCGCGGGCGCGGCTGTGGTGCGGGAGCCACACGGCGGGGGGGGGGCGTTACGTCTAACCCCCCCCCCGCCCCCCCCCCCCCATGACGCCCGTCATCCCCGAACATAAAAAAACCCTCTCCAATGGCCGCCCTTCTGGCGGGCATCATGGCCCCGATCCTCGCGTCGATCGCGGCGCGGGACGGGCTCGGTCCACCCGCGGTCGGCGCCCCCGAGATGGGCGCGGGGACACCGGGTGGAACGGGCTGGGAAGACCCCAATCCACAACGAGTTCTCCTCGGACGGGACGCCCACCCCTGCCGGGAGGGAGCCGCCTGTCCCTCGTTCGAGGCCGCGGACGAGGTGGTCGTCTACATTAAGGGCAGCAAGACCGACCAGTACAACTTCGGCTGATGTCGAAACCGCTACCGGACGGGGAACGACCTCTGCCCCGCGAGGCTGGAGCAACTGGCCCTGCAGAGGTGGGCATAGGAGGGGGGCTTTCCCCTGTTCCGGGATGAGGAAGGCAAGCCCCTCGGAAGGAAGGCCATTGCGGACCTTCTCGGGAGGGCAGCCCGAGCAGCGGGGGTGGAAGCCACGCCCTCCGCATTGGGGGCGCAACGGCCACGCGCCACGCAGTGCCAGACCTGGAAAGGCTCAAGCGATTTGGGAGGTGGAAGTCTGGCGCGCTCCACGCGCACCAGCGGGAAGCACGCGAGCCCCAGATCGAGAGGTCTGGCGGAGGCGATGTCAGCTCAGGGCCATCAGCTCATGGCGGGGAGCTCGACCCAGAGGCAGGGGATTAAAGGAAAGCACCTCGGAAGGGAGGGCGCAGTTCACGGCAGGCGCGCCGGGGGAGCGCGAACAGCGCCACCCCCGTGCGCCCTGGGGGGAGCGCGGGCGGGGCCGGGGTCGACGACCCGAGGGTGGGGTGGAGCTCCCGCCCCCCGCGTTTTTTTTCCCCCGCGCTAGATGCCGAGTGGGTGGCCCACTAGGGGCGGTCCCCCGCTAACCTCGGCCCGTCTGTCTGCGCCCACCCCGGCCAGGGAAGGGCGCCCATTCCACGGGCCCCGGGCCCTGGGGGAGGGCGACCGCGCTAGCGCAGCTGTACCAGGGACGGCTGCATCTTTCTTTGCAGGGTGGGTGGACTGCGGGGCAGTAACCCACACAGGTCGGGGGGGCGACGCCCACCCGCGGTGAAGGGACTGCGGGGGGTCGCGCGAGTGGCGGAGGGGCGCGACGGCGTCCGCTTGGGGAATGAGGGGCGTGGGTCCAGAGGACTCATGCCGAGCGTCCGCCATAAAATACGCCCGCTCCTCCCGCTACTCGCCTCCCTGCGTAGAGCATCGGGGCTGTCTGCAGGGATTTGTCTCAGCTAGGGGGGCTTACCCTTTCAACGGGGTAATTCCTCCCCTGCCGCTCTCTCTCTCTCTCTCTCTCTCTCTCCTTTCACCTTCTTCCCGCAGCTGTTTGGCTGCGCAGCCCCTTTTTTCCACCCACCCACCCTATTTTCGGCAGTGGGACCTGGCCCCCCGACAAGGGGGGCGTGGGTCCAGACAGACTCATCCCAAGCGTCCGCCATAAAGTACGCCCGCTCCTCCCACTACTCCCCTCACTGCGTAGAGCATCGGGACTGTCTGGAGGAATACATATATGAACCTTCCAAGGAAACCTATGCGGAGTCCACCTGAGCGTGCGCGACGCCGTTGATGGATAGCGTGAGTTTCATCCATCTTCCGTAGCTGTGTTGGTTTGAGACAGGCAGCGGAGTCACCGGGCGGTGCCGCCCGTCTGTGGCCGCTGCCGAGCCACTCTGACTACTGTAAGACTGCCGCGCTCGCGCGGCCGCTTGCAGGGCCACGCTCCGACGACTGATTCTGATCAGCCTCGCTGGCAGCCTTGGCGGGTTGAGGGGAGCGAAGACCTGGCTGGGAGACGAGGATCCCGGGCGCGGGTCGCCCCTCTCCCGCTTAGTTGCTGGCGAGGAGCCCGATGGAGCGGGCACCCCCAGCTGCCGGCGGCTGGCCCTCTTCGAGTGGAGCCTGGCTCGACGCGGCGCTGAACGGCGAGCTGGTGGCGGGGCTGCCGCCGAAGGCTGGAGCACGGGTCCTGGCGCGGGTCTAGGACGACCCAGCGGCGCCGCAGGGCGTCGAGATGCTCGAGGTCGAGGTCGCCTACCAGGCGGACACCATCGGCAGATTCATCAAGGCCCGGCAGGTGGGCGCCAGCGACACGTACTTCTCATGGTAGGCAGCCTCCTGCGGGCAGCGGGGCGCACATCGCGCGGCCACGGTCTTCCACCTCTGCAGGTGCAGCGCCAACAAGTGCGGGACGGTCGCTCCAGCTGGTGCTGTGGTCGAGCACTTGGACATGTGGCAGGTGATGGGCCACAGCGGCGTGGCCCGCGAGCGGGCGAAGCTCATCTGCCTGGCAGCGGTTCCTGGGGCGCCTGTGCGGACCGCCTCGCCCGCGGCCGAGCCATTGCCTGGAGAGCTCGGCGGCTGGCCGCTCGGGGATGGGGCAACAAAGTCGAGGAGAAGCCTCGCGGGCCCCCGCACATGTGCGCCCGCGAGGTGAAGGGCACCCAGACCCCGGGCGGTCCAGGAGAGGCGGGCCCGCTCGACCAGGAGATCGCCGGGCTCGAGGAGACCGCCGAGGACCCCGCGCTCGAGGCGCGGCTGGCGCGGCTGGAGGGCAGGGCAGCTCGTGATGTGCCGAGGCAGGGCACGCCCAAGAACGCTGCGCGCCCGGCAGGAGCCATAGGCGAGCGCCTGGCACAGGAGGTTGCTGACCGAGCCGCCGCTGCTGCCCCAGCGCGCACTGGCGCCTCGAGGAGGAGGAGCAGGCCAGCATCGGCCGTGACCACGGCACTCCTGGACCGCGACGACGACGACGTGGAGGACGGCGTGGAGAGCGGCACAGAGCGCCTTGGGGGCTGCGACCACTACCAGGGCGTGAGCTGCAAGCGCGACTTGTTCGGCTGGATCGCTCGACAGCGGCCCGACGCTCTCCTCGTGAATGGGCTTGGCCACCTGTGCAGCCAGTTCACTCAGCAGTTGTCCGCAGGCGAGGCCGACCTGCTGGCCCCAGGTGTCACACAGTTCCTGTACACGGTGCTCTTCGTTGCTCACCCGCCGCGGGCGCTGTGGGCAGCCGAGGGGCGGGTCCTCCGCCCGCCAGGGCTGGCGCTCGACGGCATCGTGCGCAGGGAGGTCATCAAGACTGCGGATCTGGTCATGCTGAGGTTCAAGGCGCGGTCGATGGGCATCCGCGACGGGAACTGGCAATCGGCGCGATGGCTCACGCTGGACTCGCAGGAACAGCTTCCGTCAGGCACCTCGCTGGGCGAGGAGAACGCTGCCGAGAAGGTCGAGGCCCGGGAGCTGAAGGTCGCCGAACTCCGCCAGCGACTTGCAGACCGCAGGCCGGGCTGGGGGCCTGGCCGGGAGCCGCCTCCGTTGCTGGGGAGGACGGCACCTGCAGGCCATGGGCGCGCGGAGGCGCGCCGCCCGCCCCTCTGCTCCCGGGGCGCCAGTTTCAGGATCGGCCAAGGCGATGAGGATCCTTGCCGAACGAGTCCCAGGCGACGTTCCCGCAGCTCTCCGCGCCGGGAAGAAGCCGCCAGCAGCGCGGAGGACCAGCTGCAGTCCCACGCGGTCGGACCAGCTCCTGAGCGACTTCGAGGGGGACCTCGACGCAGCTGCCGCCGCCCGCGTGCCACCAGCGGACGCGGCTACGGGCCGGGGCTTCACGCAGCACAAGGCGGCCCACCCGAGGCGCGAGGGCGAGACCCAGGCGGCGTGGAAGGCGCGCATGGGGAGGCCGCCGGCTGCCAAGAGCCGCGGCGAAGGCAAGACGGGGAAGAGCCGCGGCACAAGCGCTGCTCGCAGGACAGCCCGGGTTCAGGCGTGAGGACCGACGCTGCGGAGGCCGCGGCCTCGCGCACGCCCCCGCCTGCCCTCCGCCCGCCTGAGCGGCAGCTGCGCGGCAGCTCGCAGCCGCGGCGGTGGCGCCAGATGCCAGCCGAGGTGGGCACAGGTGTCAGCTCCAAGTTCAGGCTCCCTCTCGCGGTCCACGAGGCGGTGCACGGTTTGCCAGGGGCGATCGGGCGGTATGGTTGTGAGATGTGCACTTCGCCAGACCCCACGGCCAGCTTCGCGCGGCTGCGCGAGGTGTTGCCGTTACCGTTGCCCGACGCCCCACTCTTCGAGAGGCACCGTGCCGCCTGGTACTTGCACCAGCAGTTGTCGGAGACATGCGAGGTGGACGCCGCGACGGCGCAGGTGCGGGCCCTGCTCGTGGACTTCAGCCTGAACTACTCGTACATGGGGCACATGCGGTGTCCAACCGACGCCGCAGTGCGGCCCACGGCAGGTCTGGTCAGTGCGCTCGGCATTGTGCAGGAGGGGTGTGCGAACTTCGTTCAGGATCCTGCCGCAGCGTTCGAGCTCCCGGACTGGGACCAGGTCATCGCGTCGAAGACCGTCTCCCACGGGGGCAAGGTGATGTCCCGCGCCCCGCCGCTCTCGCTTGCAGGCAACATGCCAGGCCTCCCCGCGCAGGGCGACCCCGCATCGGTCAAGGCGGTCGACCTCGCGGACGCTCAGGCGGGCGCCGGGCGTGCCGGCCCCACGCTGGCGTTGCTCCCTCGGGATGAGTCGCCTGCCGAGGTCCCGCAAGCGGCGATCCAGGTCGCGTCCAAGCAGGAGTGGTACCGCATCGGGACCAAGCTTGTCAAGCTGGGGCTGGCTGCGCCGATCGCCGACGACCGCATCCTCAAGGTCGGGAGCCGCAGGGTGCTCGCTGGGGCGTTCAGGGTCGCCCAGGGCGGCACGCGGTCACCCGGCCAGGCGTGCGTCCAGCGCCTGATCATCAACATGGTCTCGGCCGACAGCTACCAGCGCGTCATCGAGGACGGCATTGGGACCCTAAGTGCATCGCCCTCGGGGGTCGCCGTCCCGCTCCCAGAGGGGCACATGCTGCTCGGGTCCTCAGATGACCTGGCCTCCGCTTTCTACGGCTGCGAGCTGCCCGAGGCTTGGCAGCCACACATGGCCCTCGCAGAGGCGATCCCAAACGAGCTCATCGGTGTGCCGGGTCCAGGGACGACACACCTCGCGCTGCTCGTCTTCCCGTTGGGCTGGATCATAGCGGACTCGGAGTTTCAGCACTGCCACAGGCGCCTCGGGGGCGGCGGTCGCCCCCTCGCTTCAGGGTTTCCTGCGGATCTCGAGTGGCACAGGGACCACCAACATCCGATCAAGTCGAAGGAGCTCGAGCAGCAGTGGGTCCAGTACTGCATCGACGACTGGGACCATGGCGAGGGGGTGCCCAGCGCGTTGGTCGCGGAGCTCATCGGCACGGTGAGCTGCGCCCCGGAGAAGCAGAGGGCGGCTCGGGGACCAGCGACGCCCCCGGCAAGGTCAAGCGCCGCGCGCTGGTCCTGGTGCAGATGGGTGCAGGTCTTGACGGGGCCGTCGGCCAGGTCGGAGTCACGGCCGAGAAGCTGCACCGGACGCTCGCGCTCATCCTGTGCGGCATGGGCAGACAGGGCCTCTCGACGCAGGGCATGCTCATGGTCCAGGGCAGGTGCGTCAGGGCAGCGGAGTTCAGGAGGCCGTCTATGGGGTTCCTCAACAGCGTGGGGGCTGCTGGGTGCTGGACGCGACCGCAGGCTGATCCCCTTGGAATGTGCGACGAGCTCTTGGGCTTCGCGAAGGCGCTGCCGCTGGCATACACCGACCTGCGGGCAAAGATCGTCATTTGTGACATCGCGACCGATGCCAGTGAGCGCGCTGGGGACATCTGCCACACGGCTGGGCTCTCGGCGCAGGGCGTTGCCTGCGCGAGGGGAGGAGCTTCAGCAGTGACTTTGCGGCCTGGTGCAGTTGCGGCTCCTGTGCGTGGTGCGCGGTGGCGCCCTCGCTTCGTTCTCATCGAGCTCTACGCAGGCGGTGCTGGGGCCGCGGTGGAGGCCTCCAGACTCCCGATCGACATGATCGCCCCCGTCAGCTGCGAGGTTGAGCCCGCTGCCTGGCGACTGGTGCGTCGCCGTTTGGCGGGCGTGACCAAGCTTGGCAACGTCGAGGCCGTCGACACGGTGCGGTTCACGGAGATGCTGAAGGGTTACGCGCGGGACGCCGACCGGGTCGTCTTGAGCGCGGGAAGCCCGAGCCAAGATCTTGCAAGCATCAATGTCGCGGGGACCGACCTAGAGGGGTCGAGGCCGAAGCTCTTCTTCACGGTCCCCGAGCTGACGCAGGCAGCGGAGGTTGCCTGTCCTGAGCGCTCCGTGGTGTTTGTCGAGAACGTGTCCAGCATGACCCTGGAGTCGAGGGCGGAGTTCTCCAGGGCGCTGGGTGTCACGCCCGTGTTCCTCGGGCCCAGGTGTCACGCCCACGTCAAGCGGCCGCGCCTGTACTGGTGCTCGTGGCCCGTCACGGCGTTCACGGCGTTCGACGTCACTGACGAGACCAAGGGCGTGAGGGAGGCCGCGAGCTTCGAGGTTTTGCTTGTGGTAGAGAGGCTCCCACTGAATACCTTGGTCTTGGAGGGCTGGTCGACGCTGGACCCAGAGGCGGACCTCCCGTGTTTCACGAGGCCGATCCCGGGACGCCACCCGCCGTTCCGGCCCGTGGGCCCCGACTGCGCCTCGGTGCTGGCCGCGGGGCGCTGGGCTGCCGACAGCTACCGTTACCAGGTCGACAACTACGGGGACGGCAGCCTCATCTGGGACGCGAGGCGTCAGCGGGGCCAACTGCCCGTGCCTGAGGCGAGCTGGAACGTGTTCCCCGAGTTCCAGCAGCCAGGCTTGCGCTGGCAGCGGCCCGGGCACATCTCAGCGCTGGAGCTGGAGGCAGCGGTGGCTGGAGCACGTTGGAGGTGCCGAGCAGGTGAGAGCCACCGCTGGCGCTGCCTGCCCTTTCTGGATGCCCAACCGTTCACGGCAGTCAGCACCAGGGGCAGATCGAGCGTGAGGGCTTTGCAGCCCGCGCTCCGCCAGCTCAACTCCCTGCTCCACGCGACGGCCAGGTACCCGCTGTACAAGTACTGCGACACCGTCGACATGCCCGCCGACACGCCGCCCCGCTGGGGCTTCGGCCGCCGCTGCCCCGCTGCCAGTGCTGCCGCCGGCGAGAGCCAGGAGAGCCGCCCCTGGCAAGCGGGCAGCGCAAGCACCAGCAAAGGTGAGCCGGGTCACGGCCCAGGCGATGGCGCAACGAGCGGCAGCGAGGTCCCAGCCGCCGAGGGGGCGTTGGACACGCCGCTCACCCTGCGGCGGCATCGTGCGGCGGTCGAGGAGGTCGTTGTTTTCTGGATTCAGGAGCACGGGCAGCCGCAGACGCCCGCTCAGGTCGACGCTGGCGTGGCCGCCTTCATCGGGAGCCGTTGGCTGAGCGGAGAATCTCTAGTTGAACTTAATAATGCAATTCCAGGCATCATGCACGCTTTCCCGCCCGTGCGAGGGCACCTGTGGGACAGCTGGCGCTGGCCAAACGGCAACGCCTGGAGTCAGCTAGGCGCGCGCTGCCGATCAGTCCTACAGCAGCGTTCGCAGGTGCATTGGCGGCCGTGGGCCAGCGTGGCGCTGCGGCGGTGCTGGCAGCAGGCTACGACGCTTACCTCCGGCAAGGGAGTTGACCTCGCTCGCGTGGTCTGATGTACAGCTGTATCCAGTCCGCCAAATGACCGTGCTGCAGCTGTGCAGCACCAAGAGCCAGCATTAGACTGGTGCCCGTCAGTGCGTGCTCGTGCGGAGCGGTGTAGCGGTCACCCTCCTTGCCAGAGCAAAGGCTCAGGCGCACGGACAAGACTGGTGCCTCGAGATGGAGCCAAGCAGTTTCATGCAACTTTCGGCCGCGTACGTGAGCTGCTGGAGCTGCAAGATGCCAAGCTCACTCTTTACAGCTGGCGTCAGGAGGCGCCTCCGCCGACTTCCGCAGCCACAGCTCCATGAGCAGACGCTGCTCCGAGGCAGATGGCATCGGCGCGCACGGCCCGCTTTTACGTCCATGATGCCGTCGCCGAAGCCACTGAATTAAATCTCTCGCCCGCGCAGCGGAGGCGCTGCAACCTGCTCGCACATGCCTGCGAGCAGAGGCGAGATGGACTGTTCTTGCTTTGAGCTGCCTGTCTGTTTGTCCCGCCCATCCTCCACCTTTCTTCCCTCATGTCATTACACCAAGGTGGAGGGCATAAGTAGCCAGAAGGAGCGGCTTTTGCCAGGGTAGGGACCGTGGAGAGAGCTAGGGGGTCAGGGGTTGGTGACGTTTAACCTCCCGGCGGGGCAAGGGCCCAGCGCGTCTGGGACGCAGCGCGGGTGCTTAAGCGCCACGGCTGTGCCAGGCGGGTTGGGAGGCCCTTGGTGGACGCTGATGGGACGGGACCTCTCCCAACTCCTGGGTTAACCCCTGAGTAGCCCCCAGAGGTCCTGGCCTGACAAGCTCCCTGGCGGAGTGCACAAAAACAGGTGAGAGTAGCATATATGAACCTTCCAAGGAAACCTATGCGGAGTCCACCTGAGCGTGCGCGACGCCGTTGATGGATAGCGTGAGTTTCATCCATCTTCCGTAGCTGTGTTGGCCCACCCACAGACAGGGGGCAGCATTGCTACCGTCTCGCGCGTGGCCGTGCCTGCCTCCGCGCGAGTTTTTGCCAGGACGAGAGCTAGGGGGTCAGGGGCTGGTGACGTTTAACCTCCCGGCGGGGCAAGGGCCCAGCGCGTCTGGGACGCAGCGCGGGTGCTTAAGCGCCACGGCTGTGCCAGGCGGGTTGGGAGGCCCTTGGTGGCCGCTGATGGGACGGGACCTCTCCCAACTCCTGGGTTAACCCCTGAGTAGCCCCCAGAGGTCCTGGCCTGACAAGCTCCCTGGCGGAGTGCACAAAAACAGGTGAGAGTAGCATATATATATATATATATATATATATATATATACAGATACACATATACATATACGTTTGGATCTACACATATATGTATATATGCACGCATTGCACAATTCGCGTGGGACAATGTATGTGGTGCCACCGATGTGGTGCAATCTACGTTGGACCGACCCGCAGGCCCAGACGACGGGCGGCGACGAAGCGGCGACGAGGCGGCGACGGGACGGCGACGGGGCGGCGACGGTGAGGCCATAGCCGCCAGGACAACCCGCAGGCCCACACAACAAGCGGCGACGAGGCGGCGACGAGTCGGCGACGGCGACGACACAGCCGCCAAACCGACCCGCAGGCCCAGACGACGGGTGGCGACGGGGTGGCGACGGTGACGACATAGTTGCCTGGCCGACTCGCAGGCCCATTTCCGCTAACTTTGCGTAAGAACGCCAAAGTACAAGCATGGTGTGAGAAAAAAACATAACAACATGCAGCACATATGCAATATCTGTGTGCACGGGATATGTTACATTAGGGTTTCCGCTCCGCGACCTGTCTCCAGCAACACATCAGTTCCAGACGTGTTTTCCAAGGTTTACGCCACACCGCCGACCTCTTGGGGTATTTTGGCTTCCCGAGCTTTCTTCACTAACGCCATGGAGCGGCGCGTCCCACCATTAACCCCCACGGGCAGGCGGAGCCATAGGCTTAGATTAGCTTCGTGGCGGCCACCAGCGTTCGCGTCTGCTGCTCTTCAATGTGCTTCCGTTGTTGCCCCTTCCCAGTCACAGCTTAACGTTAGTATTGACCGTGCTGATTTTACGATGTTGCCGCGCGCAGGGGCCCAGATTGTCCCTGGGTGGTTCGTGAGGTGCCTTTTCGCGTGTTCTTTGGAGGCCTTTGGGAAGCTATGCGGAGGGCTTCTGCGGGCGTTTCCTTGTTTGCCGACAGCACATGTGTCCGTCTCCAGAGGTGGATGAGGAGGATGAAGGAGGATGGGGAGGAGGAGAAGGAGGAGGAGGGAGGAGGAGGAGGAGGATGAGGGAGGAGGAGGAGGAGGAGGAGGAGGAGGAGGAGGAGGAGGAGGCCTCACAGCATATTAAAAACAGGGCGTCGCCATACGATCGACCCGGCCTGGCCACGAGAGCGGGCTCCCCGCCGCGTTCTTGCCGAGCGGGCGCCGTCGCCTACGTTCGGATATCCCCAGTGCCCCATTCCTCCCACCCCTGTAGAGTGATTGGCGCGGCGGCCCAAATTGGCGGGTCACTGCAACGCGCCCTCGGCGCGCGGCCGGCACGCAGACTGGATATGTACCAATCCTTCGACATATGGCTTGGGCACGGGCGTTGCATGCCCGTGAGCCTCGTCTTGGCGTACCAGCCGCAGCGCGCACACCAGACCCAGGTGCCCGTGCGCCAGAGGCGATGGCCATGCGCCGTGACTACCCGTAGCTCCATCCTCACTGGCAGGCGTACTGCGGCGTGCCCCCCTCACGCCGCTCGTGGATGAGGGCCTGGCGACTCGCGCCGCGCTTGCCGCAGCGTTGGCATGCCCAGCCCCCCTCGGCCCTCCTCGAAGGCTCGTGGCGGCGACCCTACTCCGCGACCAGCTGCAGGCCGATGCGCGGGGCCTGCGAGCCTCGCGGCGGCGGCGGCTGCATGTCTGGCCAGTCGTCCTCAGTGCTGAAAACGCGCTCTGCGAGCTCGGCTTGGAAGTTCAAGGCGAAGCGGACCTGGGCGGCCGTCTCCTTCCAGGCCTGCTGGACGTAGGCCAGCCACTCGTTGCCTCCGCCGGCTGCGCCTTCGCCGGCCCAGGCGTCAGCCCCGCGATTGGCCATGGCCACCAGACGCTCCGCAGCTGACGCGCCCTGCAGCTGAGCGTCCGTGCGGTGGGCCTTCACTTTGCCGAACTCGATGCCGTTGGGCCCGAGGCCGATGTCCTCAAGCTTGAACAAGATGCGTCACCAAACGTCTGCGTTCGGACAGGCAGCGCACGTGCACCACTGGCTGGCTGCGGTGATGCCGTCGAGCACCGACTGCCGATCGACATGCACACGCAGCGGCGGCATCGCGTGGTCGAGGACGACGGCCACGGCATGCAATTCGGCCCTGTCGATGTTGCGCTGAACCGGCAACTGCAAGGGGAGCGGTCCCCAGAGGGCGGGGGAGGCTGCGCTAGCCTACTCGGTCAGCGGCACCTGCTGCGCACCCCGCCCCGTTCTTCCCAGCCAGCGCCATCGCCCCTTCAGGGCGCCGTCTGTGGCGACCTCCCTGGTTAACTAAGAGGATGCTCTCGTCGGCCTCGGTCGATCGAACCACCTCGACTTGTGGCGTGAAGGGCCGCTTCCACCCAGGGTGGGCGGTCAGGCCACGATCCCAGCGCAGCCTGTCGAGGCTCGTCTCGATGGCATACTGCCAGGTGGCAGGCATGGCCTGGCGGTGGACCCAGTAGCCTGGACACCCGCCGAGCCTGTGCTGCGCCGTGCCCAGGGCGCGCATGCACGCCTGGAGGCACAGGCGGCAGTGGGGATCAGGGGCGGCGCCGCTGGTATGTGCGCGCGCCTGCGTTCAAGTGCCTCCGGTGATGGCCTGCGACGCGAAGGCCATGCCTGCACCCCAGTGCCTGCGATGTTGATCGCAGAAACTCCGCAACGGCTCGATGAAAGGCATCGCAGTCAGGCTGGCCCTCTCCCCATCGGCCGCGATCCAGCGCGCCCACTGCTCGCGCTTCGCGTCCCAATTCGCCTGCGCAAGGACGTCGCGCTGGCACACCTGCAGCACGTTGATGTGGATGCCCTCCCTAGTGATGAATGTGTCCCAAGCGGGCCACGTCCAGCCTATCTCCCTCGCTGTCAGGATGACGGAGGAGGCTGGGCCCCGCAGGCCCTTCCAGGCGTCGTCCCCGAGGAGCGCGACCTGCTGCCTCCGCCATGCCGCCTGCATAATGGACGGGGCGACCCCAGCATCCCCTGCCTGCCCAGCCCACTGATCGGCGCCGCGAGGCATTCGGGACCTGGGTCCTCGCCAAAGCATGCGAGCCGAAGTGACGTGCTCTTGAGGCGCGTCTTGCCCAGCAGCGCCTGGCCGACCATCGTCCGCGCCCGCTGGACCTCGGGCGGGGTGAGGGCCAGCGCTTTGTGGCCGTAGATGGCTGCCGGCTTGAGGCCAATCTTCGCCACCTTCCAGACTGCGGCCCCCTGAGCCTTGGCGCGCTTCAGCGGGCGGGAGCGGTCGACCATGGCCTTCAAGCGTCCCCGCCGCACAGGCCGCAGCCCGGGCCGCCGCCCGAGGCCACGCTGCGCGTCGGTCGTCTCGCCGAGCCTGTCCAGGCACAGGTGCCGAGACTCTCGCGCCACGCGGATGCTCAGGCGCCGCAGGCGGAGGCGCAACGCCCGCGCCAACCAGCACGATGTGCCCAGTGCCGCGGACTTGCCAAGCTCGTTGCCTTGCGAGAGGCTGACCTCGAGATCGAGCTCGTCGCGCAAGCAGCCCACGAACCACGTCACAGCCTCTGCGATGCCTTCTGCGTCCTCGGCCGCACCACCACACTGGGCGAGGGCGAGGTCGTCAGCGCATTTGCTCAAGTCCACGGGCCACCTCGCGAGCGTGATGTCGCAAGGCTCGATCATGAGAAGGTGGGCGGCCGCCATGGCGAATCTCGAGCCCGGCACGATAGCAGAGATCACCGACACCAGATTGGAGTAGCAGTCGCCTAGTACCACCGTGCGCGCCGCCGAGAAGCTCACAAGCATTATGCGCAAGACGCGCTTCGGAAAACCCCGCCGCAGCCCCCGCGCCCAGACATGCTTCAGCCGCACCCATTCGAAGCACTTCGCCAAATCCAGGAGCACCGTCGCTGCGGCGTCGCAGTCAGGGCCTCCCTGAAGGTCCTGCGCCCCCTCTTCCAGAAGGTGTCTCCACACAGCCTGCTCCGCCGAGCCCCCACGGCGCGCCCAGTCATAGGGACGGCTAGCTTGCGCCATCCACTGCGAGACCAGGGGAAAGCGAGCAGCCTACGACAGCCGGACCAGCGTCGGCATCTTGCCGATCGGTCGGAGGCCGCCAGCGGCCTTCGGGATCCTGAAGTCGACGAGGAGGTTGATCTGCGCCAGCCACAGAGGGGAGGCCTCCACCGTCATGAGGAGTTGGGCGAAGGCGTCCACGGCCGCCGCGGAGCTGTGGCGGAGGACGCGAGGGTTCCAGTTCTCGACGCCCAGCCCCGTGCGCTCCTTGAAGCGCCCTGTCACATTCCTCATGGCAGGCCCGTCCAGCACAGGCAGCGGCTCATCATCTGCAGCCCCCTCCAACCAGGTGCGTGGCACGCCATGCACGTCCTCGCAGTGGGCCTGCAGACATGGCTCCACTTCGCCATCTCGGCCTCGCACATGGCCCGGGGCTCGGCCGCCGTAGCGTTGCCCTTGGCCACATCCGCATTTGCTTTGTCATCGGATGCAGGCCGCCGGCATTGCCCATTGCCCATTGAGGCCTCCTCGAAGCGCTGCCGCAGCTGCGCCCTCGCCGCAGCCTGATCGCCGCGCCCGGCGTGCCCTGCCGCGCCCTGGATGACCGTCCGCACGGCGTCGATCTGCCCTCTCTCGTCGCTGGCCGAGTCGAAGGCGACCTGAGAGACCTCGCCTGTCTCGAGGCCGTGGGCTCGCAGCTCGCGGCACCATTCGACTTAGATCCTGCCACGCTCGATGTCGGCGTGGATCCAGCGGGCCCGCCGCAAGAGGCGCTCGTGAAGCAACCCTGGCCTCTGCCTCTGGGGCTCATCCAGGGGCCGCGCCTCTGCGCGCCTGGCGAGGTGGAACAACTCCCTCAAGAGATCCTCGAGCGCCTGCAAATGGAAGGCGTGCCGCGACTGCGATGCATGTCCCCATGTGCGCGGTGCCCATTGGGGCACTGTGCGCCACCGCAGGGCCTCGCCACGGCCCCGATACCGCGCGCCGGCGTCGCCGACGAGGTCGTGGCGCTGCAGGACCTCCAGCGCTGTGATCACCTGTGCGTGGACGCCGTCCAGGTCCTTCTGCGACAGCGGCGACGCCTCCAGCGCGGGCCAGCCCACAGGATTCCGTTCAGACCCAATAGGACAGCCCATCGGGAGGGTTGTCGGCGCCACTGGCTCCCGAATCCAGGACACCACAGGCTTCGCGTGGAGGCGCAAGCGCCGTTGCTTGCGCGGGCGCGACGACCACTTGTTCATCACCTCGACGCCAAGGACCTGAGCCTCCAGCCGGCGGTCCACCAGGAAGTAGTCGATCGTGGACCACTCGTCCCGCGTCATGCACTTGCCTCCCAACGGAGCGACCAGCCTGGCCCCCAGCCGCGCGACCACCTCGCACTCCCTGAAGTCGTACATGGCCACGTTGGCGTCCAGGCCGACCCACGGCACCTCCAGTGCGCAACGGTCGAGCCAGGCGCTACATCAAATGCGCATTCGCCTCGCTCCACCCCGCGCTCGTGACCATGTAGACCGACTCGACGACCACCCCCTGGCAGAAGTTGAGCCAGCGCGCGGCGATCCTCCCTGGGAGGCCCGGCGGACTGAGGTCCTCGCATGCCCAAGGCTCGACCCACTCTGAGCGCACGTGGTGGCGAGCCGCCACCTGCGCGCCCGCTGAGACGAGCCGCTTGTCCGTCCCTGGCACAGAGCGCACCCCATGGGCAATGCTCGCATGTCCAGCCTGCGGCCTCCGTAGCCGCCCGCGCACCGCCCTGATCGTGCGCCTGCACCTTGACATCCTGCCCGCAGACGGCGATGACATCGGAGCCGAGGCCGCGCAGGAGAGCCTCCTGGCCAGCCCATACGTTCCCGTTGAACTGCACAACGCTGACCTCATCCTTCCGCGTCCAGCGGCCCCGCTCGTCGCCAGTGCAGCTAGGGCCGCAATGGCAGGGGTAAGAGAGACGACAGGTGGGCATTCTGGTTGCCCTCGTCAGCATGGGAAGCTGAATTCCTCTCGCTTCGCGTGGTGCACGTTCGGAGCGCGAAGGGCTTGGGCATGTATGTGGAGGGTTCCTGGGAGTATTTGGGGGGCCGCTCGGGGCCATCTTAGGGGCACATTGGGGCCTCTTGGGGGCTTCTTGCGGTCATTATGAGGCCTGTTGGGGGCGTCTTGGGCAGTCTTCGGACGTTCTGGAACCGTCTGGCGTTTGCGGAAGCCGTTTGGGTGGCTTGTCTGGGGCCGTCTTGGGGGCCTCCTGGGCCACCCTTAGAGCTTTTTGGGGGCCGTCGTTTGGCCCTCTTGATTGCTTCTGGCCGTCTCGGAGCCTTCTTGGGCTATCTTGGGGCGATCTCCAGGTGCTCTTGGGCCGTCTTGGAGGCTGTTAGAACCAAAACAGCAAATATGCTGCAAATTGTCGTTTCCCAAAGGGGATGGAATGAGTTTTGTTGGTCGAGGCCCTCTTGGGGTCCTTTGGGGGCCCTCTGAGAGCGTCTTGCCGGCTTCTCCGGCTGTCTTGACGCTATCTTTGAAGCGTCATCTAGGGCCACCTTGAAGCCATTTGGGGCCGTCTCGGGGCCTCTTGGGCCCACGTCGAGGCTATCAAAGGCCGTCCGGAAGCAAATTTCCGCTGGCCATTTGCCCCGACCCGCCCCCCCTCTTGGCTGGGCCAGGCTCCCGGGGGAGGGGTCTGGGGAGAGGCAGCAGTGTCACGCGCCGAGTAGACCCCAAGGGGCCGGCGAAAATTTCAGTTCGTTGGAGGTTTGAGTCCGCCGCCCGCCGAGGTTCCCGTGGATCGATCCCCCAGGCGGGGGTGATGGACCCATGCCGTTTTTTTTGACACGGGGTCCCCGGATGTCCGATAGAGCGTGTTCTACCGCTGCTGGCAGAAAACCGATGGGGGTCACTGGGGGTTCCTAACCCCCCCCCTTCGAAAACCGGGGGGGGTCACTACCGGTTCGAACCCCCCCCCAGTCCATCATGAAAAGGGGGGGATCACTACCAGTTCGACCCCCCCCCCCTCGCCGCTGGCAAACGATGCCCGCTCCTCGGGACAGTTGGAGAATGGGGATGTTGGGACAGTGGTGGGGACAGTGGTGCGGGGACAGTGGTGCGGGGACAGTGGTGCGGGGACAGTGGGACAGTGGTGCGGACAGTGGTGCGGACAGTGGTGGGGACGGTGGTGGTGGGGACAGTGGTGAGGGGACAGCGAGACAGTGGTGGGGACAGTGGGACAGTGGTGGGGACGGTAGTGGTGGGGACAGTGGTGAAAGCGGTGGTGAGGACAGTGGTGGGACAGTAGTACAGTGGGGAGAGTGGTGGGGACAGTGGGGACAGTGGGACAGTGATGGGGACAGTGGGGACAGTGGGGCAGCACAGCGGGACAGCGGTGGGGACAGTGGGACAGTGGTGGGAACAGTGGGGACAGTGGGACAGTGGTGGGGACTTGTGAAAGTGGGGAGAGTGGGACCGTGGTAGGACAATGGTGGGAGAAGTGGGGGCAGTGAGACACTGGTGGGGGGCACTGGTGAGGACAGCGGGGACAATGGTGGGATCAGTGGGGACAGTGGGACAGTGGTGGGGACAGTGGTGTGGGGACAGTGGGAATGTGGTAGAAACAGTGGGACGGTGGAGGGTACAGTGGTGGTGGCGACAGTGGTGAGGGCGGTGGCGAGGACGGCAGTGGGATAATGAGACAGAGGTACAGTAGGGACAGTGGCGGGGACAGTGGGGACAGTGGTGGGAACAGTGGGATCTTCAGTGGGACAGCGGCGGGACAAGTGGGACAGTGGGACAGTGGTGGGACAGTAGGACAGTGGCTGGGGCCGCGGAGAAAGTGGGGAGAGTGGAACCGTGGTGGGAACAGTGGTGGGGACAGTGGGGACAGTGCGACAGCAGTGGGGGATGTGGTGCGGACGGTGGTAGGGACCCAGAGTTGTGTGCTGGCGGTGAGCGTGGGGGGGGGAGGGGTTCGAACCTTTAGTGACCCCCCCTGGTTTTCGAGGGGGTGGGTTCGAACCGGTAGTGACCCCCCCCGGTTTTCGAGGAGGGGGGGTCGAACCCGTAGTGACCCCCCCCGGTTTTCGAGGGGGGTTCGAACCGGTAGTGAAACCCCCCCGGTTTTCCGGAGGGGGGTGGGGATTCGAACCAGTAGTGACCCCTCTCTGGTTTTCTGAGGGGGGGAGGGGGGGGGGAGGGGTTCGAACCGGTAGTGATCCCCCGATCGGTTTTCCAGAAGGGGGGGGGGGGGGGGGTCGAACCGGTAGTGACCCCCCCCCCCGGCAGGGGGGGAGGGGGTTAGGGGAGGGGGGAGGTTTGCCGGGGGAGGGGGGGGGGGACAGGGGGGGGGGATCGGAGGGGGGGGGGGGGGGGGGCCCGGGCTCTGGAGGAAAAGGGGGGGAATTTTCCACAGTAAAACGACGGTGGATCATGCTCTCTCGGATGTCCCGACCCTCTCCCCAAGGCTCTGGGCCTCCCAGATGGGAGATGGGGTCGGCGGGTCGCGGCGCATGGCCGATGCATCGGCGATGCGGCTCGATGCGGAGCTCGATTTTCGCCACGCCGACGTCGCCGATGCGTCGCCGACGTCGGCGATGCGTCGACGATGCATCGCCGATGCATTGGCGATGCGGCGCGTACCTCCTGTTCTCTTCTTGCGCTGCTCGAGCACGTGTCTGGGCCCCCGCCTCCCGCAGAGGTGCCGCGCGACGGCCCCGAAGCAGCCGCCGAGACCCCGGGCGACGGGAGCCCTTCGAGCCGCCGCGGCGGCTCTTGCTGGCCTGAAGCGCCCCCTGCCCAACACCTGTTGCAGACATCACCTTCTCTCGAAGCCGATCTTGCGGATCCCCCCAGTTTCTGAGGGCGCACTCCTAAGATTAAGTCGGGCATGTCACTCTACAGGAGGAATATTCGAAAAAAGTCAAAAAACTCTGTGGACGTTTTGTGTATCGTTCTTTGACCATGTTGAATATTGTTTGCCTATGTGTGATTTTTCGCTCAAGATCCACCTGTAGGAGGATATATATGCCCGACCTAATCCTGAGATTGTCAGCGCCAGCCGGGGTTTGTCAAACTCTGGGGGCGGGGGGCGCGAGGAGGCCAGCCCTCCAGGAAGGCGAGGGGGTTCTTGGAGGGCAGGGTTTGTTCAGAGGGGCCTGGCGGTTTCTGGTGTGGGGGAGGCGGGAGGAGGAGGAGGAGGAAGAGGAGGAGGAGGAGGAGGAGGAGGAGGAGGAGGGAGGGAGGGAGGAGGAGGAGGAGGAAGAGGAGGAGGAAGGAGGGAGGAGGAGGAAGGAGGGAGGAGGAGAAGGAGAGGCGGGAGGAGGAGGAGGCGGGAGGAGGCGGAAAGAGGAGGAGGATCGATCGAGCTCTCGGGCCAGTTCGGTTCTACGCTCTCTCGGGCTTGCGTGGCATTACAAAATATGGTGGCCTAGCTGAGATCACTTTGCCAAAAGGGGGTCGCTGGCGTCAGCTGAGACGCTCGGGCCCTACCTGCACCGACCTGCCCCACGCAGGGGTCCGAGGGCAGGGTAGCACCCGCGTTTACGAATGCCCTCTCGCTTGCTCCTCTACTCCCCTGCCCTGGCCTCCTCTGCCCCTACCCTTTCGCTTCGGTTCGGGGGGGGGCGGGGGAGGTCGGCGCACGACAAACTACTCTGGAAAGCTCTGGCCTCGGAGTCGGAAAAAGGTCAGGAGTCTCAGACGGAGGAGGAGGAGGGGGGAGGCGGCCTTCCCGAACCAACATTCTAAAACGTTCGCTGCCTCTGAACGCCTTCGGAATTGCCTGTGCTATTGTGCTGGCAAGCACAGGACAGAGCTGCACGGTTCTCAGCCGTTGATCAGGCGCCTCATCACCCGCTCCAGCACTCCCCTCGGCGCCGATCCGATGTTGCGTACCGTTCCTTCTTTGCGTAGTACCCGCACGAGGAAGGGCTCCAGTTGCGGGTTCCTGCTGCGCTTCTCGTTCGCTCCGCTCTCTTTGCCCTTGCGCACCCTGGTGATCAGGATGCTGTCGGTCACCGTCTCCGCGTTGCCATTCGAGATGGTGTCCTGGTAGTAATTCTCCCAGTGGTCGTGCTCCGCGTCTGGCTCCAGGGTGCGGCCCATGTAGTTCACCACCTCTGTCCAATCGCCGATGTGGTGGCTGCCCAGCTCGGCCTGCTCGCGCGCCAGCGTCTGGGTGGGGTGCGCGGTGATGTCGACTGCCTGCTGGTTGGGCGCCTCCGATGTTCCTCCTGGTCCTCCTTCTTGAGCTCCTCTCACGAGGCGTCTCGGCTGGCGGCTGCGGTCGGGGTTCGGTGGCCCTCCTGCCGTCGCCGCGGGCGCCCTTGCTGGGCGCTGGTCGACGAGCGCCATTCCGTGCTCGCGGTCGGAGTAGCTGTCTAGGTAAATGAGTGCATAGGTGGGAGAAGAACGTGCCCCTGTCTGAGAAGAGATGGCTGCAGAGAGGGCATTTCGTGCTCGGTTTTGTCGGCTGGCATTGACTTCGTGTCCTATCTGAATTGCAGCTTCCTGTAATCATACTCCTCGCCAGATGTTTCCAAGCGGTCCCTCGGCTAGTAAAACACTGGTAGCAGTTGATGCACTCGTTGTTAGTTGTCAGCAGAGCGGCTAATTGTGTACGTGCTGATTTCGGATGATATGACTGTGCAACGCCTTCTTGCTGGCGAACAGGAGTCCGCACTCCCCTAGATTATCCCTGAGAGAGCGTTTCCACGGTTGGAGGTCCTGGAGGGCCAGATCTTCTCGGAGCTCATCGTTTGGGGCCTGTCCTGGTGGGGGAACTGCTACTGTTAGTTTAGCTGCTCTGACTTCTCGTACGTCTAGTAGGTGTAGTTGTTCTCTGACCTCGAGCGTGGACATCTTACCTATCTTGACATCCCCCTCCCCGAAGATGGTTCTGAAGTTCTCCGATACTTGGCAGGCTTTCGCCACGTGCGTCGTCAGCTCGTTCGTGGTCTCGTCGGCATTCGTCTCGAATTCGAGGCGTCCGAACAGGGCGACGATGAGTTGGCGATGATTGCTCGGGAATCTCAAGATGCTTTTTGTCCATCCGAGCCTTCGGACCAAGACTTCCTCCGCTGGTGGCAGGATCTGCCAGTAGCGAAACACCTCCAGCGTAGTCATGCTGCGCACTGTGCCGTCCTCGTGGTGCGTGCTCGCCCTGCCTGCCATCGCCCTCCTCAACAGTGCTCCCATTGCACTCTGAAGTATATGGTACTCGTTGGGCGCCGGCAGGTAGCACTCGATGCATGAGAGCCCCGTGTTGATGACCCTGCATATGAGGACGGCGCGCTTCCACCTGTACGGGATCCCGCGCTTGGTCCAGAACTTGCCACACTCGTAGTGGCTCTTCTTCATGGCCTGGATGCGTCTCAGCAGTTATGGGTAATCTTGTTGTGTCGCTGTGACCTGTGGGCCCAGGTATCCCGCCGTCGCCGCTGCATTGCCAGGAAGTTTGCACTGCGAGTCTTGCTTGAGTAGTCGATGTGCCTGGCTGGCACCCGAGCCCTGGAAGTAAACGATCGTCTCCTGCTTGTCCTGGTTCTGTTTGAGGCCGATCTCTGAGAGGCGTACGTTCAATGTGTCGTCTATCTTGTGGGCCTGGTCGACGAGGGATGGGGCGTCTGCTTGCTTCCCGCATAAGATGAGCTTGCGTGTGTCGCCCGCGTACTTGGTCAGGCCAACGTAGACAGGGTGTTGAAATAGCTCGCTCGTGCCATAGAGCAGCTTGTCGCGCGTGATCTCCTCGTTGCAGTCCTTAGTCCAGCGCTCGATGCAGGGCGCGAAGCTGGCCGCGAAGTTGCGTGCCATGCACGGGTCGCCAATGAGGCCACCGCAGCGGGGCTTGATGCACACGCCCTGCTCGTCGTCTCTGCAGTCTTATGATGAAGGCTGCTCGGCGGCATCGTTGTTCGCCCAGGTCCCATAGATCATTCGGGATGATATTGCTGTTCGCCGCGCCCATGGCGATCCATTTGCAGCTGGCGAACGCGTTGGACATATCCTTCATGGTGGATGCGTAGTTGTAGCCCGCCATTCGTGCTCTGTACTCGATGACCGCCATAGTGAGGATCGCGCCTTCTCTTCGTCTGCCCTTGATGAAGCCGTAGTCCTGGTCGGTGTGGGTGCGCTTCTGCTGTCGGCGTGGCGCCGCCGCGTAATGCGCCCTGCCGATCGGGTCCATGATGCGGTAGATCCTCTTGCCTGCAGGGCCCTTCTTCGCGTTCTTCTTGACTGCTGTCGCCGTGCTCTGATGCCAGCGCACTGGTGCCACGTTGCTGATGCGTATCGCTGCCAGTGCCGCCTTGATTAGAGCTTGAAATAGAACTGGTTATTCGTCGCATGCTTGGTGTCCGAGTCCGCGTCGCCGGCGTGGTTGTCGGTCTCGGTCTGGCGGGTAAAGCAGTAGTCGCCATACTTCTGCTGGCGCCGCTGTGGGTGGTGCTGCTCGTCGGAGGCGTGCGCGTTTGATGCACTTCGCGTTCTCGCTGTAATCCTTCTCGGTCTTCTCCTCTGAGTCGTTCTCGTAGTAATCATGTTCTTCCGCGTGGTGTTGGATGGCCTCCAGGTGTTGCGTGTCCTGCTCAGTCCCCTCCATGCTTCCAGAGCCTCCTGGAAGTTGCCAGAACTCTATCCACTCCTGTTTGGTTGGGTTTGCCGTCGTCGCCGCCCAGTAGCCCCTCTTGCGTGGTCCGCACCGTCCTCCTGCAATCAGGTGGGGGAGTCGTCCGACCCGTGCTAGGTCGCGTTGTTCCCACGCCTCGTACAGCTCCTCCACGCGGAGGTCGGTGCGGTGTTGCTGCGCCCGTCGTCGTTGTAGTTGGCAGGTCCGAGTGATGTCTCGGAGCTGCGTCTCGATCCTGCGCACGCGCTGTTCCGTCTCGGTGGGTGGCGTTGGTTCCTCTCAGGCGCATGGGTTTCCTTCTGCGTTTCCCAGGTCCGGGGTCGCCGTCGCGGGAGAGCCCCTGGGTTCGAGCTCGTCCGTGCAAAACGGGGGTAGCGACGACGCGGTCGCAGGCGCGCGAACAGCCTCTGTGGTTGCTGCGCGGAGGTCATGACGTTCAGCTCTGGCTGCTCTGCGATCTCGGAGGAGTTGCATGCGTTCACGGCGTAGTTCCTCGTACTCGTCCGTCGGCGTCGGTGCCTTGCTGTAGAACCTCTGCGTCTTCTCGATGAGCATGGTGTTGATGTCCTGGAAGAGCTGGTCCACTCCTTCGCCTGCTGGGTCATAATCTTGCATGGCCCGTTCCACCTGCTCTATGAACATGAACTCCCCTCTATGAAGTCCGTGGCGCGCTGCGTGGGCCAAGCTGTCCTTGTCCCACTTTGGCATCTGGGGTCGATGTTGTACTCTTTGTCGTAGTGGTAGGCGAAACGTCACGCGCACTGGAACGTGGTCCCGTCGTGCTCGGCAACGAATGCGTTGAAGGCGTGCTCCCATGTGAAGTAGGGGTCCCTGTGAGATCATCGCTTCCGTCATGCTCTGCGGTATCATGATATAGTCTATGCAGCTAACGTGTTTCTCGCCGAAGTACGTGGGCCGCCAGCTGCCGATGGCATTCACGTATGCTGAGTTGGTGGCGGTCCGCATAGTTCCCTGCTTTCTGCCCTGTGCCTCCTGGTAATCGTTCTGGTGATCGCCCTTCTCCAAGTGCTGATGTCTCCGGCCTGTCGCCCTTGTCCGTGATGCCCACTCCGTCGTTGAGGTCGCCTGCAACGATGAGCATCGTATTGCGGTGCTTCCTCTGGCTGATATCCTCTATCCAAGCGAACAGGCGGCTGGTCGTAGCATCGTAGTCCTTGCTCGACGTCTTGCCCTTGGTGGGCTGCGGGGGGCAGTAGTAGCCGATGATCAGCATTGTCTGATCGTGGTGCTGCATTGTGATCGCGAGTCCTCTTCCGCTGAGTTCCTGTGGTGGTTCGCGTAATTCTGTCACCTTGGCGCCCCGCAGTCGACCCTGCAGAGCTATGGTGATGCCCGTGCTGCGGTTAGTCAGGTCGCCAGGCTGCCATCCTGCCTCGTAAAAGCGGGCGTCGGCGCTGCGGTTCTGCGTGATGCTGGGGTCGCATCTTCTGCGGGAAGTCCCAGTCAGCACGATTATGTCAAAATTGTGAGCCTCCTCGTATATCTCTGCCAGCCTGTCGGACTTTGCCGCGAGCGGGTTGAAGAGGAGCACTGCGAGAGACGCTGTGAGAGCCGCCATCATGCGGGCCGTCACCCCTTCTGTCCGCTCGGACTGTGGAATAGCATGGTCGCGGTCTGGGCTGCCCTGACAATATCTTAGGCCCAGGTGGCAGCTAGAGGAGGAGGAGGAGGAGGAGTAGGAGGAGGAGGAGGAGGACCAGTGCAAACGCAAGACTCATCAACGATTCTGGAATACACCGCCCCTCCAAGATCCCTCCTCATCAGCCCCTACAAGGGGTCATTTCCACTGAGGGAATTGCCCTGTTGGGATACCCGTCTGAACATCTTGGAGCGTGCCAAAACACCATTCTAATGATTTTAACGCCAAGGGTTTGCCTGACTGTTACGCCTTGGCGATCCTGAATCGCGCCAAAACGCCATTCCTGGGACTTCAACACCGCGAATCAACGTAACTATTGCGCCCTGACAGTCCTGAATCGCTCCAAAACATCGTTCCTCGTGCGTTAGCCTGGAGAACCATTTCAATATCTTGCCATGTTAACCACGAGTGTGCGCTGCGCTTAGGCGAGAGGCGCACTTTTAAAATCGAGCCGCCCTCAACACGTGAAATTCTTGCAATGTTTTGCAACGAGTGTGCGCGGGAGCCACAGTTTGAAAACTACCCGCCCTCAATCCGTGAAACTCCTTGCAATTGTTTAGAAAGAGTGTGCGCGGCGCTAGGGCGGGAGCCACATTTTGAAAACGACCCACCCTCCATCCGCGAAGCTCTTTGCAAGTTGTTCCAGAACGAATGTGCGCAGCCTTCGTGGGCCCGGAAACGGCAGGGTAGTTTTTTTTCACCGCTTCCGAAAAGATCTCTCGATGATGGAAACGGCACGAAAACGGCGACCGGAAACGGCCAAAAAAACTACCCCAGGATTGAAACCGGAGCCAGAACCGGTAAAACAACGGCGACGGAACGGGGAACAAGAACGGCGTCGGAAGGCAGAAAACGGCAAAACGGAACGGGTGAAAAAAAAGGCCTTGTCGTTTCCAGGGCCCACGAAGTGCGCGGCGCTCAGGCGAAAGCCACATTTCGACAGCCCGCCTTCAATATGTGAAGCTCCTTGTTAAAACAGATGTGTCCGGCGCTAAGGCGAGAGCCACATGTTGGAAACCATTCACCCTCAATCCGCGAAGCTCCTTGCAACATTTTAAAGCGAGTGCTCGCGGCGCTAAGGCGACAGTTAAAGTTTGAAAACCATCCGTCATCCGTCCGTGAAATGGTTGTCAATGTTTAAGCATCAGGGTCATAAAAGGTGAGGATGTCTCAGACGAAACGCCCAGCCTGCCCTTTCGACTGGCCCCGGGGCGCGACAGGAAGGAGCTACTTATAAGGAAAAGGAATGGAGCAGGAGGGGGGAAGAGGACACGCGGAAGCCCAAGTCTGGTCAGGCTCGGCGCTCTTCGGCGGCGCCCTCGCGGGCGGCCCGCCTCCTTCGCGGGCGGCGGCGCCCCGGCCGCCGCCGCCGCGCGCCGAGGCGCTCTCGCGACAGAGGTCGCACGACGCCGTGCCTCGCGCGAGGCCCGCTGCGCAGGGCACCTGCGAGGACCTCCGAGGAGGAGGACGGGCCTCCTCCTCCTCCTGGGCGAGAACTTCGGAGGAAGAGGACGGGCCCAGATCTCCGACGACCTGATTTGCGGTCGGACCGAGGCATAAGATCGAGATCGCTTCGGGGAGGGTTACCTGATGCTCTTCGTGCCTGTTGGATGCTCTTGTGCGTCTTGGGGGGGGGCCTTGGCTGTTCTGTGTGTTTTGGCTGGTGGAGAGCCTCATGTTCTTGAAGGAAGTTGTTCAGTCCTAGGTCCGACCGTATTCAATCCGGGCGGAGTTCCTGAAGAAGACCCCGACCTTGTAAGAAGGCCCCTGCCTTATGAGAAGCGCCGCCTTCTCAGAAGGCCACCCCCCTCGTGCCACCCCAATTTGCGCGCCGCCAACTCCTTCAGCCGCTTCTCCTCTCGGCGGATCCGACTTCGATCTCCGACGATTCCATTTTCTCAATCCGGGCGGATCTCCTCGATTTCGGCCTTTGGGACCCGTGATCGGGCACGGGGACCATGAAAGACTGATCTTGGGCGCAAAGCTACCCCCGGAGAAGGGGTCGGAACTTCTCGGGCCGCGAATCGAAAAAAACAGATCGGATGATGTCAGGGGGTGTGAGGAGGAGCCGATTGAAGGGTTCAGAATCGTTCTTGAGGCGGGCTCCCCATGTGGCCAACGGCTCAGTGTGTAGCACCACCTCGTGGTAGCCGCGCAGCGAGTTCGTCCGTGGGCGGGTGGCAGACGCAATCTGGGCGGGAGTGCCTCCGCAGCAACTGGAGAGCGCAACGGACCCCGCCCTGCCGAGGGGTCTGAGGTGGCCCAGCACTAATTCTGGCAAGCAGGACGGGGGGCGAGGTCCGAGATATTATGGGCTTCACAAGTTGGTTTCCCTCCTTCAGCCTCCAGGGGCCGTTCTCGGACCCCGGGGCCGACAATAAAAGGATCCGGGGTGAACAAGAAAAACACCAGATGGACCCCGTGCGGGGTCCAGGGACCGAAGTTGAGCAGATTTGGCTTTATCCCCCCCTCGTGGCCGATGTTTTCGCAGACCCCCCGGCTGCTTCCAAGATGGGAGGAGGAGAAGGTACATACCGATATCGTATCCATTCCGTCGTCACTACGGCACTTGCGAGGATCAGAAGAGGAAATCGGACCGATACCGCGACCCGTCCTTCGCCAGAACGCACCCCAGGAGAGGTGCGTGGGGTGGCAGTGCGAGTATTCTACGGTCGGGAGCTTTTGAACAGCGTGTCGATCCGACGGTTCTGGCCCACTACGCTGCGGCGCGACACGCTATCCACTTCCCGGCCCCCAAGCGTCAACGTCCCGAGACTTTCCGAGCCTCCCGCCCCGCGGAGCGGAGTGACACGCGATCCATTCGCAAAGCATAGCGTGTCGCTAGGGCCGCCGCGGCGAAGTTCCCGACCGCATTTTCTTGGCATTGCTCGCAAGTGTGTATTTTCTGGGCGAGGACCATCGAAGAGCATCTTGGATCATCTTGCGGAAAAAACGCGCACGAAACCGAAAACTGCACAGGGAATGGACGTCCGAGCGATGGCAGGTCTTGCTTCCCCGAAGGACTTGCGGTCGCTGCAGGAGAGAAGGGGCCCGAATCCGAACCGGCAGCGCTTCCAGGGCAGGAGGAGCGTCAACGTCTTCGCGGACTCCGAGGCCCTGGGCAGACGAGGGGGGATTTGGGAGGTTCCTTGGTTTGGCATCGCTCGGACGTGAGAACCTCGGAGCATCTTGCGAAAAAAACACGCACGAAACCCAAAAATATACGGGGAATGGACGTCCGAGCGATGGCGAGTGGGTGTTTGATTTTTTTCCGTTTTGGTCGATTCTCGGCGGTTTATTGGCCCAGGGGTGCTTCCTGCGCCTCACCGCGAGCGCTCCAGGGGTGCGGTGCGCAGACCGTTCCGAATGGCCGCCGAAGACCCGAGTTGTGGTCCGAAGACTGGCCGACGGGAATCGCTCAGGGCGCACGAAGGAAGGGCATCGGGAAAGGAGGACTACGAAATTTGCTGCGTGCAGCTGGTTTCGGCCCCGCTGCGGGGCTCTTTCCTCGATGCACTGGCGCCCCCGGCGCCGAGAGGCGCTGGGAAAACGCGGTGCGAGAGCTGTTGCGCTGACCCTCTTTATTGATCCCCCCGTTTCGTCCGACCCGAGAGGCGATGAAGAAGAAGGTGCGCGAGAACCTACTGGAGCCGGAGTACGACGTCGCGACGCTGTACAAGGAGACAGGCATTTGCCAGGCGGTCGCGAGGAGCGACTTCTTCGCTTTCGGTGGTATGATGGTGGTCGTTCTCAACGCAATATGGCTCGCCGTCGAGACGGACCACAACGACGAGCCGATCCTGTCGGACGCCGACCCCGGCTTCCAGGTCGTGGAGCACCTCTTCTGCGCCATCTTCACCCTGGAGTGGCTCATCCGCTTCGGCGCGTTCGAGAACAAGCTCGGCGGTTTCAGGGACACCTGGTTCCTGATCGACACCGTGCTGGTCGCTCTGATGGTGCTGGAGACGTGGCTTCTCACGCTGCTCTTCGCGCTCATCGGCGGGGGCACCAGGGGCGCCGGCAGCACAAACGCGCTCCGGGTCGTGCGCGTGTTCCGGCTGACGCGCGCGGCGCGGCTCGGGCGTTTGCTCAAGGTCGTCCCAGAGCTTCTGGTCATCGTGAGGGGTGTCGTGGTTGTCGCGCGCACGGTGTTCCTGATCGCGTGCGTGCTGGTCCTCATCATTTACGTGTTCGCAATCCTGTTCACGCAGCTGGCCAAGGAAAGCATCCTGGAAGACACTGTGTGCAGCGACGTCGCCACGACGATGGTCACGCTGCTCTTGGGCGGCGTGGTCCCTGACATCGCGGACACGTACAGGGAGTTGTCGTCGGTTCACCCCATGTTCGCGATCCTCTTCCTGTGTTTCGTGTTGCTCTCGTACGTCACAATTATGAACATCGAGCTGCCTGCGGCAATCCCAGGATCGCAGCATCGCAGCGGGAAGGGGGTTGAGTTAACGAGGTGGCAAGTAACTTCTCTGGGGCCTCCTGAGGGCCTCTCGGGAGCCTTGTAGGTCAGTTTGGGAGACCCTCTGTGGTCTGTAGGGAGACCTCTGGGAGACCTCTGTGGGGTCTCTCAGGCTTCTCGGGAGCCTCTGGGGGGCGTCTTGGGGCCTTGTTTACTGGCCTCTGGGGGTCATGCCAGGAGTCTTGGAGGCAATCCTGCAGGAAAAGGTTGTCAAGGCCAGCTCAGTTTCCCCCTCTTTGACCCCTCTTGGGGCTTTCTTGGGGCCTGCTGGGCCGTCATGGGTGCATATGAAGCCGTCTCGGCCCCCCTGGGGCAGCCTTGGGGCCTCGTGGCCCGTCTTGGAGCTCCCTTGCGAAGTCCCTGGGCGCTTTTGGTACCCTGTTGAGCTGCCTTGCAGCTCTCTCGGGGACCTGTTGAGCCGCCTTGGGCTTTCGGAAGGCACAAAGGGCCAGCATGTGAAAATCTAGCAAACGTTCCAAGAACACCATGGCGCGGGAACCGCCCAACCATATGCACGTGTGAGTACCGCAGAGAAGGTGGGACGAAGGAGGAGGGGGCTCCCTGCGGTGCCACGGCACGTATGAGCGGGGTACGGACACGGGCAGGGGGAAGGGCGGCTCCATGCGGGCCTTGCCGATGGGGCCTTCGGCGGAGCTTCATGTGATTCGAAGCCGTTTCTCGCAGCTGCACATGGCGCGCGGCAATGTGCCGACATTTGGCGGGGCCGCCGTGCGAACCCTGCCGCTGGGGACTTTCGTTGGGGCTACGAAGCGTGTGAGGGTGTGCCGAAATCGACGCGGCGCCGCCATGCGGACCCTGCTGCTGGAGCGTTGGATGGAGTTCCTCTGAGGCCACGAGTGAGGAGTGGGCCGAAATGGACGCGGCGCCGCCATGCGGACCTTGCCTCTGGGGCGGTCGGTGAAGCTCCCTATGGGACCACGAAGCTCGTGAGGGGTGTGCCGACACGGGTGTGGCTCCGCCATGCAGGCGTTGCCGCGGAGGCTTGCACTGGAAAGAAATGGGCCGAAATGGGCGCGGCACCGCCGTGTGGACCTTGCCGCTGGGGCTTGCGATGGAGCTCCCTATGGGGCTACAAAGCGTGTGAGGAGTGTGCCGACATGGGCGCGGCCCCACCATGCAGACCCTGCCGCTGGGGCGTTCGGAAGAGCTCTCCATGGGGCCACGACATGTGTGGTGCCGAAGCGGACACGCGGAGAGCAGAGGCAGGGATGGTAGGAGGAAGGAGGGAAGGAGGAGAGGGAGGTGGGGCGCGGCGTTGCGGATTCAAAGCGTGGCCACAAACCACAGGATGGTCAGGAAAAACAATGTGTTTAGGATTGTCGAGGGCCTCTAGGTGGTCTCCTCTTGGAGCCTTCATGGGCCGTCTTGGGGGCCACTTGGGCCGTCGTGGGGCCATCTTGGGGCCCTCTTGGCGCATCGGGAGGCGTTCTTGGGCAGTCCTCGAACCGGATGGGAAGCCTTTTGGCTGTCGTCGGGCGAACTTGGTTGTCGTCGGGCATTCCTGTGACTGTTTTGCTGGTCGTGGGGTGTTCTTGCCTGCTCTTTGAAATGCTTTGGTGTGTGTTGCTGGTTTGGGTTGTGTTGCCCCCCGGCGGCCAGGCCCTCTCTGGGAAAAAAGGCTTATCCAAAAAGTAATACGGTATGTAGTGAAACTGTTTGGGCTGGGTTGGGCTGTCAGTCATTGTGTTGATCTATGTTTAGCCTCCTTGGGGGGCCTCCCTGGAACAAAATTCCCTCCCAAGCAGCAACGTTCCATTGGAAACGGCTAGAGATCGGCCCCAGAGGGGGGGCCGTTTTCGAAGGGCGCGCGCGACAGGAAGATAGGGAACAGCCCCAGGAAGCATTACAGCAACCTATCAGACAGCAGAAGAGCATTTGAATTCGCTCCTACGCGCACAAGGCACGGTGGCGGATGCTGATCGGCGTCTTGGTCGAGGCCGTGGGCGTCATTGTCTCCGTGGAAAAAGAGACGAACCAGGTGGAGAGTGTGAAGAGGGTGTTGCTGGAGGGCATTGAGGCTGGATTTGACCCGGACCTGGACGGCCTTTTCGGCCCTGCTGAGCTCGAGAGGTTCCTGATGGACCCGAAGACCTCCAAGTCGCTGCACGAGGTCGGCGTGGACACGATCGCCTTGGTGGACTACATAGACCACATCTACGAGGATCGGATAATAAAATGCGTTATGAACAGAAGTTCTCTGAGGTCCGCGCGGATTTCGTGGATCCGCGTTGGACGCTCCTGGCAGCGCCTCTGGCATCGCCTCTGGCGCGCTCCGCGCGCCAGGCCAGGGAGGGGCTTCCACCGCCGATCTAAGAAATCCTCGCGGACCTCCGATGTTCCTGTTAATGACATGTGTTGTTTTTCTACGAGGAGCGGGAGTACATCACCTTCGCGGAGTTCCTACAACTGCTGCTCCAGCTGCGCGGCGGCAACACCGCGAAGGTGAGCGACCTGGTCGAAATGCGGAAGTTCCTGTTCTTCGAGCTACGCCGGCTGGCGGAGCGGGGCTTCGACAACCAGGCCAGCTCGGCCGACAGGAGGGCGCAGTACTCCAACGGCAGCTCTGGCCGCGACTTCTACTCCCGCCAGAACACCGTCCTCGACGGCACCAGCAGTGGTCAATGGCGCCCGACGGTCGAAACCCAGTGCACGATGCCCACCTCGCGGCGCGCGACGGCGGTCTCGCCAGAGGCGGCGCCTGGGAGGCAGGCTACCTCTTTCCCGCTGGCGACCGCCGCCGAGGCGGCGGAGGATGCGTCGCTCGGGACGCAGCCCTTCGGCGGCGGCGCCTCCGCCACCGGCTTGCGAGGCGCGCCCGCGGCTCCGGCCGCCGCGCCGGAGCGTTGGCAGGACGATGGGGGAGAGGCGGCGCCAGTGAGGCAGGCCGCACTCCCTCGCGGCGCTGCCGCTGCTGCCGCTGCTGCCGCTGCTGGCTCGAGGAGCGCGCAGGCGTCGCCGAGTGGCTCGCTGCCCCAGCAGCCCGAGGTGCAGCAGCCTGAGGTGGAGGCGGAGGCCACGGCCTCCGTACTGCCGCTGCCCCTGGGGGTCCCGAGCCCGCGCCCACCACGCCTCGGAGGCGCGCGCCATCCGCCGCCGCCGCCGCCGGGCGAGGCGGCGATGCTGCCGCCCGCGGTGCAGACGGCGTGGCCACCGGGGCAGCCGCGGCAGGCCCAGTTCTGAGGGCCGGACTGTAGCCCGCCCGCTGCTTCTGCCTGGCGCAGGCCCGCTGCCGCGCCCACCGCCGCCACGGGGGCGGCCACGCTGCCGACCGAGGTCTGGTCGGCGCGGCGCGTTGGGCGGCCGCAGGAGGTTTCGTCCTGAGGCCCGCTTCGAGCCTCCATCCTGCTCCTCCGTTGGGCCGTTTTGTTTCCCTGGCGCGGGTCGCCCCTGCGCCTTCCTCGTCGCCTCGCCGGAGTGCGGTTCGAAAATGCGTCGCGGCGTAGGTCCGTGCCGCGGACCTGTGAGCCAGGGCCTGGAAGACGCAGGCCGCCTCATCAGATCCCTCAGATCCCTCTTGCTCTTTTTCTTCCCATTGCCCTGCGCTCGGGCCCACTGCTGCGCTCCTCCGCCGCCGCCGCCGACCGAGGCGGCGCAGCAGAAGGGGAGCGCGGCGGGACTGTTGTTGTTCAGCGCTGGCAGTGCACCGAGGCAACTTACTTCTCAAGTTGCCTTTCCTAGTGCAGCCAGGCCGAGGTAGTTATAAGATCGAGATCGGTTCCGGGAGCACCCTAATGTTTTTCGCGTTTCTGGGATGTTATTATGCACCCAGGGGGGAGGATATCCTTGGATGTTCTGTGTGTTTTGGCCAGCGGAGGGTCCCATGTTCTTCGAGAATGTTGTTCTGACCGAACTAGGTCCGACTGTGAAACTGGAATCGCTCGCTCTCGCTGTGCAGAGAGAGCCCGTATCACGCCAGGTGTGCTTGCGCTTGAACTTGGCCTTCTGGCGTCCACTCCCTAGCAGACGACAGGTCAGCCTTTCAAGCACCGCGCGACGCGGGGCCACTCCGCGGCTGGATTTCCCTTTCTCGGCGATTGAGCCGCGCCCATTCAGGCGGGACGAGGAGAGCCGTAGCCTTGGGAAAAACATTGGCATGATCTCTGTCCAGGGGCACGGACTGGTTATCCATGATCCTTTGCTCTAACATGCCATGTATGACCAGGTTGTGTCGTTGAAGTCATCGTGCCGAGGAGGCGAAGGGCGCAGGGAGGCGGCTTGTGGCCGTCCCGGTTCAAGGCGGTCTTGGCGGAAGGCCGTCTGGCGCGGGGCCATGCTTTGCCCCAGCTCCTCCGCCTCATCTTCACCATCCTGCCCAGTATTGCCCACCCTTCTCCACCTCCCTATCCCCCTCCCCCTGGCGCTGGCGCTGCGGGGAGTTATGGGTAAGCCAACTGGGAAAGTACCTACTGCAGAAAATGGGTCACTGGCACGGTGCAGCCCTGGGAAAGGTTGCCAATGCGATTCTGAAAGCTTAAGGCTTTCGTAGTCGGCGAAGGTGCCTTGGAAATTCCTGTCAGAGCCCTCGTCCTCGTCGTCTGTCCGCCTCCCCCCTCCTTCTCGCCCTCCTCGGTTTGTCGGAGACTGAAGATAGGCGAGGTCGGTGCCTATCTTGAGCGCGCAAGAGCAAGGCAGGACGAGAAGACAGAGAGATAGAGAGAGAGAGAGAGAGAGAGCAGTGGCGAGGACTGACAGCGAGGAGGCCCAGCCCAGGCCTCACGCGGTCCTGGTACCCCCCTCTTTTCTACGTTGGTCGGACTTTGGCGGCGAGGCTGCAGCGCTGCAGTGAGACAAAATGCAAGGCCGACGTAGGCTTAGCGACTGGCGAATCAAGCAGGCGGCGCGCGCAAAACAGGACGTGCAGGCAGCGATAGAGAGACAGAGTAGCCCATCAGGGCAAAGAGTAACGCTGCCGTCTGCTGTAGGTACCCACTTTCTCCCCCTCCTCCCCTTCCCTCCCTGTTCCTTATAGATAACTCCTCCCTGTCGCAACCCCGCACGTGTCGGTAGGGCAGGCTGGGCGTTCCGCTTAAGACTTCCCAAAAGTTGTGAATCATGAAGTTTGAGGTGTGCAACAGGTTCAAGGATGAAGGGCGGTTGGCTCTCGCGCCAGCGACGCATGCATGTGTTCTAAAAGCCCGCAACAGCATCAAGGATGGAGGGCGGCCCGTCTTCCAAATGTGGCTCTCGAGTTATCGCCGCGCACATTTGTTTTCAAGTTTGCAACAGCTTCAATAATGAAAGACGGTTCGTATCCAATATGGTTCTCGCTTTAGCGCCGCGCGCACTCGTCTTGAAAGTTCACAACAGTTTCAACCATGGAGGGCGGTTCCTTTCCAAAGTGTGCCCCTCGCCTTATCACCTCGCCCACTCGCCTTAAACGTTCGCAACAGTTTCAAGGGTTCGTATGTCGGGAAGCCAAAGAAAGGAGTTATGGTACGAATCAGGATTGCCAGGAGCCAGCATTCATGTTGACTTTCGTTGTTGATGTCCAAGGAATAGTGTTCGGAATGGGTTTCGGATTGTCCAGATGAAGCAGTCACATTGGCTCGCCTCGCGGCGCTGAAGTCTCAGGAATTGTGTTTGGGCACGTTGGAGGATTATCAAACGGTTGTCTTTCGATGGGCCACCCCCCGTGATACATATATATATATATATATAATTGCAGGGACCTGCGAAGAGGGAACTTGGAGGGAGGGTTTACTGCAACATCGTTGATGCGTCCTGGGCCTTTCACTGGAATCCATCCTCCACATGCTCCCACATCCCAGGCTGCGCGCTCAAAGAGGAGGGCCGCCTGGTATGGGGCCGCGCGGGTGGTCCTGACAGGCCAGCTGCTGCCCTCGCGTGAGGCCCAGCTGCCAAAGCAGTGCACAGATCTCCAAGCTTCCTCGAGGCTTTTTGTTGATCCAGAGCTCCATTGCGCTATTCTATTATACGCTCCCCACACCCAGACATCCGACACCGTGATTTGTTCGTAACGTAGGCCCCCAGAGGACGGGACCTCTCCCCGGACTCTGGGCCGCTTCTTGGCGGCCCCCTAGGGCCCAGCGCCCGTCCCCGCTGGAGGCCGGACGTTGTGGTGTCTGCTCCCCGCGCAAGCAGGTCGGGGCCGTCCTCCAGACCGACTCCCCGACTCGCTGTCCCCCCGATTCCCCGACTCCACAACTCTGGGGAGTCTTCAGAACTTGTCCTGGTCCGACCGGAGCGGCCTTCGTCGTGAACAGCTCGCGACAGAAGGGCTTCTGGCCGTGCTCGGCTTCGGGGGGGCCCTCGCAGGGCCGCAGGACCGTCAAAGCACAGCTCGGGATGAGAAGCCACCACCACCCCAGGGAGAGCGTCGGGATTCCTGGGGCCCTCGTGCTAAAAGCAGCAAGGCGTCGGCTGTCGGGGCCTCCCAGACGTCCAGCGTCTTGATGTGTCCAACGCGGGCTCCCCGGAAGTCCCGGCCGTTTCCCCAAGGCCAGTTTGTCATCCCGAGCCGTTTTCTGGCGGCCCCAGGGGCCCCAGAAACGCAAGAGGGTTCCCGTCGTGATTTCATGGAGGACGACGATATCAATGAATGACCGGGGGTCGTGTTCACGCGGCGGCGCCCGGGATGACGATTGGAAAAAACCAGCCGCGGGCTGGAAAACTATTTTTCAATCGTTCTCCTCCAGTCAGAAAATTATGCAGAAATAGCAGAAAACTATGTTTTTGAATCGTTCTCTCCCATTTTTTGTATTAATCGTCATCCCGCGGCCCCCTGAGCTTCGGCGTCTCGAACGAAGTGCAGCATCGGAGAAACAAGCACCCGGAGCCCCAGATTCCACCTTTTTGCGCCGCTTCTCAGTCCAGGTCGATCCGTGATGCCCCCCCCCCGGGCCCGAAACCGTGCGAGAGCGCCTGTCATAACAGAATTGCCACACCCAGATCTCAGGTGTTGTCGTCGTCTTTGTCGTCGTCGTCTTTGTCGACGATTGTTTTCGTCGTGGTCGTTGTCGTCGTCGTCGTCCGCCTCGCGCCCGCCGCCCCACACACCCCCATGGCTGGGCGCGGCCGCTGCCCTGGGCAACCCCGAGGTGGCGCTGGAGGTGCTGGCGGCGCTGCCGGCCGCCCCGCTGGCCGCGGCCCTTGCCGCGTGCAGGCCGGCGGCGACGGCGGCTCCTACGACGACGACGACGACGACGACGACGACGACGACGACGACGACGAAAACGACGACGACGAAGACGGCGACGGCGGCTCCTACGACGACGGCGACGAAAACGACAACGACGACGACGACGACGACGAAGACGGCGACGGTGGCTCCTACGACGACGACGACGACGGCGACGACGACGACGAAGACGACGACGACCACGACGACGACGACAACAACCCCTGAGATTTGGGCGTTCCAATTCTTCCACACTGGGTGGTTCTGCCATACTCCGGGCCTCGGGACCATCGCAGGTTGATCCGGAACGAAAAATGCAGCAGAAAGATGTTGTCCATGGGCCTCTGGTCGTGATTGTTCGGGATGTTACATTGTTGTTCGCAACGTTGGATTCCAGGGACGACGGCAAGACAAGACAAGACGAGACAAGATGAGACAAACCATGACAAGACGAGACAAGCTCCACGAATCCCTGCAACATCTGCTCTGCACCATGCCACTGGTTAGTGCCCCTTTTTGTGCGACCGCAACGATGAAGCACTCTGACAGGAGAGTACAATCCCAACGAAATGTGCAGCGGCAGCATCTCACTGCAGAGAACAGCACGGGTCGATGGGATCCTTGGAGGCACGCAGCCCCATGCAGGGCCTGATACAGAGGGGCGGGAGATCACGCGGGCTCTTGACTCCCGTGGCGCGCGGTGGATCGTTGACGACGAAGATGACGATCGGACCCAGATCTCCAACGATTCGGTTTTTGCAATCCAGGCGTGTTCCCTGGTTGATGGTCTCGGGGGGCCGCTCTCGGATCCGGGAGGAAAGACTACCGCCAGGAAAAAAAACATCGAACATCTTGCAAAATTCCAGACGGAGGTTTCTCCTCGATTTCGGCCTCCGAGGCCCTGGGAGCGTCGACGCATTATTTTGGATGGAAAATCTTCCACGGGAACATCCCACGTGTCTTGATGGAGCAGCTGGCTCGCGAGACTGGGCACGAACAGCTGATCGGCCAGCTCGAGATGCTGCCCATGTTGGCTGCGAGGATCAAGTGGGCCAGTGTCTTCGAGAAGCATCCTGGCGGAGCGTATTGGGATTCGTCGATAATGACAACGCCCGTTTCGGGTTGATCAAAAGATACAGCCCGTCGCCAGCAAGCGTGTGGCTTCTAGGCGAGCATTGGCAGGCTGAGGAGCATGCCGGAAGCCGCACGTATTTCAGCCGAGTGCCATCAGCGAGCAATTGTTCCGATGGGCCGAGTCGGGGCAAGTTCGATTATTTGCCCGTCGCCCTAGGAGCCCAGGTGCGGAGAGTGCCGCCGCCAAGTTTCGTTGGGAGACTCGCGCGGAGACGGCTGAGTGCAGGGGGAGTCGGCGGGTCTCCGGAGGTCGAGATCCCGTCAAGCCTGCATTGAATGAAGATTTGCCAGAGATCATTGCAAGATCACCCCCTGAAAAATAGTACATCATCTTCCATCGGAGAGGGGCGGAAGGGAAACAGCAGGTAACACATAATCCCGCCCTTGTCATTCCTGCATTTTGCTTTCCCCCGTCACCACCACCACCAGGATCCCCTCTTAATTCCTCCCCCTCCTCCCCCTCCTCCTCCTTGTCCTCCCCCTCCTCCTCCTCCTCCTCCTCCTCCCCCTCCTCCTCCTCCTCCTCCTCCGCCTCCTCCTCCTCCTCCTAATTCCTCCTCCTCCTAATTCCTCCCCCTCCTCTTCCTCCCCTTCCTCCGCCTCCTCCTCTTCCTCCTCCTCCTCCTCCCCCTCCTCCTCCTCCTCCTCCTCCTCCGCCTCCTCCTCCTCCTCCTAATTCCTCCTCCTCCTATTCCTCCCCCTCCTCTTCCTCCCCTTCCTCCGCCTCCTCCTCTTCCTCCTCCTCCTCCTCCTCCTCCTCCTCCTCCTCTTTCGCCCCTCCTCTATCATCGTTCCTGTCCTCTCCCCCATTCCCTCTCCCCTTCCCCCTCCTCCGCCTCCTCCTCCACCCTCGTTGCCGTCCTCACCGCCCTCGCCGCCCTCCTGGGCCCACCGGCCCGCGCGCGCCCCGCGGTGGCCGGCAGAGGCTCTTCCGGGACGCGCTCGAGGGCGGCCCTGGCGGCGGCAGCGTCGGCGGGCCGCTGGCCGCGAGGCTGCTGCAGGGCCACCCGTGCCTGGACCGCGGGCGGCGCGGGCGGCTGCCAGCGAGGCGCCTTCGCCGACGCTCCCCTGAGATCCGAAACGGCTCCCCTGAGATCCTGGCCCAGAAGGTTTCCCGCCGTCTTCGGCCCCTGGGGGCCCTCGCCGGGCCCCAGGCCCGTACCAAAACGACATTGGGATGAAAAACCGGCCCTGGGGAAAGGGTCGGGACTTCTGTAGACCCCGTCTTGACAACATCAAGAGATAGGACGTCTGGCGTCGCCATGGTTCCACAACCGGCGTTTTCGCCCAGTTTCGGGCCCCGGGGCCTTCGCAGATAGATCCAGCTCGAAGACTTGCGCAGCAAGATTGCAGGGTTCCGGTCGTCACTCTTGGCATCGCTCGGACGTGTGCATTTTCTTTGGCGAGGTCCATCGAGGAGCATCCTGGACCACCAGGCAAAAACAGGCATGCACGAAACCGAAAAATGCATGGGGAATGGACGTCCAGGCGATGCAAGAATTCCTCGGATGTCACACTCTTTTTCGCAGCGTCGGGTCTCGGGGTCGGCGCAGAATCTGGGTCCAGTTGGGGCAACGGCGGCCCTCGCCCGGCAGTTCTTTGTTGGTTTTGGTGAGCCTCGGGTCGTGTGCAAACATCACAGCAGGGGGGGGGGGTCAGTATTTTGCCCTTGGGGGCCCCAACACCAGGACCGAGGTATAAGATCGAGGTCGGTTCGGGGACGGTATACCCTGATGTTCTTCGTGTTTGCTCGATGATCTTGTGCACCCTGTGGAGGGTACCCTCGGATTTTCTCTTCATTTTGGCCAACGGAGGGTCTCGCGTTCTTGAAGGATGTGGGTCCGGCTGCACTGGGCTCTGGGACCGTCACGACACGATTCAGGATGAACAGCCAGTCCCGGGGAAGGGGTTGGGACCTCCCGGCGTCCACGTTGGCGTCACGTCGCCACGGCTGGATCCGATTCGAGAAGCAGGCCAGGATGAGGTTCGGGGGCCTACATTGGGCGGGTTTGGCCCAATGTGTCGCCGCCCCATGACGGGCGACGGTTCTGACGCCGACGCCGCCGACGACGACGACGACGCCGACACCGACGCCGACGCCGACGCCGACGCCGACGCCGCCGCCGCCGCCGCAGTCGCCGCCGCCGCCGCCGCTGCCGCCGCCGCCGCCGCCGACGACGACGACGACGACGACGACGACGACGACGACAACGACGACGGCGACGACGACGATCACAACCACGACGACGACGACGACGACGACGACGACGACGACGCCAACGGCGTCGGTCAACGGCGGCGGCGGCGGCGGCGAGGACGTCAGCGGCGGCGGCGGCGGCATCGACGGCGAGGTCAGAGCTTTCGTGGCCCCTCTGGGCCTCTGGAGGCCTCTGGGTGCCTCTGGAGGCCACAGGAGGGCGCGGAGGGTCGCACGTTCTCAGAGGGTCCTCGGGGAGGCACTCAAAGGTCTTCGGAGCTCCTCGGCGTTCCTCGGAGGATCTTCGGAGGGTTCTCGAAGGCTCCTCGGACGGTCTTCGGAGGGTCCTCGGAGTTTCTCAGCGGTCTCTGAGGTTCTCGGACGTCGTCGTCGTCGCCGCCGCCCTCCCGTATTCTTCCTGTTTCGTCCTGGTCCTCTTCGTCGTCAGCGCGCCAGGGCCACCCACGACCGGAGGCGGAGGGTGGTCAGCTCGACTTAAGTCGGGCCTGTCCCTCTACAGGAGGAATATTCCAAAATAATCAAAAGTTGTTTGGGAACGATTTTGTCAGTATTCTGAATATGTTCGATTCTGTGTGATGATTTCTGTCGTCCAAAATCCGCCTGTAAGAGGACACGCCTGACCGAAACCTCGACCTCCTTGCACAGGTTGTTGCATCTTTCTGCAGGCTTTCGGGGGTGACCTCCAAGGACCTTCGGGGACTCCACTGGAGTCTTCCAAGCACCTCTTCCTCCCCCTCCTCCAGCCTGGGGCCTAGGTTCATGGCCCAGGCCAGGCTCGCCCGGCATGCCGTGATATTGCCGTGCGTCGTCAGAGCCGACCTGTCCTGTTGGTCTGTCGGATGTGCCACTGTGCATTGCCGACTAGCGTGGCTCGACTGTGGAAGCAAGCGCGCTCAACGGCAGGGTGCGTGTCCTCCTCCTCCTCCTCCTCCTCCTCCTCCTCCTCCTCCTGATCCTTCTCCTCCTCCTCGTCGTCGTCATCGTCATCACCAGCATCATCATCATCATCATCACCACCACCATCATCATCATCATCATCATCATCATCGTCATCACCATCATCATCATCATCGTCATCGTCAGCATCATCATCATTGTCGGCATCGCCATCGTAATCGTCAGCGTCTCCATCATCGTCATCATCATCAGCAGCAGCAGCAGCATCTTCAGCCGCATCATCATCAGCAGTATCATCATCGTCATCATCATTAGCATCATCGTCATCGTCGTCACCAGCATCAGCATCACCATCATCATCATCATCATCATCATCATCATCATCATCATCATCATCATCATCGTCACCATCGCCATTACCGTCGCCATCAGCATCATCATCAGCATCGTCAGCAGCAGCATAATCCTCATCACCAGCATTATCACCATCATCATCATCATCATCAACATCATCATCATCATCATCATCATCAGCATCATCATCATCAGCATCAGCATCAGCATCAGCAGCAGCAGCAGCAGCATCAGCATCAGCAGCATCATCATCATCAGCAGCAGCAGCAGCAGCATCCGCCTCCTCCTCCTCCTCCTCCTCCTCCTCCTCCTCCTTGACGGGGCTGCGGCTGGCGGTGGGCGCGGTCCCAGAGTTCCCGACACCTTCGACTGGTGTAGGTTTCCCCAGGGGCCCATGGTTGACGGTCCTTGGGCCCGATGGCGGGCCCCGCAGGCCGAAATCGAGGAGCAACGTCAGAATTAAAAGAGTCAATTCGCCGGAGATGTGGGTCCTCCTCCTCCTCCTCGACTACAGGCTGCGGCTGGCGGAGGGCGCGGTGCTCTACGAGGAGTTCGGCCAGGGCGGCGCGTGGGCCGACGTGCGTTGGCGCGTCGAGCCGCAGGACGGGCGCCAGGGCGGTGGGGGGGCGCCGCGGCCGCTGGAGCGGCGGGACGCCTTCGCCTTCTCCGCGGGTGGCAGGCCCCGAGGGCCGAGGAGCGGCCCCCCCGAGATCCAAGGCAAGCGCACTGCCTCGGCCTGGGGGAAGCGGGTCCTTCGGGAAACGAGCCCTGGACCCCGGGGCCCCTCTCCCAGCACGGCATCCTCATCCCGAGCCGTTCGCCGACAGTCCCGGGGGGGGGGTCCGTGGAGGGCCCCGAGAGCCCGGGAGCGGCGAAGAACCTCGGGATCCGCTTCCCGCAGGACCAGGGGCGGCTTGATAAGCTGACCCCCACGGCACACCGATGCCTCCCCTGACGACCCCGCCGCTTCGCTCCGCGACGTAGGTTCGATTCGATTTCGGTGGCTTCCGATTCCGATTCGACTTCGATTTCGGATTCCGATCTGGGTTCCGATTTCTTCATGGAGGCCTGCTAGCCAGCCGATTTCTGCCGGTTCGACCTCTCCCGACGTGGCTACCAATTTCCGCCGATCCGATTAATCTCGATCGCTGATCCGACTTATCGATTCGATTCTGGGCTTTCCTGGGGACTGGTTCTGGGGTCTCCCACCCGCCCGCCCCAACCAGGCCCCTCGGAGTTCATTTCGATTCATTTCTGGCCCCAGGACCTTCACGGATCGATCCAGCTTGAAAAATGCCGAGGACAGATTGGGCCCAGGGCGCGGATCGATCCGTGAGATCTTGGCATGCTCGCGTAGTGGACACATCGCGACGCAAGGTTTTCGCCCGTCCTCGACATCCAGGGGGTGTAAAACTCACCTTGCGCATGGGATTTCATTCGGGCGCAGGGTCGGGGAAACACCAGGGAAACTTTGGGGGTCGCGTGCCTCCTACAACCAACTGTACACATGCATGATAACGGGGCTTATGGTTTTTTGGGGACAGCTGCTACACTTCAGCTCGGTGTCGAAGGTCTCCCAAAAAGATATGCTTACACTGTCCGCCTTCGCATTAAACTCCTCGTTCGTCTCTTCCTGCTGCCACTCCTTCCTTTCCCTGCCCCTCCCCGTCAAGCTCTACACATTATACGATGTCCTCTTCACCTGCTCCAACCATCATCCTCGCATTCTGCCTCCCGCTACTCCTCCTTTTCTATCTCGCTCTTCCCTCTCCACCTCCTCCTCCTCCTTCTCCTCCTCTTTCCACCTCCAGCTCCTCTGCCTCGACCTCGCAGCAACAATTTTGGCTTCGGGATCATGCCCTTCGATGTTTTTTTCGGCATTGGGCTTCCTGCGCCCCCTGCCCCTCCTGCGCCCCTCGCCGTCGATGCGGCTGGAGGGGGTGCCGCCCCCGCCGCTGCGCCCGCCGCAGCTGCGGCAGGAGGAGCAGGAGGGGGCGCTGCCGCTGCGCCCGCTGCGGCTGCGGCAGGATATGGGGATAAGACTGCCAGCAAGCCTTCTAGGGTCCCCAAGAAGACCCCAAACGCCTTCAAAAGGCCCCGAAGAAGCCCCGAAGGACTTCCAGGAGGCCTCAGATCTAGCGTCTTTCGGCCCATCCCGCCACCGTGCCTTTGGTCGGGGGCAATGAAGCATCTTGGACGGGGCCTCTTTGGGGGGCCTCTTGGAGGCTCCAGCAAGACACGTTCCCCATTTAGCGCATCCTTCCCCCATCGCCGCCTCATCGCCCGCAGGCGCGGGCGCTGGCGGAGGACGAGGGCGGCGCCGTGGTTTCGCGCAGCCCGTGGAGGTGAAGTTGCGCATACGGGCGTCCAGGTTGAAGATTGTATAGTCTGTGATGTTGGTAGACTGCAGGTTAAGCGTAGGGAAGCGGGGGCTTTGCCATAGCCATTTTGGGTCCGTAGTCGTTGGCTCGAGTTCGAGCCAGGACTCGGGTGGGCAGGGGGGCCGCGGGGCGGCCACAACCGCGGTGCTGCAGTCCGGGGACTGCTGGCATCCTCGCGCTAGCGACCCAGGGTCGCTGGCGCGGGGCGGAGCGGTGCCATGGCGGCGGGCTTCCTGATGGCGCACTTGGCAGTTATGGTTACTTGGTCGGCCCAGGGGGCGATGGGTTGGTGGCCTTATGGTCGCGCGGCGGGCGTTGGGGCCCCCGCGCCGACGGCGCTACCCAAGCCCGGGCCGAATCTTCAGACGGCGGGCGGTGGTGGGCATGGCAAGGGGCGCGGCGCGCCCGCCAAGCTTGCGCCCGGAGCGGGCGGTGGTGGGCATGGCCAGGGGCGCGGCGCGCCCGCCAAGCCTGCGCCCGGAGCGGGCGGTGGTGGGCATGGCGAGGGGCGCGGCGCGCCAGCCAAGCCTGCGCCCGGAGCGGGCGGTGGTGGGCATGGCGAGGGGCGTGGCGCGCCCGCCAAGCCTGCGCCCGCGGCAGGGAAGGGGCGAGGGCCGCCGGCCAAGCCCCCTGGGGTGCGCCCGGCTGGTGCCACGACGACTACGACTACGACGACGGGGGCGTCCGCGCGGCGGGCTGTGACCAGGACTACGACGGCCACGACTACGACGACTTCGACGACCCCCCTGAGGCAGAGGCCTGGGCGCAGGGGCGGTGGCGAACCTACGGGTAGCCCCGCCGCGCCGGATCCTTCGGAGCGACCTCCATTGACACCGTCCGGCCAGCCGGCAGCCCAGAGCAACGGTTCGGGCGCTGGCGAGGCCCCGTCTCCGGTGGATCCGGTTTTCCCCGTCGCTGAGCGAAGCCGCGCGGCGGCCAGCTCCGTGGGGGGCGCTGGGAGCAGCGGGCTGGGCCTCGACTTGCTTCGCCTCGGCTGGCTGGCCGCTGGTTGGTTGGCCCGCTGCGTGTTGGGAGCCGAGTGCCGACATCGCCGCATGGAGGCTGCGCTGGCCGAGAAGGGCACCAACCTGCAGCTTTGGGCGACCGAGGCGCTCGACGCCGGGGAGAAGCTGGCCGTGGCCCGGTCGCGGTGCACCGCCCTGGAGGCAGAGCGGTCACGGGCCGCCGTGGGTGCTGAGGAGTGGCGCCAGGCCTACGAAGAGGAGGCGACTCGACGGAGGCGAGAGCGCGTTTCACGGCAGATGATAGCCGAGAGGCTCGTCCAAGGGATGAGCCAGGCGTGCGAGTACGAGCGGGCGCGCAGATTATGTGCCGAGGAGACCTTGGCGAGGAGCCGCGCGCACGTCGCCACCTTGATGGCGATCGTCGACCACCTGACGACGAGCTTCGAGCTGGGGGCCACAGGCGCCGAGAACCTCCGGGCCCGCATCGACGAGCTCGAGGCTGCCGCAGGGGCGGGGGGCGAGGCAGGAGTCAGCACCGCGGATTTCGTCGCGGAGCTACGCGCCGTCGGGGATGATGAGGCCGAGGAGGCGGTCCCGCCGCCCTCGCGCGAGCCTGGCGTGTTCGCGACGACCGAGGGGGTCGACGGCAGAGGAGGAGGAGGAGTAGGCGGCGTAGGAGGAGAGAAGGTTGAAGAGGCGCAGGCAGCGAAGGCGCCGGCCGCTGGGCCAGCGGGGACGGGGGGCCGCGCGGCGGTCAATCCCACCCCCTTCCGCCCGGCAGATGGCGAGAGAGCGGCGAGGGAGGAGGTCCGCCCGAGAGCGAGGACGAGGAGGCGGAGGAGGATGAGGAGGACCGCACTCCAGGAGGACGCCCGCACCCCGACCGAGGTTGTCTGCCAACCCCCAGCCGACGGGGGACCGTGGCGGGGCGGCGCGGTCGGTTCCGCCGGCGCGCTCGGATCGGCCATCATGGTCGGGGTGGGCCAGAACGACGGCTACGTGGGCGACGGGGCGCAGAGCAGGCGCGGCGTGCTGACGCTGAAGTACCCAATCGAGCACGGCATCGTGACGAGTTGCGACGATAGGGAGAAGATTTGGCACCACACGTTCTACGCGATGTACGAGGCCATCCCGGCAGTGCTCTCGTTGCACGCTTCCGGCCCTGCCACTTGTATCGCGACGGACTCGGGTGCCGATGTGTCGCGTGGGGTGCCAATCTACGAGGGTTATGCCTGGCCGTACACCATCTTGCGCCTTGACCTGGCCGGCCGCGACCTCACGGGGTACCTGATGAAGGTCGCTGACGTTACGGAGAAGCTCTGCTACGTTGCCCTCGTCTGCGACACTGAGATGCAGGCTGCCACCGAGGTTGGGGACGAGGAGAAGGCGTACGAGCTTCCGGGCGGCAGCTTCATCACCGTGGGCAGCGAGCGTGCCCGCTGCCCTGAGGTGCTATTCCAGCCCAGCTTCACCGGCAGGGAAGCCAGCGGCAACCACAAGACCCCCTTCCAGTCCATCATGAAGTGCGACGTCGACATCCGCAGGGACCTCTACGCCAACACGCTTCCGTCTGGCGGCATCACCCTGTTCGCCGGGATCGGGGAGCGCATGAACAAGGAGCTATCCGCCCTGGCGCCCTCGACGATGAGGATCAAGATCGCGGCACCGCCCGAGCGTAAGTACCCCATGTGGATCGGCGGGCCCATCCCCCTCACGCAGAGCGCTTCTCAGCAGGAATGGGCTACGAGGGGCGAGTGCGACGAGTCTGGCCCCACCATCGTTCACAGGATCGTCATCCGCGAGGCAGCGATGGGAGGTCCAGCCGGGCTGAACGAGGACGGCGGCCTGGCCATGCCTGGGCGGGGACGCGCGGGCGAGGGCGAGCGGGCTGACGACAGCGCCTCGTGCGTCCTCCCCGGCGCCAGCGCCTATGGCAGCGCTGCCCACAGTGCCTATGCCAGTGATGAGGCCCACCCCAACGACGGCGACTGCGCTGGCACCCGTGCCGGCGCAACCGCCAGCGCCGGCGCCTGCGTTGATGCCGGCGCCGCCGCCCGCGGGTACACCAGCGCCGAGGCCAACATCGATCGCGGCCAGCGCGCCAGCACCAACGCCATCGCGTTCGCCAGCATCGATGCCAATGCACGCGCAGGCACAGACCCGGCTCCGGATCTCTGGCGCGGGGCCGGCCCCGAGCTGGAAGCACGGCTGCGCCGGCGCGCGCTGGCCCTTGAGGGCGCCAGAGACGCGCTCGCGAGGCGCCGCTCGGAGCGGGCAGCCGCCGTGGCGGCGGGAGGGGCGCCAGCGGAGGCCAAGCAGTACCGGTTGACGGACGTGCTCGAGACCTGGGAGGTCGCGCGGTTGGAACGCGATGAGTTCCCCCGCGAGGCCCACGAGGCCCTGGAGGTGGGGCAGCAACTGTTAGTGGGGGCTCGCCGCCACCCCGCCGCGGAGCAGGCGCGGGGCCTCATGGAGATCGGATCCGAGGCCGAGACGGACGTGGAGGCCGACGAGGTTTGGGACATGGATTGGACCACGCACGGCACCGCGGGCACCGACAGGGGCCCCGTTTCCGGCACCAACGACGCCGCCGATTTCGTCACCGATGTCGCCGCCTGCACCATCATCGGGGGGCAGGGGATCGTGAGCATCACCGCGGGCACGTGGAGGGCCGCGGAGACGGCCGAGGCCGAGACGGACGTGGAGGCCGACGAGGTTTGGGACATGGACTGGACCAGGCTCGGCGCCGCGGGCCCCGACGAGGGCCCCGTCCCCCGCACCGACGCCGCCGCCGTCGTCGGCACCGTCGTCACCGCCGGCGCCAACATCAGCGCCAACGCCGACGCCAGCGCCGACGCCGACATCGATGCCGACGCTCAGGCTGGCACCGGGCCCACCTACGACACCGGCGCCGCCGCCCCCGACGCCCCCGCCTGCGCCGGCATCAACGACAGCGACGGCGCCAGGGCCGACGCCTACGCCGGGGCCGCCGCCAGGCTGGATGCCGACGACTGCACCTCCGGCTCCGACACCGATGAGGACGTTGCCGCCTCCGCAGCCGCCAGCACGGGCGCCAGCGCCAACGCTCCCAACATCACCGCCGATGCCGGCATCAACGCCATCGGCTCCGAGGGCCGCGCGGGCACCGCCGCCTCCTCGGCTGCCGGCGCAGGCGCCGACATCGACGCTATCGCCCACGCCAGCTCAGTGGCCGGCGAGGTCTGGGCTATGGGTTGGTCCAAGCATGGCGCCGGGTTCCCTGACGTGGGACCTAGCACTAGCACCAACGCCTTCGCTGAGGTCGGCACCAGCATCACGGCCTACGCCAACATCAGCGCCAGCACCGACGCTAGCGCCGACGCCTCCGCTACCGATGCAGGCGCTGCCGGCGTTACCGCCTACGCCGAAACCAACGCCAGCGCCGACGCCGGCGCAAGCGCCGACGCCGCTGCGAGAGCCGGCGTCGGCACCGATACCAGCGCAGGCGCTGGGACCAACGCCGACGCCGACAGGGACGTCTGCACGGGCACCGGCGCCCACACTGCCGCCGGCGCCGACGCTGGCCCTAACGTCGGCGACTGCGCCACCTGCTTCGCGCCTCCGCACGCACGGGCTTGGCTCCGCAGGCTCCGTGCAGCTCGCGCGGGCGCTCTCGCGCGCGCGCGCTGCCAGTTCTGCTTTCGGTCGCGCTCAGCGCGCCGCACGCGTCTCGCGCCCTTCGCGAGCGCGGCCACGCGCCGGCGAGCCGGCGCCGCGCGGTTGGGGCGCGTTTGCTCCCCTCCTGAGCGAGGCCGTGGAGGCCAGTTCAGGCGCGTGCCGTACGTTGCTGGCGGGGCTTGCCCAGCTGGAGCGTCGCGGCTGCCCTCGCCGCCGCCGCGGCAGGCCGCTCCGCGCTTGCCGAGCCACGAGGACCACCTCAAGGGCGACTCCGCCTCCCCCACCGCCGACGCCAACGCCGACGTCGAGGGCTCGAGGAGGGCTGCGGGGACGGACGGGGTCAAGACGGACGCGGAGGCCGACGAGACTCGGGACTGGGACTGGACCAGGCTCGGTGCCGCGGGCCCCGACGGGGGCCCCGTTCCCGGCACCGACGCCGCCGCCGTCGTCGGCCCCGTCGTCACCGCCTGCGCCAACATCAGCGCCAGCGGCGAAGCCGGCGCCGACGCCGACACCGATGCCGAGGCTCAGGCTGGCACCAAGGCCGCATCCTACGACGCGAGCGCCGACGCCAACGTCCCCGCCTTCGCCGACATCAACGCCGGCGACGGCGCCAACGCCGACGCCTATGCCGGAGCCGCCGCCTGGTCCGACGCCGAGCCGCCGCCGCTGCAGGCCGCTCCGCGCCCGCCAAGCTGCGAGGACTGCCGCGAGGGCGACTCCGCCTCCGCCACCGCCGACGTCGACGCCAACGGCGCCTACGCCGACGCCGAGACCAGCGCAGAAACCAGCACCGACGCCGACATCGGCATGACCGTCTACATTGGAACCGCTGCCCGCACCGCCGACGACGCCCGCGCTGGCACTGGGGCCCGCGCCTACGCCGGCGCCGCCGCCGGTCCCGGCGCCAGCGACGGCGCCTTCGGTGCCGACGACGCGACCGCGGGCGTAGTCGCACACCGAGGCACGCACCATGAGGCGGGCGCTACGCGGTTCAGCTTCGTGGCTGCCCGTGCCGCCCAGCCGGCGTTGGTCATGCCGGCGGGGCTTAGCCGCGTGGGTACGAGCCTTAGGGGCGACGTCCCAGCGGCGGGGTTGGCGGTGGCTGGAAACCTTACCGTTCGCATACCTTCGGATCACGTGGAGGATTGCGCGCACGCCCTGGTGAGGCGCGGGGCCGGGCCCCCTGTCAAGGGCACGCGGGCGCTCGACAGTACGTGGGATCCGACAGGCACGCTGACGCCCATCAGTGCGCCCGCATCCCAAAGCGCGCTTGGGCCTTGCAGCACTCTGGTATCCGAGAGCGTGCCCCAGTCCAACTTCAAGGGTGTGGCTGGGCTCAACGGCAGGCTCCATGGACTGTGGTGTTGTGATTGGATTGGCCGAGGGGATTGGCCCAGGCCTGGCGCCGGGTTCTCCGACGGGGGACCCGGCACCAGCACGGACGCCCGCGTTGAGGTCGGCACCAGCATCACGGCCCACGCCAACATCAGCGCCAGCACTGACGCCAGCGCCGACGCCGACGCCTTCGATGCCGATGCAGGCGCTGCCAGCGCCACCGCCTACGCCGAACCCAACGCCACCGCCAACGCCGGCGCCGGCGCCGACGCCGCCGCGAGAGCCAGCGTCAGCACCGCGCCATCGCAGACGGAGCGAGGCCGTGGGAGCCAGCTCGGGCGCATGCCGCACGCTGCCGGCGGGGCTTGCCCAGCCGGGGCGTCACAGTTGCCCTCGCCGCCGCCGTTGTGGGCCGCTCCACGCCTGCCGAGCTGCGAGGACTGCCGCGAGGGCGACTCCGCCTCCGCCACCGCCGACGCCGGCGCCGACGTCGACGCCAACGTCACCGCCTATGCCGACAACGACGCCAGCGACGACGCCGGCGCCGGCGCCGTCGCTGACGCGGGCGCATGCGCCGACGCCGGGACCCGCGCAGCGACCAGCGCCGACGCCGACATTGGCATGACCGTCTACATTGGGACCAGCGCCCACACCGCCAACAGCACCCGCGCTGGCACTGGCGCCCGCGCCTACGCCGGCGCCGCCGCCGGTCCCAGCGCCAGCGACGGCGCCTCCGGCCCCGCCGGCGCCGACATCGCGACCGCGGGGGTGGTCGCGCACCAGGGCACGCACAATGAGGCAGACGTTTCTCGGTTCAGATGCCTGGCTGCCCGTGCCGCCCAGCCGGCGTTGGTCATGCAGGCGAGGCTTAGCCGCGGGGGCACGAGCCTTAGGGGCGACGTCCCAGCGGCGGAGCTGGCGGTGGCTGAGGACCTTACTGGTCGCATACCTCCGGACCACATGGAGGATCGCGCGCGCACCCTGGCGAGGTGCGGGGCCGTGCCCTCTATCACGGGCACGCGGGTGCTCGACAGCACGTGGGTGCCGACAGGCACGCTGTCGCCCACCAGCGCGCTCGCATCCCGGAGCGCGCCTGAGCTTGGCGGCACGCCGGTATTCGGGAGCGTGCTCCAGCAGTCCAACTTCGAGGGCCTGACCGGTTTCCACAGCGGGCTCCATAAATTGCGTTGTGATTGGATCGGCCGAGGGGCACCCACCACGTCCTTTTCGGGCCCATCGGCGGCGGACCCGAAGGAGGAGGCGTGCGGGGGTGGCTCAAAAGCGGCCCGATGCGCGCCAAGACCCGACATCGGGAGGCGACGGCGGGCGGGCAGCGGCTGCAATGGCACCTACAGCGGCGCCTACCGCGGCGCCGTCGGCGCCGACGGCGCCAGCCGCGCCAACCGTGGCACCGACGGTTGCGCCGATGGCATCACCGACAGCAGGGACGGCCGCGCCGATGGCATCACCGACGGCGGCGCCGCCGGGGCCAACAGCCGCACCGGCCGTTGCGCCGCCAGCGGCGGCGAGGGCGGCACCGATTGGCGCCCCGACAGCTGCGGCCCCGGCAGCCACGCCCACGGCTGCGCCGACGGCGGCACCGACTGCCGCTCCGACGGCTGCGGCACCGACAGCCTCACCGACAGCTGCCCCAACAGCCTCGGCGGCGTCGACGGCGGCACCGACTGCCGCTCCGACAGCTGCGGCCCCGACAGCCACTCAGGCGGCACCGACCGCCGCTCCGACGGCTGCGGGGCCCGCAGCCGCACCGGCCGCTGCGCCGTCAGAGGCGTCGAGGGCGGCGCCGATTGGCGCCCCGATCGCGGCGCCGCCAGCACCGCAGGCAGCGGCGCCGACGGCATCACCGATAGCGGCGCCGACGGCCCCAATAGTCGCTCCGACGGCCGAGTTGTCGGCGGCGTTGGCGGCAGCACCCGCCGCCGCGCCGACAACGGCGGCCCCGACGGCCGCGCCGACGGCCGGCCCGGCGGCGGCACCGACTGCCGCTCCGACAGCTGCGGCGCCGACAGCCTGGCCGACGGCTGCGCCAGTAGCCCTGACGGCGTCGACGGCAGCACCTACTGCGGTTCCGGCGGCTGCGGCCCCGACAGCCGCGTCGGCGGCTGCGCCACCAGTGGCGTCGGCTGCCGCCCCGACTGCGGCGCTTGCAGCCGCACCTGCAGGGGCGCCGACGGCATCACCGACAGCGGCGCCGATGGCACCGACAGCCGCTTCGACGCCAGCACCGACGCCGGCTCCGACGCCGGCACCGACGCCAGCACCGACGACAGCTCCGACGCCAACACCGACGCCGGCTCCGACGCCAGCACCGACGCCGGCTCCGACGCCGGCTCCGACGCTGGCACCTCCGACGCCAGCGCGGGCGCCGGGCCAGCGCCTAGGGCGGGGGCGGGGCCGTGGACAGGCGCGGACGTGGAGTTCGGGGCCATGCACTTGGGCGACGCCGGCGCAGACAACCGCACCGACACCTACGCCTCCGCCGTCGCCCGCGCTGGCCCTATCGCCCGCGCCCACGCCCACGCCGACGCCGACGCCGTTTTCGTCACGCCCGCTGATGCCGTCGGCCTCGCTTCCGCCGCCGCTGCAGGGGTCGCCGAAGTCGCCGGGCGGGGGGCTGGGAGGCCCGCCGCGGACCGTGGGAGGCGTCCGGGGGAGCCTGGAGAAGCCTCCGGGGCCGCCTCCAGGGCTTCCAGAAAGGGCCAAACCCAAGCGTGTGCAGACACCCTTTCGCACACGCTTGAGAAAGGGGGCCGGGGGGGCCCCCAGGCAGGGCCTGCCGGAGCCGCCGGGGTCGCCGCCGGAGCCAAAACACGGTGCAGCGGCGGCGAGGACGGCGGCAAGGGCCCGGCGTCGATCGGGACGGGGGCGGCCCCAGCGGCGGCCCCGAAGGCGGCTGTATCGCTGCCAGAGGCGCGACCGGCGGCCCACAAGGCCCAGGGAGGCCCCTGGGCAGCCCTGGCGGCGTCCCCGGCGGCGGCTGCATGGACGCAATCGTCCACGCAGGAGGGCCCCCAGGCGATTCAGCTGCGGGATGAGGCTCGCCACCACCGCGCCGCGGGGCCCATCGGCTGCGAGGCCCGCGCGGGCGCCGTCGCCTTCTCGGCTGCCAGCGCAGGTGCCAGCACCGACGCTTTCCCCATCGCCCGCGCAGAGGCTGGCGAGGTCTGGGCCGTGGATTGGTCCAGGCTTGGGGCCAGGTGCTCCGACGTGGGACCCGGCACCAGCACCGACGCCAGCGTCAAGGTCGGCTCCAGCATGGCCCGCGCCAACATCAGCGCCAGCACCGACGCCCGCGCCGACGACGACGCCTTCGATGCCGATGCAGGCGCTGCCGCCTCCGCGACCGCCCACGCCGCGGCCGGCACCGACGCTTGCACCACCGCCATCTCCGACACCGGCGCCTCAGCCAGCACGGACGACGAGGTCTGGGACTTAGACTGGCCCCGGCTCGGCGCCGACGCGGGCCCCGCTACCAGCATCGGCGTCAACGCAGACGTCGACGGCGGCGTCATCGCCTACACCGAAACCAACGCCAGCGCAGACGCCAGCGACGGCGCCGACGCCGCCGCGAGAGCCGGCGTCAGCACCGATACCATCGCGGGGGTCGGGGCCGACGCCGACGCCGACAGGGGCGTCTGCACGGGCACCGGCGCCCGCGTTGCCGCCGGCGCCGACGCTGGCCCCAACGTCGGCGACTGCGTCGCCGACGCCTCGCTTCCGCACGCGCGCGCTTGGCCCCGCAGGCTCCGTGCCGCACACGCGGGCATTCTCGCGCGTGCGCGCTGCCCGTTCGGCTTGCTGACGCCCTTAGCGCGACGCGCGCGTCTCGGGCCCCGCGCGGGCGCGGCTTCGCGCCGGCGAGCCGGCGCACCGCGGGCGGGGTGCGTCTGCCCTCTGCCGGAGCGAGGCCGCGGGGGCCAGCTCGGGCGCATGCCGCGCGCTGCCGGCGGGGCTTGCCCAGCCAGGGCGCCGCAGCAGCCCTCGCCGCCACCGCTGCGGGCCGCTCCGCGCCGGCCGGACTGCGAGGCCTGCCGCGAGGGCATCTCCATCGCCGCCGCCGCCGACGCCAGCGCCGACGTCGACGCCAACGTCACCGCCTACGCCGATAGCGACGGCAGCGACGAGGCCTGCGCCGGCGCCAACGCTGACGCGGGCGCCCGCGCAGGCGCCGAGACCAGCGCAGGCGCCATCATCGAGGGGCTGGAGTTCGTGAGCAACATCGAGGGCTCGAGAAGGGGCGTGGGGTCGGACGGGGCCGAGACGGACGTAGAGGCCGAGGGGGTCTGGGACATGGTCTGGGTCAGGCTCGGCGCCGCGGGCCCTGAAGAGGGCACCGTTCCCAGCACCGACGCCGCCACCGTCGTCAACGCCGTCGCCAACGCCTGCGCCAGCATCAGCGCCGACGCCAGCGCCGACGCCGACATCGTTGCCGATGCGCGGGCTGGCACCGGGGCCGCGTCCTGCGACGCCAGCGCCGACGCCCCCAATGCCCCCGCCTACGCCGACATCAACGCCAGCGACGACGCCAGCGCAGACGCCGACGGCGAGGCCTATGATGACGTTGCCGCTTCCGCCGCCGCGACCGCAGGCGCCCGCGCCGACGCTACCAACGTCACCGCCGACGCCGGCATCAACGCCATCGGCTGCGAGGCCCGCGCGGGCGCCGTCGCCTTCTCGGCTGCCGGTGCAGGTGCCAGCACCGACGCTTTCCCCATCGCCCGCACAGAGGCCGGCGAGGTCTGGGCCGTGGACTGGTCCAGGCCTGGCGCCAGGATCTCCGACGTGGGACTCGGCACCAGCATCGACGCCAGCGCCAAGGCCGGCTTCAGCATCACGGCCCGCGCCAACATCAGCGCCAGCGCCGACGCCCGCGCCGACGCCGAGGCAGGCGCTGCCGCCTTCGCGACCGCGAACGCCGCGGCCAGCACCGACGCTAGCGCCGCCGCCGGCTCCGATTTTGGCGCCGTAGCCAGCACGGGCGATCTGGACTGGCTCACCGGCACCACGCTTCCGCGCGCGCGCGTTTGGCCCCGCAGGCTCCGTGCCGCTCACGCGGGCATTCTCGCGCGCGCGCGCTGCCCGCCCGACTTTCGGACGCGCTTAGCGCGACGCGCGCGTCGCGGGCCCTTCGCGGGTGCGGCTCCGCGCCGGCGGGCCGGCGCCGTGCGGTCGGGGTGCCTCTGCCCCCTGCCTGAGCGAGGCCGTGGGGGCCAGCTCGGGCGCGTGCCGCACGCTACCGACGGGGCTTGCCCAGCCAGGGCGCCGCAGCAGCCCACGCCGCCACCGTTGCGGGTCTCTCCGCGCCTGCCGAGCTGCGAGGACTGCCGCGAGGGCGACTCCACGTACGCCACCGCCGACGCCAGCGCCGACGTCGGTGCCAATGTCACCGCCTACGCCGACAGCGACAGCAGCGACGACGCCGGCGCCGGCGCCGACGCTGACCCGGGCGCTTGCGCCGACGCCAAAACCAGCGCAGAGACGAACACCGGCGCCGGCATCGACGTGGCCGTCTACGCTGGGGCCAGCGCCCGCACTGCCTTCGGCGCGGAGCATTGCATCCCCGCGATCGGGCACGGCATGCCGCGGAAGACCGATGCCGCCCAGGTCCGGCAGGTCGCAGCCACCGCTCCTACCGCGAGGGGGGCAGCCCGCATGGGCGAAGTCCCCGCGGCAGACCCACCATCTTATCTGGAGTCGCATGGGGATGGGGTTACGTTTCCAGCGGTCGGCCTGGACTGCCCGCCGGCAAAGTCAGAGTCGGAGAACGTGGTCGTACTCAAGGGCGTGCTCCAGGCCGGGGATGCCCAGGTGCTCGACGTCACATCGATGCTCGTGGGCGCCCTGGAACGCCGTGGCGCGCTGACCCGCCCCGGGCAGCCACCGGGCGGGAGGCCCGCCATGGCGACCCCGCCCCGCGAGGTACGGCTACTTGCGCTTGCGTTCACTGGTTCGCGTGGGCCCATCTTGCTGATGGTCGCGTTCGATGGCGTGGTCGTGCTCGCCCTCCCGGCCAGACCCGACTGGCAAGCGTCGGCCGCGGGACAGGGGTCCGCTTGGCCCGGCTGCGAGGGGATCAGCCCAAGGAGCGAAGTCCCAGCGGCCGTTCCACCCTTGGTCTATGGCAGGTGGGTCCTCACAGGTGCGCCGGTGCTCAACAACGCGCGCGCGCTTGGGGGCGAAGCTCTGCTCCACAGCGCGGTGCTCAAGGACGTGGTCCGGTTCGCGGCCGCGCTCCTGCCCCAGGGCGCGCTCGAGGTCACGAGCTTGTCGAGGCTCGACGGCATGCAGATGCGCACGGTGGTCCGGCTCACGGCCGCGCTCCTGCCCCAGGGCGCGCTCGAGGTCACGAGCTTCCCGAGGCTCGACGGCATGCAGGTGCGCACGGGCGTGCCTGTGGCCAACGGCGCGACGGTGTTCCCGGACGTTCTTGGCATTCCCCACTGCGTGATGGTACTCCCGGAGGGGCCGTACTTGCAGTGGGCGTGCTTCGTTTGTATTACCTTATCCGCAGCCGCCTGCGACAACCCGCAGTCTACCGCGGGACATGGCCCTGCCGGGCCCGGCCGCGGAGGGACACGCCCATGGGGCGGGGTTCCAGCGGCGGGCGGCCTGTTGGTGGATGGCCACGCCGATATTGGGCCAGGCCGCGAGGGGACCAGCCCTTGGGGCGAGGTTCCAGCGGCGAAGGTATGTTCGTCCGTGAGACAGGGCCCAGCTGGGCCCGGCCGCGAGGGGACCAGCCTCAGGGGCGCAGTCACGGCGGCAAACCTGCTCTTCGTCGAGGGCCACGGGGATGTGGTCGTGTTCACACGCGCGCTCAGTTCCCGGGGCACGCACGAGGTCGCGAGCGTGCCCGCGCTCGACGGCGCGCTGATCGGCGACGTGTTTGTGTTCAAGGGCGTGCGCAGCTGCAAGGGCGCTCGGGTGCTCGACGACATGCCGGTGCTCACGGGCATTGCAGTGTTCAACGACGCAGTGGCGCAGTACTTGCGGCCGCTGGGCGAGCTCGAGCGAGGGAGCAGTGGCTACATTGCTCGCATCACTTGCTCGCTCATACCGGGTGCGTTGCTTGCCTTTTACGGATCCCGCGACAGTCGACCCGGGGGCCCGCTGAGGGCCGCGGGGCGGACGGCGAGGCCGTTTGCGCCAGCTGCCTGGCGACGCCGCCTGGTGTCGGGAGGGCCTGGTCGAGGTGCAGCTGGCAGCCGAGGGCCTACTCGACGAGGATGCCGAAGGGCGCGACGACGGGGACGAGCGGATCGACCTACGTTGACATGTTCGCCGGCAGCATGGGGCATCAAGGGCCGCGCGCTGACCGCCGCAGGGGAACCGCCCGACGACGGGGATTAGAAGAAGGAGGACCGGGGGGAGCGACGGGCTGCTCGGGCCACGTGGCGTCCTCTGGGCTGCAGCCAGCTTGCACCTCCAGCTCGCGCGTGTGCTTTCGCACGCGCGCGCTCGCTCTCTGCGTGTTCTATGTCGCGTCCGGCGCGACGCGCGCGGCTAGCGCCTTTCGCGGGCGCGATCCCGCGCCGGCGGGCCGGCGGCGCGCGGCCCTGGGGAGCGTTTAGCCCCCCACGCCTGGGCGAGGCCGTAGGGGCCAGCTCGGGCGCGCGTTGCACGCCGCCGGCGGGGCGCTGCCCAGCCGGGGCGGCCTGGCGCCCGCTCCAGAAAGGCCTCAGGCTTGCAGGCCAGTGGCCGCGCGCCCGGGCGCCCCTCGCCCGCGCGCGGCTGCGTTCTTTTGGTTTTGGCCGTGCGGCAGCAGGGCGTGCCAGAACGCGCGCGCGCCACTGGGCGCGCGCGCGGGCGGCGCGGCGTCCCGCCGGACCCGCGCCTTCAGGGTGGTGCGCGTGGCCGCTTTGCCATTGAAAGATATCTTCATTGTCCTTCCCCCGTCCTCGTCTTCCTTCCTCCTCCTCTTCCTCCCTCTCCGTTTAGTGCACGCGTGGCTTCGCTTAACTTGTATAGTCTGTGATGTTGGTAGACTGCAGGTTAAGCGTAGGGAAGCGGGGGCTTTGCCATAGCCATTTTGGGTCCGTAGTCGTTGGCTCGAGTTCGAGCCAGGACTCGGGTGCCCACCCACCCCGCTTCGCTCCCTGTGCACCCTGCTCCGCTCGGCACCAGATCCGCGCGGCAGCAGGGCGTGCCAGAACGCGCGCGCGCCACTGGGCGCGCGCGCGGGCGGCGCGGCGTCCCGCCGGACCCGCGCCTTCAGGGTGGTGCGCGTGGCCGCTTTGCCATTGAAAGATATCTTCATTGTCCTTCCCCCGTCCTCGTCTTCCTTCCTCCTCCTCTTCCTCCCTCTCCGTTTAGTGCACGCGTGGCTTCGCTTAACCCGTAGTGGCGAAACAACGGAGCGCGATGAACAAACTACATGTCACGCTTGCACAGGAGCGCACGGGATTTGCATTCGGCCCAGGCCCTGATCGAGCCCGTGAGTATTGGATCGGCGACGCACCCATTTCGATACAGAGTTTCAGCCTCGGAGTCGCCACCTCGATCGAGGGGCCGCATCCGTGGTTCAAGGACGAGCTGCTGGCCTTGAAGAATTCCTTCGGCATGACGCGCCTGCTGGAGTGCCAAAACCATTCGTGATTGGCACGTTTATCTTCGACGACGTCTCGATGTGGATGAAGGACGACGCGAAAAAAGGATGGACGCCAACGTTTGCAAGATTGACAAGCGGAGTCTGGCCCGCGGGAAGAACAAGCACGAGCCAGTGCTGAACATATGTGAGACCAGATTCATAAGACGGCAGCCAGGACAGGCAATGTGCGCCGCAGGGGTTTTCGCGCCCTTGCAACCGTTGCCGCAGGCGAACGCTGGCACTGTGGGGAAGCATCTGCGGACTTGGTCATCGACGCTAGCGGCATGCGTGGGATGCCGCATCGATCCTGAAAGGAAGCTGCAACGAGAGCTCGCAGGACGGCGCAAAGTATGCATACTCGGCAAGGGCGGCTGCGCCGTGAACTCCAATAGTATTGGGATGGGGGAAAATGCGATCGAGGTGCACAATGCCAGCCTCGGGCCAGGAGAAGAGCCCGTTACGCAGTTGCCAGTGACATGCATGTGCCATTCAGCAGTTCTTTGCCAGAAGCCTATCTTCCATTCGCTTGATCACGGTGTTCCTTCCGCGCTGTGCACGCTTGCCCACAGGCTGATGGGCGGCAGGAGCATGGAGCAGTATGTGGATGCCCTCGCTCCGGAGATCAAGTGGGCATGGCGGCACAGGCAGGCATTCGAGCTTCCACTTGCGGCAGCGCGATGGAAACATAATTCGCGTGATTTACATCGGAGAACGTTGCCAGCGGGAGACATTACCGAGGCCGACAACGGAGATTGGACACAAGAGGCGGCAGTGTTTGCGTGCGTCATTGGTGAAGGCGGGCGCCTTCTGGGGCGTGGTGTCTGCGAGGCTACTGCCCAGAGGAAGTTCATCGAGCGCGCGAAGCTCGGCCTGACTGCCAGGATCGCGGAGCCTTTGAAGTGCAGGTGGAAGGGCGTCGAAGAGGCTGCGGCGAGGGCTTTTTCGCGGTGCGGCACAGCGCAATTTTGGCCCTCGGGCCTTCGCGAAGGCATTCTCCAAGACTGGCAACGACGGCGATGAGAATGATGGGGGGCGGGAAAGGGGGCAAAAGCGGACAGAGTGATTAAGTTCTGCGGCCGCCCCCAGTGCCGCGCGCAGCTCGGGGTCGCAGAGACCCGATCGAGACCGATTCAGGCATTCCCGAACGTCGCCTGCCAAGCAGAGAAACAGACCAACGACGTCGCCAGTTTTGCGAAGAGCATCCCGAGAGACCAAACACCCGTTCCCACTCCAACCTCGCAGAAGCTGAAGGTGGCGCAACGAGCTGCAGCAATGACGAATCTCGAAATGATCGACGGCTCGCGTGGTAGAGCAGCCAGCGCATCGCATGGTCAATTGCTGGGCGCTTTCGAAGATTCAGGCTGGAATGGTCTTGCGATTGACGGATCCTCTGTTGGGCAGGCGCGCGATGCTCTGGTGCGTGCATCTGCTGATTGTTATTTCAGATCGATGCGACCTGCGTCTGGCCCCAGGCACAAGCTATTCGACGCGCGCAGGGGCTGGGACTCTGACAGCGCCAGCGCACAGACTGTCTTACGTGACGCGCGGGCTCTGCAGCAGCAATACGAGTGTGATAAATGCACAGGCCCTTACTTTACGAAGGTCTGGGCAGCCAAATTCGCGGGCTCGTTGCCAGTCGCTCGGCAAGCCCGCGCCAACCTGAAGGACATTTTGGGGGCTCTGCCAGTGGGCTCCACGAAAGTTGAGCGAAAGCGCGTCATCGGTCAGCAGTTCAGACCAGCGAAGGGCAAACGAGGCAGGGCATACTTTAAGAAACAACTGTCCAAATTTGGCGCTTTGCAGGTCCGCTGCAGTTTCTCATCGCGCTGTGCAACGGATGGCGATGGATGCCGTCTTGGGCCCCGCGCCCAGCGCGCCCCGCTCTGCTTTCTTCAACGGTATCATGTCTTTCTCCTTCCGGACAGGAACGAAGCGACAGTTGGCTCGGTTTGAACCTGGTGCAGGGGGCAAGGCTGCCCCTCGGAAACACCGTGTATACGAGATCTTCAACGCCGAAATGTCTCGGTCGTTTCCACCTGAGCTACCGTTTCGTGAGAAGACCAGGCGCGCGGCAAGGGCGCGGCGCGATTTGCCAGATGCGGAGCGCCAGGAGAATGTCGACAGGGCGGCTGGGAGGAACAATGCCGCTGCCGACAGTGCTGATGACAGAGGCGACCGCCCACCTGGGCCACCCGGGCATCATGTTGGCTGACAGCGGAGGCGACGGTCAGCCAATCTACGAGCAGCCAGACAGCGCTGGGGCAAGTTGCTGGATCACTACGCTTGGTCAGGCGCGCGGGGGGGGGGGGGGGACTCGGCGGCTCTTCGCTGCAATCTCTGCGACGGTCGAGCCCTCGATCACAGAGATTTCGTAGAGAGGCTGTGCTCGGGACCCCTCGGTCCGTCTCGGAGCCCCCCGTGGCAAAATTTGCCCGAAGCCAGCCCCTCCAGAACTTTGAAAATGACTTTCTAAAAGGGTGGTTTTGAAAGATCTGGAGGGGCTGGTTTGAGACCTTCGGGCCCTTCTGGCGCCCCCCCCCCGAGCTCCCCCGAGCCCTCTTGGCCCGTCTTGGGGCCCCTTCCCCGGGGCCTCCCGGACCATCCTGGAGCCCTCTGTAGAAAAATCTGCCCGAAGCCAGTCCCTCCAGAACTTTGAAAATAACCCTCCACATGGGCAGGGTGAATTCAAAGTTCTGGAGGGGCTGTCTCGAGACCTCCGGGCCCTCTTGGGGCGCTCCCCCCCGAGCTCCCCCGGGCCCTCTTGGCCCGTCTTGGGGCCCGTCCCCAGGGCATCCCGGACCATCTTGGAGCTCTATGTAGAATTTTCCCAGCGCGACCCTACCTAGGAGTTGGATGGAGCCTCTAGGAAAGCAACATTAGTAGGAGCGGTAAACGCCGTCCTCCTCCTTCTCCTCATCGTCGTAGTTGTAGCAGTAGCGGTAGTAGTAGTAGTAGTAGTAGTAGTAGTAGTAGTAGTAGTAGTCGTCGTCGTCGTCGTCGTCGTCGTCGTCGTCGTCGTCGTCGTCGTCGTCGTCGTCGTCGTCGTCGTCGTCGTCGTCGTCGTCGTGGTAGTAGTAGTAGTAGTAGTAGTAGTAGTAGTACAGGCTGTTCAGCACTGCTTGCACTGGGATCAACACTGCTCGTGGCTCCTGCAAGAACTGCAGGCTGTTCAGCGCTGCTTGCGGGGGTTCCGGTCTGGCCATCGAGGCTAGCTCGGAGCCTGCTGCCTTCGGTGATGACCGCCTGTTGCAACTCTGTGATCAAAGTCGCTAGTGGTCGGCGTCGCTCTGACCTTGCTGTCCCGCATTCCATGAAGAGCAGACAGGGGGCACTTCTTCCTGTCGAGGGTTGGGCGTCTTCGTGAGCACCGAAACTGCCGCGCGCAGTTTTGGGAAGCCTGGTGCGTTACACGCAGCACCTTGCACAGTCAACCACCGATTCACGGCCGCGATGGAACTGAACGTCTCTGCAGATTGTTCAACACTGCTTGGAATATTGTTCTCTGCAGGATGCTCAAAACTGCTTGCCGGGCCTCGCGCCTCGCCGCGCGAGGTCCGCAAGAATGCCCGCGTGACGCAACGCACTGCCGCGCGCTCTTGCGTGGCTCTGCGAGTCACGGAATCGAGTCTGAACGGCAACGAGGATGAAAGGCATTACGACGCGGCGCCGAACAAATACATGCGCACACACGCGCACACATATGCAGCATTTCACATGGGTGCCATGTGTATATATACACATATAGTTGCATATAAATAGAAAGACATTTAGGACATGCGATGATACGTCGGGTTGCATGTCTCCCGGCCGGTGCCACGTGCGAAACCTTCGTGAATCCCAAGGGCTCAAGCTGCCCCACTAAGGGCTCAAGATGGCCCGCAGACGGACAACATGCATGGAACATACGTGCGCACACACCTATCAATACATATATACAATATATATATATATATATATATATATATATATATATATATATTTAGCGGCAGCAGCAGCAATAGTGGATGATGTGCTGCGCTATGCTCTGCTCTGCTCTGCTCTGCTATGCTATGCTATGCTATGCTATGCTGCGCAATGCTATACTGTGCTAGGCTAGGCCAGGCTAGGCTAGGCGATGCAATGTTATGCTGTGCTGTGCGATGCTATGCTGCGCTATGCTATGCTGCGCTATGCTATGCTATGAGTTTGCTTTGCCTCCGCTTTTGCTTTCACTCGCGCCGTTGCTTTTGCTGTTGCTCGGCGCCCAGGGAGCGCAACTGGGGGAACCGCGCGTTTGCTTTTACCTTTGCTGTTGCTTTTGCTGGGCCCCCAGGGGGCTGGGGGAACCGCTCAGGGCGGTTTGCACTGCCCGGCCCCTTTTAAGCCAAGCGAGTAAGAACCCTTCTAGGCAGAGCCTAGGCGTGGAAAAATCTGCCCGAAGCCAGCCCCTCCAGAACTTTGAACATGACTCCCCAAAAAGGTGAGGTTTCAATGTTCTGGATGGGTCTGGCTTGAGACCTCTTGGCCCGTCTCGGGGCCCCTCGCCAGGGCCATCTTGGAGCCCACTGTAGAAAAATCTGCCCGAAGCCAGCCCCTCCAGAACACTTAAAATTTTTCCAAAAGGGCGAGTTTTCAAAGTTCTGGGGGGGGGGCTGGCTTGAGACATTCGGGCCCTCTTGGGGCACTCCCCCCCGAGCTCCTCCGGGCCCTCCTGGCCCGTCTTGGAGCCCCTCCCCAGGGCCTCGGGAGAGCCCCGGGGGGGCCCCGAGTCGACCCCGAGAGTCGCCGAGCCCAGGACTCCCCTTGGCAGGGATGATTTGATTGGTCCGCGGGCGGAGGGCAGGCGGTTCGCAGTTGCGCTGCTTCGGCTCGGCCCCGAAGGAGAACTTCGCCCTGCTGGGGTCGGGGGGGGGCGCGGCGAGGCGCGCCCGCAGCGCTGTTTGCACTGACCTTGAGATGACCCCCGACTGCGCAGCATCTCGTTTCGCGCCCTGCTGCGTCCGATACGATGGCCCTTGCATCAGCGACCCTCTTTTCAAATGCACGGCGGCTTTCGGTAGAAACTTGCACCGTGCAATGAAAGCGAACGCTAACAAGTTGACCAAGGTTAAGCAGAAGAAAGGATCGCCCCAAGCAGCGCCGCCGGCGGGACAGACAGCCAGCACGAAGGATAATATTGTTTCCAGGTTCCCGATTGTCGTTCGCATCGGCGTCGACGGCGACGCAGGCGTTGAGAGATTCTTCCTCGTGACAAAGGTTCATGACAAAGGTGGGATGGTTTGCGTGGCCCCAGCCTGCCCGAAGAACGCGAACGGGGTCGAGGTTTTGCAGTTGAACCTTTAAGTCCATCGCTCGCGTTCCGCCCAGTGCGGCAGTTACTCATGGGCGCATCTGTGCTCGCCGGGGCCAACCCGTCGACCCTCACTTCAGTGAAAACCCAATTCTTTAATCGCGAGCACGCGGGGGGGGGCAGCGAGTACACAGTCACTCTGAGCGCTGATTTTGGGGCGGCTGTGCCCCTCGACACGGCCGCCGTAGCAGCCTCGGAGGTGAAAACGGTCGAGGTCCCCTTTCTCGGCGATGTCAAGATAAGGCTGATCTGCCAGTCGAACCCCCCGCAGCTATCCCCGACGACCTTCAGGGTTCTAGTTCTGCGTCGTCGGACGAGGAGGTGATCCTGGAAGGGGGGGGGGGGGGGGGGGGGGGGGGCAAAGCCCCCGCCAGCGAGGGCGCCTCAGAGGCATCAGACGAGCCCAAGCCCAAAGACTCATGCGAAACTGTTTAAACGTCTTGTCGTTCAGCCCCCGCTGGGTAGTCAAGTTGCCGGGGCCCTGGGCCCATTCTTAAAAGGGGGCGAAATTTGTAGGGCGGCGATGGCGAAGGAGAGGAGGCGAGGAGGTGGCGGACGACGACGATCGATAGGGCGAGGGGTCGGATGGGGATTGCTAGGGATCGCGACAAGCAGCCGCAAATCAAACCAGAGCTTGGGCATCCGAAGGCCTAGCAGGGGAATTCACCAATTCTTGTTGCCCGACATGGCCCCTAGCCCCTAGCACTCCGCTGCGTCACCTTTATTGCCCCTCTCCTGCTCCCGCCGGGACCCCGCGGGGCCTGCGCCCCAGTACGTGCTGGGACTCGTCAACTTTCACAAGTCTCTCTCTCTCTCTCTCTCTCTCTCTATCTGCCAGAGCGGTGTGCCCTATCTGTAAGGACCGCATTCCTAAGGACGCATGGCGGTTCACATACAGGTTATAAGCAGGGACCAAGATAAGTGCTGAGGGGCACGTGCACGCTAGCTGCATAGCATGGGCCCCAGCTGAGAATAGGACGCACGACAGAGCTAAGCGAGCCGAGTGGTTCTCGATCGACTGCACCTGATGATGCGGATGCCCTGGCTACGCTTACTCAATATAGCTTAGCATGCGTAGCCAGATGCATCTTTGTTCCTGCGACGTTCGTCATCGCCCTGATGGCGGGGAGTGGCGCGTCGCCCCGGTTATCAGCCTTCGGGGGCGCGCGCGGGCATTAGCACGCCACTCGCGGGGGCGTAGTTGGGGGGCGCCAGGGAGGGCATGCCGTATTCGATCCGAACGCCATGCGCTGCCCGCAGCCATGCAGTCTGGAGTTGGGGCCCATGGGCCCCCACCACCACTGCTAGCCCAGCAGATGTGAAACGCGATGGGCGGCACATGCCCCAGGGGGCCTCTACTTCCTCATGGGATTCGCCCAGCCTTCAGGGGTCCATGGGCGATGATCCGCAGGTTTACTGCTGGGCGCAACCGACAGTCCAGTGGGCTCTCCTGGTTCGGCACCGATCTCTCATGGCGCGTTGCAGCAGGCGTGGCATCGTCCAGGTTTTCGCACGCCGCAGGCCTCGAAGCCGTGGGATAAGGTTGCGGGCGCCATTTGTGTGATTTGCTTTCCCTTCGCGACCTAAGTTGGCGGTCTCGGCCTTCGCCCTCGCCGCGGACCTGGGGGGGCCAGCTCGATCTCCAAGTGGGCGCCCCTGTCAATGCTTGTGATATGGCGCGCGCCGCTGCGCCGCGCGCGGGGGTCTCGGGCCAAACGGCCAAGCCCCGCCGACGACGACATGGACCCCGCAGGGCCCATGGGGCATTGGATGGAGCCTACAGTTGGATTATTCAAAGATACTCCAGAAGAGCCTGCAGGGGACAGCGACCCCGGCGATGAGCAGCCTTCTCAGACCTCTACTTGGGCCCCGACGCACCACGAAAGTGACGCGCCTCGCACGATTGGTGGCGGTGGTTTCTGGGCGCCGAGCCGCTTGCGCAAACCTGATTATTCTAGGGCCGTTTGCTGTCCGTTTTGCCCTTTGTGAAGCTCGCGCGCTATGTCACCTCGCACGGGGGGTCACTGGGCGCGAACAACAGCGGCAGGCCTTGCTAGGCAACACAGAATGCGAGGCTTTTCTAACGTGCTCACAGGGCCCTTGGTCCTGGACGCGCAGAAGGGCCTCGCGCCCATGCTTCCCCGCGCCGCCCAGGAGGGCGACAGTGAACGCCGGCAGTTGCAGCGCGGTTCGCTGGGCATGGTCGCGGGAGACAACTTCGCAGATCGAGCCAGCAGAAAAGCAAGGTTTTGGCCAGAGCTGTCGAGACCAGGATTGGGATTCCATAGTTATGCCCTTGCGCTTGACTTGATGGTTTATGGCTCCTTCCCTGGGCCCATGCAGGGGTCTCTGAGGGCTGGGCCGCTTGCGCTCGTGAAGGCTTAAGAAGCGCGCATTCCTTGTGCATGTATTTACTGACCATCTTAGGATCCTGGACGAGCTTGCCCTGTAACAGGGGTTCACTCGTGGCCCTAGACGGCCCGACTCCAACTTGCGGGGAAGCATTTGGCGAACGATTGGTCACCCACGTTCGAAGGCATCAGGTTTGGAATTCATGCACGCGGGCGATGAAACTGGCTCTCAGGTCGACCCGACAAGCGTTGCATTGGCTTGCGGCTGCGCGTCTGCATCCTCTCAGTGAGGGGCGCGTCGTGACTTTTTTGCCACCCCAAGCCGTTGAGGACCCGTGGAGCACAAGTGGTCCCGACGGCTTTCCCCTTTCCACTCCGTCATCATCTTGACGATGCGCAGGGTGTCTCACGATGCAGTTTTTGACAGAAGAGCGCTGGGGCTGGCAGAGTCCCCAGACGCCTTCAGCGCGGAGAGTGCGTGGCCCGCGGCCTCGCGGGTGCTCGTGGTTTTGAAGCCGTTTACATTCTTCCCGACCTCACCGGGGCTTCTGGAGCGTTTGAGCTTGGCACAGGCGAATGTTCGTCACAGAGGAGGGCCGACGCCATCAGCCTCGTCAGGCACCGAGGCTGACGGCCACGCTCCGGCTCCCGCGGATCCGGTAGTTTCCCCTACCCGTTCGGCTCCTGGGACCGACTCCAGGGAGGGGGTGAGGTGGCCAGCTAATGAGGGGCCCGAAGAGGCCCGTCGGCAGCGCTTGAAACCTTCAGTGCAGCTCGAGAACCCATGTCCCGAAGACATTGACCGCTGCACACGCCAGCGTGTCGCGCTTGATAGCACTACGCACACAGCCTCTGTAGATGCAGGAGAGCTTCGCAACGCTGCCGATCAGATTTTGGTTCCTTCGGATGTCCCGGCGGCCCGCAGTGAGGCAAGGAGTACCGCCGACATGCAACATATCCCAGCGAGAGAAAGGCTAGCCTTCGTCCCTGTGGCCAAGCGGCGACACACAGGACTTGGCAGGAGCAATCGGCCGCCTTTGGCCGAGTTCACGGTTCCCGCCGCCCCCGTCCCGACCTCGGGCATCATTCCCGCTTCGGCCTCGCGAGGCCACAGGTTGTGGGTCTCTCCTGAACAGTGTGTCTTGTGCGTCTCCTGTGGCATCTTTGCCACGGGATCAGCTGAGCATTTACTGTCGCCCTGACGAGGCTCACAGTCCGACAGAGCCGCCAGGAATCGACGGCTGCTTCTTGCTAGGAGGCCTGCCGACGAAAGGCGGGTTGACGAACGGCTGCTCTCTGGACCCAGGCCTCTAGGGCCCTTAGATCCCGGACCCGAAGTTCACTGGCTGAGGCTCCTCGTCGAGCCTCGGCCCCCGAGTTAAATTTGGGCAGCCTGGCATTCATTCTCTCATAGTGCGTGGCCGCCCCCTCCATATTTCATGTTGCCCGCGCATCGCTGCCGAGATATTCTCGTGGGACTTGAAGGGGCCTTTTTCTGAACCCTCTCCTTATGATGTGCCAGCTTGTGCTGACGCGCGGCGGCCGCCAACAGCGTCTTATCCTCCCCCTCCTCCTCCTTCTCCTCCTCCTCCTCCCCCTCCTCCTCCTCCTCCTCCTCCACCTCCGCCGCCTCCTCCTCCTCCTCCTCCTCCTCCTCCTCCTCCTCCTCTTGGAGGGGGGGGGTCGCGGTGGAATCCGCGCGGGTTTCCAAGAGTTCCCAAACATCTTCCGATATGATTTGTTTTCAATCCGCGGGCCCAGAGCACCCGACCCCTTCCCCACGGGTGGTTTTTCGTCCTGCGTCCATTTCTGATTGCCCTGGGGTCCGATGGCGAGCCTCAGAGGCCGCAGTCGAGGAGACACGCCCGGGTCGAAAAACACGATAGAGCGTTCTCTGACGATGCTGGCATGGAGGGCTTCAAGCACCCCCACCCCGCCCCCAAAACGACGGAGGGAAGGGGGGGGTCCGGACACCCCTCCCACCCCAGAAAATTGTTGAGGGGGGGTTGAGCGGCAAACGACGACGACGACAACGGACGACGACGACGACGACGACGACGACGAAGAACAACGACGATGACGACAACGACGACGATGACGACGACGACGACGACGACGACGACGACGACGACGACGACGACGACGACGACGACGGACGACGGACGACGACGGCAAACGACGACGGTGACGACGACGACGACAACGACGGACGCCAGACGACGACGGCAAACGACCGACCGACGACCAACGACCGACCGACGACCGACGACCGACGACCGACGACCGACGACCGACGACCGACGACGACGACGACGACGACGACGACAACGACGGCGGACGGGTCGGGTCGGTTCGGGTCGGGTCGGGTCGGGTCGGGCGGGACAGACAACGACAACCACGACGGAGGCGGCGACCACGACGACAACGACGGCACCAAGACGGCGACCACGACGACGACCACGACCACGACAACGACCACGACCACGACCACGACGTCGACGACGACCACAACCACGACCACGACCACGACCGCGACCACGACCGCGACCACGACCATGACCACGACCACGACCACGACCACGACGTCGGCGACGACGTCGACCACGACGAAGACCACGACCACGACGTCGACGACGACGACGACCACGACGACGACCACGACCACGACGACCACGACCACGACCACGACCACGACCACGACCACGACCACGACCACCACGACGACGCCGACGACGACGACGACGACGACCGCGAGGACGACGACGACGACGACCGCGAGGACGACGACGACGACGACGGTGGCAGCGGCGACGACGGTGGCGGGGGTTTCATTACCTCACCTTCCCTCTTTGCGCAGGGGGGGGTCGTTACCCCCCCCTTTCGCGAAAGGGTTGGGGGGGTGACCTTCCGGTTCCAGGGGGGGGAAAGGCGGGATTGGGAGGGGGAGCCCCCAGTTTCGAAAACCCCCCCCTTTTATATAAATGTTTGAGGCCAGCGACAGTGGATCACGCTCCTGCAAGAAGTTCCATCGCCGAAGATCGCGTGGGCGATAGAAGGTAACGGGGTCGAAGGCGCGGGCATTCGAGCACAAGCTGCCTGCGTAAGATGGCGCGCAGGCGTTCTCGTTTTCAATATAGCATGTCGCGCCAGCGGCCTACGTAAGCCTCCGTGTAACCCCGAGCTCCGACGTCGTCCGAAAAACAAAAACGACGGTTGGAGCCATAGACCTTATTTTTATGCTGCATTTCTCGAGCTGGGTCGATCTGTGATGGTCCTGGGGCCCGAAGAGGGGCGAAAGCGCCCAGTGCAATAAAAAGTGCAACGCCCGGATCTCAGGGAAGGCTGCCATGAAGCTTCGCGTATACAGTGGAGGTCCATGCCAGGAAACACCCTGCTTGCCTCCAGGGTGCCCTGGGTTTCTTGGGTTTCGATGGCTTTGCGATGGGAGGCGTGAGGTTCCTTCACCAACAATCGGTGGACGTCCTGGGGTCTCAGGGTCGGGTTTCTTGTGGAAGGTTTCTTGTGGACTGGCGTCCACTGTAAGACCCAGCTCCTTGCGTCACTCGTGTGTTTCTGCGCCGGCGCGACCCAGGCTGTGGCTGCAGGGCGCGGGCCACCGGCTCGTCTGCGACCTGCGGGGCAGCCACCGCGTCACTGAGGTGCGCGTGCGCCTGGCCGTGTCCGCGGCGGGGGACGGCGACTGCGCGGTGGGGAACCTGGTGTTGGCCGACGCGAGGACGGCGCGCAGGAAAGGTGCCCTTGGAGGGTCTTTCTCCTGGCGTCGCCCTCGGCGATTTCGACCTACCTTGGGCCCCGAGACCTTCGGCGGACGATCCGGCTCGCAAAATGCAGCAGAACGATGGGGTCTATAAGGCTCTGGTTGCGATGTTCTACGATGTTGAATTGTCCGTGACGTCGAATCTCAGGGTCGTTGTTCGGGCGCCCCATCGGGCCCCGCGGGCCTTCCCCGCCCCCTGGGGCTGCCTGGACCGGAGGCTCGCGCACGCGAGGTTTTTTCAATCCGCGGCGCCAGAGTTCCATCCTCCTAGAGGGTTTGTCGTTCCGGCTGCATTTTTGATGGCCCCAGTGCCCAATGACGGGCCCCAACAACGAGCTGGAGCGAGAAATGTGATCGTCGGTTGGGCGTCGCGAAATGAAATAGGGGCGGTACATGGGGGGGGCAGCGAGGGCTGCAGGGATGGGACCCTTTAGGGCCCAACAGGGGGCCTCTGGGGCCCGAAAAGTGCGGGCCTCTCGGGCCCGAAAAGTGCACCTTTCTCCCCCCCCATCTAGCGCCCCCCATTCAGCGACGCCCAATTCGGAGGTTTGGGTTTCCCCCGTGCCAATGCGAGGGCTCGCCCCTGCTTGTGGGTGTACGTCGAGCGGCGGCGGGACCTGGTCGGCGCGCCGGTCTGCTCCCTGTGGGTCAACATTCAGGGCCCCTAAATCAGGAGGGGACACACACACACAGACACAAATAAGTGTCGATTCCACGGAAAATGTGGAAAACATGGGAAGCGGAGGGGAAGACGAGCATCCAGAAAATATTGAAAGATATGGGGGATCCTGGTGTGCGTGTGTCTATTGTGTATCCCTGGGCCCTTTCACGAAAGCGGGGCCTTTGGTAGACCAGGATTTGGGCGCGCCTGCGAAAGCTGCAGCCGTGGGCCGTGTTGAGGGCCATCGCGAGCCGTCAGGAGGCCCTCTTTCCTTGGGCCCCGAGGAGGCCCCCAAAGAGGCCGACATCACAGATTGCCATCGGTCTTTGCAGGTTCTGGGGGCCCAGAAGGGAGGGGGGGGTATCCTGGTCGATGGAAGTGGCGTGGCCTCGGGGAGGGGCTATGGGGGCACATCATGTTGCAAAATATCCGTAAGGGCTCAGCCCCCTGCCGCCGCCCCCCTCTCTCGGATAATGGGCAATGCAAGAGCGAAGTCATGAGACCTCGGCGCCGCCGTGAAGCAGCATCGGCAAGAGAAATTGAGATTCTGATGAGATTGCTGAACTCAGTGTCGCATTTTGAACCTGCCCCCGTATGCAGTGCACTAAGGTTTCCCACATAATTTCGGACATGTGGCAAATCCCATGGGTTTGTCGACCCTGACACTGCTGATATGCGTGAGGTGTGCCGCCGAATTTCAGAAATATGGTAAATCCCATTGGTTTTTGGACTCTGACCCCGCCGATCTGAATGAGGGGTGCCGCCGAATTTCAGAAATGTGACAAATCCCATGACCTTGACTCCGCCGATCTACGTGAGGGGTGCCGCCAAATTTCAAACATGTGGCAAAGCCCGTTAATCTTTCGAGCCTGACTCCGCCGATCTGCGCGAGGGGTGCCGCCGAATTTCAGAAACGTGGCAAATCCCATTGGTTTTTCTACTCTGACCCAGCAGATCTGCGTGAGGGGTGCCACCGAATTTCAGAAATGTGGCAAATCCCATCAGTCGTTCGACTAACCCCGCCGATCTGCGTGAGGGGTGCCGCCGAATTTCAAACATGTGGCAAAGCCAATTAATCTTTCGAACCTGACTCCGCCGATCTGCGCGAGGGGTGCCGCCGAATTTCAGAAATGTGATAAATCCCATTGGTTTTTCTACCCTGACCCCGCAGATCTGCGTGAGGGGTGCCACCGAATTTCAGAAATGTGGTAAATCGTATGGGTTTTTCGACCCTGACCCCGCCGATCTGCGTGAGGGGTGCCACCGAATTTCAGAAATGTTGCAAATCTTACAAGTATTTGGACTCTGACACCGCCGATCTGCGTGAGGGGCGCCGCCGAATTTCAAAAATTTGGCAAATCTTATGGGTTGTTTCCACTCTGCTGAACTTGAAGCCGTCATCTCTACTGCTCGCGCAAACATCCCACCCACCCACCCGCAACTTGGTTTGCAAAACCTCTTAAGACCGACTACGACGACACCGACGACAACGACTAGGACGACCCCGACGACGTCCCCGACGACTTCGACGACGACAACGACGCCGACGACGACGAAGACGACGACGACGACGCCAACGAAGGCGACGACGAGGGAGGAGGAAGGACGACGACGGCGACAACGACGACAACGACGACAACGACGAGGGAGGAGGGAGGACGGCGACGACGCGAACGACGACGAAGGAGGAAGGACGGCGACGCTGACGACGACAACGACGAGGGAGGAGCGAAGACGACGACGACAACGACGACGACGACGGCGACGAAATAGGAGGGACGACGACGAGACGCCGACGACGGACGACGACGACGACGTGGGAGGAGGAGGAAGGACGACCACGGCGACAACGACGACGGAAACGACCACGACGCCAAAGAGGACGACGACGACGAACACGAGAAAAGACAGAGGACGACGTAGGCGACGACGACGACGACGACGACGACGACGACGCGGGAGGAGGGAGGACGGCGACGACGACGACGACGACGACGACGCAAGAGCGCGCGCGCGCGCTTTTGTTGCAAATCCGTGTTGCGAAACCTTGGGTTTTTGTAGGTTCTTTGGACGCACGATTTTGAAATCCTTCCGAAACCGATTGGTTTGAAGGTTTTCGGCATACGCCCGCGACGACGCGCGCGTCTGCACTTCGTCCCATTTTTTGCAGAGGATTTTCGCGACGGCACACGCGCAAGGGCGTTCGACAGATTTCGACATGCGCGCGCGCGAAGCCCGTTTTGTAGCATTTTGTGAAAATCTTGAAAAACCTGTGGTTTTGTTAAGATTTCGCAAGAGCTCGCGCGGAAGCTTTTTTAGCAAATCAGTGTTGCGACACCAAGTGTTTTTGTATGTTTTTTGGAAACTCGATTGCGAAATCCTTCCGACGCCGAGGGTTTTTGAAGGATTTCGGCATGCGCGCGCGACGACGCGCGCGTGTGTACTTCGTCCCATTTTTTGGAAGGGATTCGCGAAAAAGTGCTATGTTGGAACAAAAAATGTCACCGCACAGTGTTTTTTTACAAGGGAACCTCAGGGGGGGAACCCGGCCTGCCTGGGATGGTATGGTTTCATATTTAGGATGGACGAGTGTGCAGAAAAAATATGAAATCATATTATCCCAGGGGGAAGCAATAAGTCCGGGGGGGGGGGAGAATTAACCTTGACCCCGAGGATCTGCGTGAGGGGTGCCGCCGAATTTCAGAAATGTGGCAAATCTCATTTGTTTTTGGACCCTGACCCCGCCGATCTGCGTGAGGGGTGTCAATCCCGACCCCCTCAGAAATTCGGAGAACCTTCCCAGGAGACGCTAGATTTGATAGTTTTCGGCTCCCCCCCTCGCGCGATCTACAACAAGGAATAGTAAGCAGCATAAAGCAGAATTGTAACAGTGGAAACTGGAAACTGGTACTGGCGCAGGGAACAGCAAACCCTGGTCCTACAGCCTGGTGGCCCCATAAGGGGGCCGGCGGATTACAATAATACTTCATGTTGCACTGATGCAAGCATTGGATATCTTGGATACGCTATATTACAGCTTCCGCGGAAAACGCTGCCGCTCTGCTTCGCGGGGTGCACGTCCAGAGCACGTAAAGGCTGGGCGTTGGGTGGTTCACCCTGCTCGTCTACCGTGGGGTTCTGCGCCACGGTGACTGCCGCCCGCAAGCGTGCGCGCGGAATCACAGAACAGACGATGGCAGGTCGCCGTAGGCGGGGGCAGAAGTAACCTCAGGGCGATTCGGTGCCATCTGGGATTGTGCAGGAGGCTTTTCGGCGCCGTCTGCGGTGCCTTGTGGGCCGTGTTCGGGCCGTTTTGGCATGGGTCGGGCCCTAGTGGGGCTGTCATGGCGCCATTGTTTGGCAGGCTTGGGCCTTTCTCGGCGTCCTCTCGGGGCGTGCAGGGACATGTTGGACCGCCCCTGGACCACCTGGAACCGTCGTAGGGCCCTCTACGGGGCCTCTTGGCCCGTTTCGCGTCGACGTTGAGGGCCTTTGAAGCAGATTGCCCCACAAGTCATCTTTTCTTGCGGAGGCCATCGTGGGGATTCCCTTGGAGCCATCCGGGGGCGTCTACAGGGCGTCTATGGAGCACTTGGGCCGTTTGCAGCGCCTGGCGGTCCGTATTGGGGCCATTTTGGGTTCATTGGGGCCCTTGTTGGGTCGTCTATGACCATCTTGGATTGTCGTGGGGCCTGATCGAGATCCTCTGTGCTATCTTGGGCGTCTCCGGGGCCGGCCAAGGGCCACCAGGATCTGTCGTCGGGCAATGTGTGAGGCCTCTTGGCCCGTCTCGGGTCGCAGGTCAGGCCAAACGTGCAAGTCTCTCATGTTTTTGGGGAATAGGGCAAGGTTTCCTTTGTTGGGGCCCTTGTGGGGGAGTCCTTTGGGAGCCATCTTGGGGCGTCTACCGGGCCTCTGGGGGCCCTCCTGGGCCGTCTGCGGCGCCCGGTGGGCCGTAGTGGGGCCATCATGGGCTGGGAGGGGCCCGTGTTGGGCCGTCATGGGGCCATCTTGAAGGGTATTGAGCCCGTCTCGGGATCCTCTTGGGCTTTCTTGGGCGCCTATTGGGCCGCCCCATGGCCGCCTGGAGCCGTCATAGGGCCCTCCTGAAGGCCTCTTTGCCCATCTCGGGTCGCTGTCTTGGGCCTCTGGAGCAGTCTGCCAAAAATGTTAGGTTTCCCCGGGGGATGGGCGAATTTGTGCTTGCTGGGGCCCCCGTGTGCGATCGCGTGGGGGAGTCTTGGAGGCTTCGTGGGTTATCTTGAAGCTATCACACGGCGACTGGGTGCCATCTGGGATCGTCCAGGAACCCGTGGGAGTCATTCCGAAACCGTGCAGTCCATGAGCATTTCTGAGGCTGCTGGGGCCGCCAGGTCCGCCGGCCCATTTCGCACAGCCCCCCACGCCCCCCATCCAAACCGGCCAGACTGAGCCCCCCTGGGGAGGGGTTTGGGGAGGGGCAGCAGTCTCACACGCCGTAGACCCCAAGGGGTCGGCGGAGTCTCCCCTTTTCGTTTTTTTTGGGGGGGGGGTCAGGTGGCCGATGATAAACAAAAAAACAAAACAAATAAAAAAAACGGTGTCGTCGTCACGGACATTAGCGCGCAAGCTACCCGCGCAAGGTCGCGCGTGAGCGCCCTCGTTTCCAAAGTCTCGGGCCGCGATGGCGGCCCGCGGCTCAGGGTCGCTCTGACCCTTTTCTTTGTCGCTCGGGTGGAGTGTCCAAAAGTCCTGACCACGGTCGGGAACTTTTGGATAGCGTGTCGCTCTGCCTGTTCTGGCCCACCACGCTTCGGCGCGGCACGCTATGCACTTCCCAGTCCCCAGGCTTCAACGTCCCGGGCCTTTCCGAGCCCCCCGCCCCTCGGAGCGGACGTGCACGCTGCGCTTGGCTTGCAGGGCATAGCGTCTCGCCGGGGCCGCCGCGGCGACACGCCAAACTCCCGACCGTATCAATGTCCTGGTGCAGAGGGCCCTGGAGCATGCTCGAGCACCGCCTGCAGGACCTGCCCTGCGGCCCCGACGGCTTCCTGTCGCTGTCGCTGCAGCTGGACTGGGATGGCGCGCAGGCGTCGGGGGCAACGTCAGGGGGGCAGACCCAGGCACCCAGCATTTCGAAAAAATCTGGACGGAGACTGTTTCGTAGTTTTCGACCCCTCGGGGCCTCCACTGGGCCTCGGGACCGCCAACAAACGGCACGGGATGAAACAACGGTCTTGGGGAGATGGTCGAGAGGTCGGGGGCCCGCGTCTCGAAAAAATCGGGACGGTACGCAGGTGTCAGGGGCAATGTCAGGGGGGGATTGGTTCCCCAGACGCGTTCGCTCCCTGAACAAAATCAGGACGGCGGTTTTTCTCCATCTTCTGCCTTTGGGGTCCGTCGCCGGGCCCTGGGGGATCGTCAAGAAACGACCCCGTACGAAGAATTAGCTCCGGAGTCGGCCTGGGGCCTGAGGTCAGCCGCTCAGCGCTGATTCGTGTGCAGTGTCAGTGTGCCGCTACGCTTCCAGTCACGTATGTTTCTTCGTTTCGCTTGGCCTTCGAGCTGGGCCGTCGGCTGCGCACAGCCCGCCGCCCGTACCGACAGTGTCGGTGCCCGCGTTCCGCGTCCATTTCTCTTGGCCTCCATTTCTAGCTTGCCGATGCGTCGTCTGGGCGGCTTCTTGCGTCCGTGCGTGCGTGGGTTTCTCAGGTGGCCCAGTATTGATTCCGGCCAGCAGGACAGGGGGGGCGAAGTTCGAGATTCGCCCATGTTTCGCTGCCTTTTTCAGCCTCTGGGGGCCGTCTTCGGGCCCTGGGACCGCTAAAAACGAGTCCAGGGTGAAAAATTCCACCAGATGGACCTTGGCAGCGATTTGGGACCGATTTTCAGCGGATTTGCAATCATCCCCCCTTCTTCACAGATTTTCTCGAGGCGCATCCAGTTCAGACCCTCGGGTCGCCTCCAAGATACGCTCGGGAACTTTGGCTTAGCGTGTCGCGCTGCCGGTTCTGGCCCACCACGCTTCGGCGCGACACGCTATCCTCGTCCCGGTCACCAAGCGTCTGCGTCTTGACTTTTCCAGCCTCCCGTCCCACAAAAGTTCCCGACCGTGGGCCCAGGCGCGCACAAGGGAGTGGACCGAGGGGGACGGCTTACTAAGAAGGCGGACGGGGTTTCTTAGAAAGCATGGGCCTTATCAGAATGCCTTGGGGGCTTGTGAAAACACGTCTGAGAAGCCAGGCAGGCTTCTAAGAAGCCACCCCTTGCAGCTCCCACACTTTTGGCAGCTCCCACACACATCTTCTCAGAAGGCCTCCCCCATCGCGCCACCCCCTTGTCGCGCCGACCCCCCGCCCCGGAACGTGCGGATTCGCCATCGGGGGCCAAATCACCGATCTGTCGGCGACGTATCACCGGCCCCAGGTCGATGTACCTCCCCCTGAGCTGGCCCCCCCCCTGAAACGCTGACCCTCCGCAGGTGGTGGGGGTGCGCGTGGACGGCCTGGCCCTGACAGAGCGGGAGGACTTTCACTGCGCCTCGTGCGGGGGCGTGCGTTTCGTCTGGCTCTTCAACATGCGGGGGGAGGGCGTGGCGTCCGCCTGGCGCGACCTGCACCTGGCCGCCAGCGCTGGGGAGACTCGCTCGAGCAGCGGGCGGCGGGAGCTGCTGTGGCGGGGCCTGTGGCCATGGCGCCGCGCCGAGCAAAAGCCGCCGCGGTCGCCATCGCCCTGGCCGTCGTCTCCTTGGCGTCGTCAGCGTCCCAGATCTTTGGCGATCTGAAGGGCTCGATCCGGGCGGGGTTCCTCGACTTCGGCTTCCGGGGACCGTTGTCGGGACCCAGGGACCATCAAAAGCGGGTCCAGGGCGAAAGACTACCCCCAGGGAAGGGGTCGGGGCCCGTGGGGCCGCGGATGCAGCAACCGACCATCCTTGAACGATCTGGCCTCCCTGACAGGGCCGATCGCTTCAGTCTGAACGATCCCCGCGGAGTCAGGAACCAGCGCCAGCGTCGGTACGACGCGATCGGGCGGGCGGGCTGGGGCTTCGCCCCGTGGGCACTTCGTGGGCGCCTCGTGCGGGCGGGCATGCCGGGGTTTTGCCTGGCGGGCGCTTCGTGGGCGCCCTGCCACAGCTTGCACCGAGCATATGCCTGTTCCTATACTGGTAAGCAGACCCAGACATCATCGCGTCTTGAAAAAATCAGGGCGGCAAGCTTTTCGTTATTTTCGACCCCTGGCGGCCCTCGCCGGCCCCCCGGAGCGTCAAAAAACGATTCAGGATGAAAAACCGGCCCCGGGGAACCGGTCGGGACTTCGGAGATGCCGCACTGAAAACATCAGGACGTCTCATGTTTGGGGATTGTCCCATTGCCGCGGCCGGGGTTAGACGCGTTCCTCCGCGCGTTGGCCTTCCATTTTTCAGCGCGACGGCTGGCGTATCCCCATCAGCCCATCCAGCAACGACGCCCAGGCGAGTTGCAGTATTAAGCGAAGTGTGGAGGCACGCAGTGGAACGAAGAGGGGGACACCCGTCAAACCGAAGATCGGGATCCGCCCGAGCAGGCTCATGAGGCTATTTTTTAGTGTTGACGCTTCGCGTATCCCCACCAGGCAGCTCAGGATCCCGAGGCGTTCCCCCCCTGACCCAAGATGATCTCCGAACGGAAAGCCGCTCGGGCCCTGCAGCGCGCTAAGCCGCAACCCTACCTCCTTGAAGGTAAACAGTTTGGCAGGATCTCCTACACGGCTGCATGGGCCCAGATGCACAGCCGCAACCTCACAAGATGGCTCCTGGACACCAGCCAAGGGAGGATATGGCAACCTTCCAACGGGGAGGAATGGCATTTGCTGCACCACTGCACCTCTTTCACTGAAGCGCACCACGTGATTAGGGTCCTCAGCAACGGTCTACTTGGCTCGGCAAGACGAAGGGGCGACGACGAAAGAAGACCACACAGGTGCCCATGTGGAGCACCAGCCAGAAACGTGTGGATCACCGCTGGCCCCGACGACGAGGGCGCTGCCTGGTGCGCGAGATGCATCGGCCCAGGCCCATATGCATCCGCTCTCTGGCAGACTCTGCCCCCTGAAATTCTCCCCCCCTCCCTACGGGACCAAGCCGAGGCCTACACACGCACACGGGGGCACCTACAGCGGGTTCTCGTTTTGGGCCCAAGAGGCGTGACTATAGTACGATCCGTGGCACGGCTGACGACGCTGCGCAGTTGAAAGAGCTTTTCTCCCGTCCTAGCCCCGAGGGGGGCATGTCTGCGCATCCTGTACCAGATTGGCGTGCTTGGCGCGCTCAGTGGATTGCCCGCGTTCCTGGGCCCACGACTCTTCTTGATGAACACTATGTTGCTGCTAGGCGTGATTGCCGTGCTATCAGATACCGTGTTTCCAAGGCTGGTAAACGACGAGCCGTTCCTGAATGGTCACCGCCGCTGGAGCTATGGTGGCTCGTCTTTTTTCCCCGGCGAAATCTGGACAATCAACCTCTGGGAGTTGGGGCCGATCGATGCCCTCATGATCTTCAGGAGCTCCAGGAGCTTGTGGTGTCTGGACTAGCACGTATTCGCGCCTGCGGCCAGGTCCCTGTGTTCTGGAACCGCAGCCGCGGCGCCCTTCTTCCTCGGCCTGACGGCAAAACCCGCTGGATACATCTATTGGATCAATTTGGCAAGCCCTGGACGTCTGGAGCTATGGCCCAGAAGGGCCCCCTGCAGGGTACCGATCAAGATCATGGGTTTCTTCGGTTTCGCCGTCGGGAGTGTGCTCTGATTGTCCAGGGGATCACGGGAGAATGGCTGAAGAAGGAGGGGTACCGATTTATCACGAATGCGCACGACCCCACGAACGCGTTCGCTAGCAGTTCTAGGGCACATATGGAACGCGCGATCCCTGACCTTATCATGCAGAACACTTCGAGGTTCGGTCTGCATAGGCTTCGTAGCGCACTCATCACTCTTCGGGGACACGACACGGACATACACATGGCACCTGGGAGTGGAGGATTGATGGGGGACGAGTTCGCCGTGAATACTTTTTTGAGGACCTTCATCAAACCTGTTGAAGGTTGGCTTGCTGCCCAGCGGAGCTGGGATCCGCTGGCCGACTTACTGTGTGCGAAGTTGTTTGTGCTGGTCAATGGGCAGATTGCTCCCTTGCCGCTGCGCATCGACTGCCCCCTTACCAAGTATGCCGATGACTTGACAACACAAGTTGGTTCTTCCTCGGTACGATGAGCTGGAGGGTCTTGTGGAACTTAGTCGACGGCCCAACGCCTCCCTCGATTCCTTCCTGTCCGAGGTGGGGTTTGCCCAGAACTTGAGTAAGCAGGACACGTTGCTGCACGTCTGGGGAGATGAGTCGGGGCGATGTTTGAGATCCGCCAAGTCTGGTCGCATCACGTTTCCTGGGAAGTCCGTTCTGGAAGCGAAAAGCTCGGGGGCCTGGATGTGCAGCAATCCTACCAGCTTCGAGGCAGAGCTTAGGTCCCGCTTGAGCGCTCTTCGGCAGTCCTGGTGTTCCATGGGTGGCTTCTGGACTCTTCGGGGTGTTCCTCATAGGCTGCGGCGATGTTTACTGATATCTAAGATTTATAATGTGGCGTTATCTGGTTTGGAGGCGTTCTTACCCAGTCCCCAGCAACTGCGTCGACTGCAAACTACTGTCACTATGTATTGCCGCAAAGCTATGCAAGGCCAGGCCACTACGTGGTATGAGTCCTCACACCCTACGTCTTTGTCGTCTGAGGCCGTCCTCAGGTGGTGGAGGTTCGTCCCGCTCGAGTTGGAGCTTCGTATCCGTCGCCTTCGGTTGCGGCAGAGTTTCGCTCGGGTTCCAGGGGCTCACCGACAGGTTCTGGCCAGTATGTTTGGGGGCTTTGGTGGCCGTATTCTGGCTCGCTCTATGGTTGTGTTACCTAGTGGTCGTCTTGGTGCGGGTGCGCCTTCTTGGGCGGCTCGTTTCGTTGCTGATATTGATAGTCTCTCGGAGCTTGAAGATGGGGCTTCGTTACTTAGCTGGCTTGATCGACGCTATTTCCTTCTATTTGCTGATCCTGAGTATGCAGATGAGTTTCTTAGGATTGATGTGCGTCAACTTCGCGCGTCGGCTCTTTCGGTGCGCGTTCCTCCTCCAGGGTCTGCGCCTGTTCCCGTGGACGCGCTAGAGAGCGAGGTTGTGAGTGCTGCCAAGTTTACCTGTATGTTAATGAATGCGGACGACACTAGATGTGGCAAGTCCTTACCCGATCGACGAGCGCTACATAATCATACTATCAATCACCAAGGGTGTCGGTCCTTGGCTCACGTCGTCACGGTCACCAATCAATGTTGCGCGTGCTTGGCTACTTTCGCTCATCCCGAGAGTGCCCGACGACATCTAGCTCGGAGTCTGGTTCGCGGCGATTGCCTACGAGATCGGATTCGAAATTTAGCCGAGGCCCGAATGCCGTCGAGTTTGACTTGTCCCCTATGCCCTTTCTCCGCTGGCGTTTTGGCCGATCTCCAGGTTCACCTGCGCGCTCATCTTGTGCCGTGTCCGCTTCCACCTCTTCCTGAGAGCGATGGAGTCGACGCCCAGCTGGATGCTCGCGGCCCCCGCAGCCGCGTCGGCAACCGACGCCGACGGCGAGCCCCGCCGCAAGTCGGCCCGCCTTCTCGAGCAAGCAGTCGGGGAGGGCAAGGGCAACGGAGGCACGTTGAAGGCCCTCGTCGCGATCCTCGCGCGCCTGGCCCTCAGCAACGCCGCCGAGCTTCGAGAGATTTGTGGAGTGGTATTCGTCGCCTTTCTCGCGTCGTCCGAGGCCGCCGTGATCGTCGCCGCAGTAGCGGCAGGCAAAGCCTACCACGAGGAGGCCAAGAGGCGCAAGTCCGAGGGCAGCAGCGACGCCAAGCCTCTTGGGCCCCCGTTCGTGCAGGTGTGGGCGGCGATGCTCCGTGCAATCGGCGCCGACGAACGGTGCCCGCAAGACGCCAGGGCCACGATCTCGGCCTACTGGAGCTCCTACATCATGACCAACGAGCTCGAGGCAGTGGCGCCCAGCGTCCGCGCCTGCCGCATCAGGCCGACCCGCAAACAGGAGGGCAAGCAGTCGTTGCACCGCGTGACCTTCGCCGTCGACTCGTCCCAGGCTGCGCTCGAGCCCGCGCTCATCAAGTACTTTCTGACGATCGGGGGCATTCGCAAGTTTGGCGCTGCCCCGGAAGGGGCCCTCGAGAGGGACGCTCAGAAGTTGCTCGACAGGCTCGAGGGCAAGTGAGTCCATTGACGGAACCTCCAGCGGCACGCATTTCGGTCTCACCTCGCCCCTGTGGCATCGGTGGGATCGGAGTACCGACCGCTGGAGTGGATGCACGCGGCGTGGGATCGACGAGCCTGGGGAGTGGTTCAGTTCTTTTTCTTCACTCGCTGGTGCACCTCAGACCTTGGTGATTGATGCTGGCTCTACCGATGGGCAAGATGGTGTTGGCTATGTTTCTTCCAGTGATGCTGGCTCTACCATCGTGGGCGCTAGTGCTGGTATGATTTCTTCTGAGCGTGCTGATGGCACCACACTTTTGGGACCCCCTGGGGATGCTGCTGGCGCTACATCGTTGACGAATGGCGCTGGCTTGAGTTCTCTGAGTGGTAATGCTGACGGCCTTCCAAGCCCTCGACCTCCTGAGAATACTGTTCGCCCTGAGCTCTCCCGAGGCCTTTCGGGTGAATACCCTGGTGCTGGCATGAGTTCTCTGAGTGGTAATGTTCCTCCTGCTTTTCGCGCTGCTGCTGAACGTCCTCCTGAGGATGATGCGGGGCGAGATGCGCGTCGGCGGGCCCTCGTACTGCGGCTGTTGGCAGCAGCTTCCAGTGGTGTTGAGAATACGTCGCCTCCGACCCAGACGTCGCTGTCGGTTTTATCAGGCCGTGACACCCAGCCTTCTAGTAATTCAGGGGCCCGACCGCTTGCCAGGTTTTCGGTTTCGTCTGGGATCGATCGCTCGGTCGGGCCCCCTCGCCCCCCTCCTTCTCGGAGTCGCCCGCCTGCCCCCCCGCCCTCCGCCTTCCCGGGTAGCGCTCGTCATCTGGAGCTTGCACGTCGCGGCGCACTCTCCTCCCCCTCGGAACCCTCTGGGGTGGTGCCTGGGGCCTCTGCGGTTTCGCTTTCGGCATCCGCCGAGGGCAGTGAACTCTTTGCCCTAAGGGGGGGCGCGCTCGACGAGGGTGGAATCTTTGTCTCCAAGGCGCGCGCGAAGCCCGCGACGCGGAGGGGAAAGGGCGCAGGTCGAGGGCGACCTGCGTAGTTGTCTTGCTGTGAGGGCTTTGTAAAGGGGATGGTGCCATGAGACGCCCACTGGAGTGCGCCTCCCCAGAGGCCGCCCCCAGGCCTGCGCGCCCCCCCGCCGACAGGGCACCCTCTCAGTGAGAAGTCGCTTTCATTAGCCACTTAGATCCAGATCTTTGTTTTGTCTCGTAGCACAGACAGATTTTGGGTCCGATAGTTCTCTGCTTTGCCCCTCCCCCCCCCCCTTCAAAAAAAAAAAAAAAAAAAAAAAAAAAAAAAAAACAAAAAAAAAAAAAAAAAAAAAAAAAAAAAAAAAAAAAACACGCACACACACACGCACACACACACACACCACCACCACACCACCCCCTGCCCCTCCCCCCCCCCCCCCCGCGCCCGCCCGCCCCGCCCCCCCCCCCCCCCCCCCCCCCCCCCCCCCCACCCCCCCCCCCACCCCCCCCCCCCCACACACACACACACACACACACACACACACACACACACACACACACACACAACACACACACACACACACACACACACACACACACACACACACACACACACACACACACACACACACACACACCACCCCCCCACCCCCCCACACACACACACACACACACACACACACACAACACACACACACACACACACACACCCACACACACACACACACACCACGCACCACACACACACACACACCACGCACCCCGCCCACCCCCCCCACCCCACCCCACCCCGCCCCCACCCCACCCACCAACCACCCCCACGCACGCACGCACACACACACACACACACACACACACACACACCACACACACACACACCGATGCCATCCTCATCTACCTTCCGCTCCTCATCCTCGGCCCTCTTCCTCCGCCCCTCTACTAAGCACACCTCCACCGTTCTTCTCCCTCTCCTCATTCTCCTCATCCTCCTCTTCTCCTCCTCCACCATCTCCTCCTCCATATCCTCCTCCTCCCCCTCCACCTCCTCCTCCTCATCCGCTTCCTCATCCCCCCTATCGTCTCCCAGCCCGCCCCCCTCTTCCCTTCGCCCTTCCTCGGGCACGCGCTGCGCGACGGCAGAGCTTCAAACAGAGAGCGCAGTCCTGCTCCACCCTCCGCCTTCCCGACCCCCCTACTCCTCCGCCGTTGCTGCTGCCGTTGCCCCCCCCCCCCCCTTCTCCTCCTCCTCCTCCTCCTCATGCGCCCCCCGTCCGGCCGTCATCCTCTTCCTCCTCCTCCCCTCCTCTTCTTATGATTAGTATTTTCGTCTCCTACTTATGTTTGGTAATATCCTCCTCCTCCCCTCCCCCCCCTCCTCCTCCCCCACCCCTTCCTCATCATCCTCATCCTCATCATCATCAGCTCCAGGATCAGCATTGGCATCAGCATCAGCATCGGCATCATCATCACCACCATCACCATCATCACCATCACCATCATCAGCATCATCATCAGCATCATCATCATTATCATAATTGTCATCATCGGCATCATCACCATCAGCATCATCAGCATCAGTATCATCAGCAGCATCAGCATCATCCCCATCACCAGTGCCACCATCATCACCATCATCATCAGCACCATCACCATCATCATCATCAGCAGCAGCATCGCCATCATCATCATCAGCATCACCACCAGCATCGTGATCACCATCGTCATCATCGTCATCCTCATCGTCATCATCGGCGTCATCATCATCATCATAACCATCACCATCACCACCCCCGCCCCCGCCATCCTCACCATCTTCATCAGTATCAGCATCACCATCGGCATAACCATCAGCACCAACATCACCATCATCACCAACAGCATCATCGTCATCTGAATCATCATATAATCGTCATGCTAATGATAATCATGCTCATCTCCAGCATCAGCATCATCCGCATCGTCATCATTCCCAACCCTCCTCGGTTGGGCATTCGTTTTTGAATAAGGGACTGGGGTCTCCACCTTCCTTCCTCCCGCCTCCCTCCCTCCTCCTGCGTCCTGCTTCCTGCTTTATTCCCAGCCCTCCTCGGTTGGGTATTCGTTTTGACTAGAGCACTGCTCGCGCGTCTCCTCCCGCCCCCCTCCTGCCTCCTGCCCGCCTCCTCCTGTTTTGCTTGCGGGGGGGGGGGGGGGGGGGGGGGGGGGGGCTGCGATCTGCGAAACTGTCGCTACTTCCGAGGCCTGCTGGGGGGCCCAGCACAGTGGCGCCACGCGCGGGACCACATTGGACCTCGCCGCCCCTGGTGGGCTGCGATTTGCGCAACGGTCGCCATTTCGAGGGCTGCTGGCGGGCCCAGCGGGGTGAGGCACCACGCAGATTTGAGGTGGACATCGCCATCCCTGGGGGGCCGCGAGCCTCGCGAATGTCGCTCGCAGAACTATATGCACCCATGCCACGTTATCACCTCAGTATAACGTCTCCCAGGCTACGCATGCTCCGCATTGCGCAGGGGTCGGGTCCGTCGCCAAGGTAGTTATCATTGCCATAAGCATCAGCATCAACGCCGTAATCACCATAATCAACACCACCACCATCATCGTCGTCATCAGCACCATCACCATCATCAGCATTATCATGACCCCAACCATCACCATCATTGTCATCACAAGCACCATCATCACGATTATCCTCGTCATCGCCATCATCATCGTCGCCATCGCCATGGCATCGTCATTATCATCGTAACCATCATCATCACCGTCATCATTTGTCATCAGTATCAGCAGTATCATAATCAGAATCACCATCATCGGTATCGTCATCACATATACCGCCACGAACATCCGCATCACCATCGCAACCACCATAATCACCATCATGACCAGCATCAGCATCATCATCACCATCATCATCATCACCCTCATCATCAGCATCACCATCACAACCACCATCAGCATCATCATCGTCGCATCATGGTCATCTCCAGCATCACCACCACCATCATCATCATCGTCATCGTCACCATTATCATGATCAGTATGATCACCATGACCAGCATTACCAGCATGCCCAGCATCATCATCACCATTGCCATCATCACTATCACCATCACAATCACCATCGCCATCACCACCACCCCCAATACCCCATCCCACATTCCCACCCACCATCCCCATACCCATCCTCATCTCCATCACGATGCCCATTCCCCTCCCCGCCCTCCTCCTCCGCATCCCCCACCTCATCCTCAACTTCATCCTCATATTCATCCTCCTCCCCACCATCACCACGACCACTGTCAACATCACCGCTACTAGCATTACCGTCAGCATCAGAGTCATCATAATCATCATCACCACCACGATCACCATCACCTCCATCACCATCAACATCATAATCATTGTCGTCGCCACCACTACAATCATCATCACCATCGTCGTCGTCATCCCCATCCTGGCCCTCATCTGCATCATCATTCTCCTTCTCCTCTGGCCACCAGCATCAGCAGCAGCATCAGCTTGAGCACCAGCACCATCAGCATCATCATCAGCAGCAGCACCCTGAGCACCATCGCCATCATCAGCGCCAACATCAGCATCACCACCAGCAGCATCCGCATCAACATCAGCATCAGCAGCAGTATCAGCATCAGCGTCAGCAACACCATCATCAGCATAATCGTCATCATCATCACTATCATCACCATCATCATGACCACCACCACCACGACCAACACGACCGTCACCATCATCATCAGCATCAGCGAAATCACCATCATCAGCGTCAGCAGCAGCATCAGCATCAGCATCATCACCACCGCCAACATCGCCACCACAATCATCATCACCATATTCATCCTCATCATAATCATCACCAGCAGCATCATCAGCATCATCAGCAACTCCATCAACACCACCATCATCACCATCATAATCATCATCATAATAAGGGTCATTATTGCCAGCACCATCATCAGCAGCATCATCCGAATCATCACCATTACAATCTTCATCATCGCCATCATCCTCATTATTGCCATCGGCACCAGCATCATCATCACCGCCATCATCACCATCATGATTATCAGCATCATCGGCATCGCTATCATCATCATAAGCATCTTCATGACCACCAACAGTAGCATCATCATCATCATCGTCATCATTATAATCACTATCATCATCATCATCATTGTCAACACGATCATCATCATCAACGTGACCAACGTCGTCATTATGATCATCACCATCATCATCAGCAGCATGGTCTGCATCATCATCAGCAGCATCACCATCAAAATCATCATAATCATCATCACCATCATCATCACCATCATCACCATTCGACTCATCATCATCGGCGCCACCAGCATAATCATAATCACCATCACAATCATCAGTATCATCATTATAGTCACCACCACCGCCACAATCATCATCAGGACCATCCGCATCATCATCATCATCGTCATCATCATTAGCATCATAATCACCACCATCGTCGTCATCAGCAACATAATCATCACCAACACAATCGTCATCATCATCGTCATCACCCGCATCACCATCACCATCGCCATGACCCCCACCATCACCACCAACATCACCAGCATCATCAGCGCAGTCATAATGAAAATCGCCATCAGCAGCAGCATAATCAGTATCGCCATCATCATCATTACCATCGGCATCATGATTACCACCATCATCATCGTCAGCATCATCATCATCATCATCGTCATCATCATCATCACCATCATCATCACCATCATCATCGGCGCCGCTATCATCATAAGCGTCTGCATGATCATCATCAGTAGCATCATCATCAGCATCGTCATCACCACCGTCATCATCATCAGCACCATCATCATCAGCATGATCATTTTCACAGGCATCACCATCATCATCAGCAGCATAAGCGTCATCATGATCATTTTCAACGTGATCAGCATCGCCATCATCATCACCACCATCATGATCACCCTGCATCATCACCAACAGCATCAGCCCCCAAGTTAGCATAATCATCATCACAATCATCACAATCAGCATCACCATCATTATCATTAGCATCATCATCATCGCCGTGATCAGCTTCATAATCATCATCTCCATCCTCATCATCATTATCATTCGCATCATCATCAGCAGCATCATCATCATGTCCATCAGCATCACCATCATCGTCATCATCACGGCATCACCATCATCATCGTCGTTCTCAGAAAAATCATCGTCAGTATCAAAGTCACCATCCCCAGCATCATCATCATCGTCATCATCCTCATCCCCATCACCATCACCCCCACCATCACCATCAACATCATCATCAGCAGCATCACCACCAGCATCAGCATCAGCATCATCAGCACCATCATCATTAGCGTCATCATCAGCACCATCAGCATCATCATCATTAGCATCATCATCAGCAGCATCATCATCAGCATCATCATCACCATCATCACCATCACCACAAACATCCTCATCATCATCACCATCATCATCGCCGTCACCATAACCATCATCATCGCCACCATCATCATCACCATCAGTCATTAGCATCATAGGCATCGCTATCATCATCATGAGCGTCTTCATGATCATCATCAGAAGCATCATCATCATCGTCATCACCGTCGTCATCATCATCATACACATCATAAACATCATCAGCCTCATCATCATCACCAGCATGATCATCATCATCGGCATCACCATCATCATCAGCATCAGCGTCAACGTGGTCACCACCATCATTATTATCATCACCATCACCATGATCAACATGACCTGCATCATCATCAGCAACATCAGCATCCAAATTATCAGAATCATCATCAGCACCATCATCATTAGCATTATAAGCATCGTAATCGTCGTCATCAGCATCATATTCATCATCATCAGAATCACCTTCATTATCATCAGCATCGTCACCACCATAATCACCATCATAATGAGCATCAGCATCATCATCATCATCGTCGTCATCATTAGCATCATCATCATCGTCGTCATCAACAGAATAATCATCATCATAACAATCATCATCACCATCGTCATCATCCTCATCCCCATCACCATCACCCCCACCATCACCATCAACATCATCCTCATCATCAGCAGCGCCACCACCATCATCATCATTATCAGCATCCCCAGCACCATCATCATTAACAGCATCATCATCATGATCATTAGCATCATGATCATCATCAGCAGCATCATCATCACAGTCATCATCACCATCATCCTTATCATCATGATCATCACCATCATCACCATCACCATCATCATCACCATCATCATCACCACCGTCATCACCACCATCATTATGATAGGCATCGCTATCATCATCATAAGCGTCTTCAGGATCATCATCAGCAGCATCATCATCACCATCGTCAAAATGAGCGTAATCATCATCATCAGCCTCATCATCATCACCAGCATGATCATCATCATCGGCATCACCATGCGCCTGCTGATCTGAGGATGTCTCAAGCGAAACCTTGATTATTGGAGAATCCTTTGGATTTTCATTTTTGGGGAAATCCGACGGCCCGAGAAAGTCCGGCGAAAAAAAAACGGTGGATTTTCAAAAGAAACAGGTTTTCGCATGAGACACCCTCCAAACTTTCACTTTTCCCCTATTGTTTTTGCCCGATGTCTCAAGCGAAACCTTGATTGTCAATCAGGATAAAGTCAAAAACCAAGGTTTTGCCTGAGACATCAGGCAAAAAGTGATGGTGGAATGCTACTTTTTCTGAAGATGTCTCAAGCGAAACCTCGATTATTGGAGAATCCTTTGGATTTTCATCTTTGGGGAAATCAGACGGCCCGAGAAAGTCCGAAGAAAAAAAACAAACTGTGGATTTTCAAAAAATCAGTTTCACTTGAGACACCCTCCAAACTTTCACTTTTCCCTTATTGGTTTTTGCCCGATGTCTCAGGCGAAACCATGATTCTCAATAAGGTTAAAGTCAAAAACCAAGGTTTCGCCTGAGACTATTGGTTTTTGCCCGATGTCTCAGGCGAAACGTTGACTTCCAATAAGGTTAAATCTAAAAACCAAGGTTTCGCTTGAGACATCGGGCAACAACCAATAGTGGAAAAGTGAAAGTTTGGAGGGTGTCTCAAGCGAAACCCTGATTTTTTGAAAATCCACCGGATTTTTTTTTGTTCGCCGGACTTTCTCGGGCCGTTGGATTTCCCCAAAAATGAAAATCCAAAGGATTCTCCAATAATCAAGGTTTCGCTTGAGACACCCCCAGAAAAGTAGCCTTCCACCATCACTGTTCGGCAGATGTCTCAGGCGAAACCTTGGTTTTTGACTTTATCCTGATTGAAAATCAAGGTCTCGCTTGAGGCATCGGGCAACAAACACGAGGGGGAAAGTGAAAGTTCGGAGGGTCTCTCAAGCGAAACCTTGATTTTTTGAAAATCCATAGTTTTTTTTTTTCTCGCCGGACTTTCTCGGGCCGTCGGATTTCCCCAAAGATGAAAATCCAAAGGATTCTCCAATAATCGAGGTTTCGCTTGAGACATCTTCAGAAAAGTAGCATTCCACCATCACTTTTTGGCAGATGTCTCAGGCAAAACCTTGGTTTTTGTTTTTATCCTGATTGAAAATCAAGGTTTCGCTTGAGACATCGGGCAAAAATCAACAGGGGAAAAGTGAAAGTTTGGAGGGTGTCTCAAGCGAAACATTGATTTTTTGAAAATCCACCGGATTTTTTTTTTTCGCGGGGCTTTCTCGGGCCGTCGGATTTCCCCAAACATGAAAATCCAAAGGATTCTCCAATAATCAAGGTTTCGCTTGAGACATCCTCAGAAAAGTAGCCTTCCACCATCGCTTTTTGGCAGATGTCTCAGGCGAAACCTTGGTTTTTGATTTTAACCTCATTGAAAATGAAGGCTTCGCTAGAGACATTCTCGGCCGTCGGATTCCCGAAGAAGAAAATCCAAAGGATTCTCAAATAATCAAGGTGTCGCTTGAGACATCCCTAGGAAACAGCCTTCCACCATTACTTGTTGACAAATTTCTCCGGCGAAACCTTGCTTGTAGCTTTTATCAGCTTGTGTGTTTCTTGTGGTTTGAATTGACTTCTTTGATGTCTTTGGAATATGTGTTCAAAATTGAGAATAGTGGTTATCGAGAAAAAACGATGAAACCGCCCAGGCCTTTACACAGGCTCCAGTCGGAGGAGGAGGAGGAGGAGGAGGAGGAGGAGGAGGGCGGAGGAGGGGGAGGAGGATGAGGAGGAGGAGGCGGAGGGCGAGGAGGAGGAGGAGGTTCCGCAGTAGTACAAAGCGAGACTCACATCGCTCTGACCCCCAGCCCTTGCCCAACGCAGCGTCGGGGCGCGGGTGGAGAGGAAGGGGCGAGGGGTCGCGATTGTTTCAGCTCTATTTCCTTAGTTTCCTCGTAGCCGCGCGTCGCTCAGGGGCTGCCTCCTTTGCGTCACTGCCCTCCCTTTCTCGCGCTGTCACATTGCAATGGCCCTCGCCTCGCCGCGAGTCTCGCCCGCGGCCTCGGCTTCTCGCGGCACTTCTCAGCCTGCGAACGAAGACCGAGGCGCGCCCTCGGCCGCGCCTGCTCGCGGCGCCCCTCAGCCCGCGCACGTCGCGGCTGCTTCCTTCAATTCGAGCGGTCGGCGATGCCCGGAGAGAAGCCCAGCAAACGCTGCGCCACTTTCGGGCGGGCGCGCGCAAAGATCGTCGAGGACGCTGATGCTGACCTTTTGTTTGCGCGCGATGTCGGCGCGTTTCGTCGGGGCCTCCGCCGAGCCAAAATTCACGCGGGGGACATCCTGAAAAAAAGCCGTTCGGCGACAGCGCTTCCTTCGTCGAGAACAACAACTACCTGAGCGCATGGGGCTTCGGCGGTGCTTCTCAGTCTGCCGCTGCGACCGCGCGCCCGTCGGGCGAGAGGTGGGCGCTGTGATCGCGCGGTCCGATGCGCAGGCGAGCGGCCATGGCAAAGTGCACGCGCTCACCGGGAATATGCGCATTGCATGCGGCGACCGCCCCCCGCCCCCCCACGCCGTTCTCGCGCGACGGCGCGCGGTGAGGCTTCTGCGGCTCCAGTTGGGCAGTCTCGCAGCACAAGAGCTGGGCGCGCCTGTCGCGCGCGTCATCGTCGGCAACAACAACCTGGACTCCCACCAGACGCGAGAAGCTTTGCAACGCCACAATGACGACGAGGCGTCGCGGGAGGTCTTCGCCTCAACAGCAGATCGCATCGGCGACGCTGCTGCGGTCTGTGGAGCCGTCGCGAGTTTCCGGCCCATCGCTGTTGGGGTGTCGTTGCAGGACCGCGGCATGCGCAACGACTCACGCGATGCCGTTGCGGTCGCCATCACTCTCCGCGGCGCTCCTCAGCCTGCGGAGAAGAAGAATCGTTATCTGATGCCGACGAGTCGGTTGCGCAGTCGCGGAGCTCCTCGCCTACAGCGACGGCGATGTCAAAGACCCACGGCGGAGCAAGCGACGAGATCGAGGAGGAGGTTAGGCGGCGTGCGTAGGCTCTGCACACGGAGATGAGGGATAATTGGAACCAGCAGCATGAGGGGGGATTGCGATCCAGAGCCCCTCCACCACCTGAGCCTTCTGCTCCTCGAGAAGAGGAAGTGCGCGCAGTCAGCGGAGGGAGATGCAGTTGGCGCCCCTCAGCCTGGCTCAGACTACGAGACTGCGTTCGCGTCGCGGGAAGAGACTGCCCGATCCATTATGTCTGTCCTCCGGGTTCGCCATGAGTATCTGCTGTCGAAGAACATCGCCGACTCCCGCCACTTCCTCACCGAGGATCAGCGCGGGGAATTCGTAAAATGTGCGAGAGCAGATTGCGAGCATTCCGAGCATCAGTGCGCATTGCAGGACCGAGATGCTGAGAAAGGGAAAGCGAAAGGCAATAATCCACCAGAAGGCTCTCGTGGCGCGCAAAGGAAGCAAGGCCAAAGGGACAGGCAAAGGGGGCCTCAACAAGTTCCTCAAGGACCAGCGGCGCAAGCGTCGGCACCGGCATTTGCAACGCGTTTGCGGCGCGAAGCAGATCTGGGAGGTGCTGGCCTTCTCCGGCCGTTTCGACGTTGACACGTTGACATGCTCCGCCGAGCCTTGCACGTCGAGCCCAGCGATGGAACCGCAGAGCCACCTGCTCGCGACGAAATCTCGCAGGAACGGCGCCGCCGACTCCAGCGCGACAAAGCTGAAGCCATCGCGCGCTACAACGAGGGTGAGCGACTTGACCGGCATCGGCGGGGGCCCCAGCGTCGCGGTTCTTCTCAGCCTGCGAGCCGCGAGAATTTCACGCGCAGGCAGTTGGAGGCGCTGCAGAAGTGGGAGAGCGGCGAGTTGCGATCAAACAGGAACAAGGCGATTGTGGCGGTGGGACATGGCCGTCTGCTTTCTGCGCGAGGAGACTACCCGGGCATCGGCGGCAGCACAGGCGGTGGGCCCCGGCGGATCATCGACAGTTGGCAGCCGCCGGACTGGCGCGACTTCCTGCAAGACGAGCAGGAGGGGTGAAGCTTCTGAGCCCGCGTGCCCGCGGTGTTTCTCAGCCTGCGTGCTTGAAATATTACTTGCGCTTCTCAGCCTGCGTGTTCGTCATGCTAGTTGCAGCAGTAGTGGGGCTGCGTGGCCGCGGTGCTTCTCAGACTGCGGGTTCCTGCGGTGCTTCTCAGCCTGCAGGCTTGGTCAGTTCTTTGCGAGCAGGAGGGGTGAAGCATCTGAGCCCGCGTGCTTGCGGTGCCTCTCAGCATGCGTGCTTGTAATTATAGTTGCGCTTCTCAGCCTGCGTGCTCGTTGTTTTAGTTGCAGTAGTGGGACTGTGTGGCCGCGGTGCTTCTAAGACTGCGGGTTCCTGCGGTGCTTCTCAGCCTGCGGGTTTAGTCTGTTCTTTGTTCTACACGCCGCCTTTCAGCGCGCTCCTCTTGAATTTGCAAGATGCGCTTCCAGAGTTGGTTGGAGGCATGGAAAGCACTGCCGAAACAGATCGAAGTAGCACTAAGTCGATTTGATTGCACTGCGGGTCTGAGTGCGACAACGACGACGATGACGAGGACAATGGTGACGACGACGAGGAGGACGACGACAAAAACGACGACGACGACGTCGACGACGACTACAGGATGGCACGGGGATGCTTTCATTGATAGCAGTGTCTCGTCTGGAGATAAAGCTATCGAACGCAGTGAGCCGTTTGAAGTTAAATATTCGATAGCAGCGTTCCTTCAGAACTAGATATTTCATAGCAGTCTCTCTTGCGGGGCTAAATCCATTTCTAAAAATTGCCCATTTGGAGATACCACTGTCGAAAGCACTGCGTCGTTCGAACCTGGATCCATTGATGGCAGTGTCTCGTTCGGAGATGATGCCATTGGTAGCAGTGTCTCGCTCAGGGGCTGAACCCATTGATCGCAGTGTCTCGTTAGGAGATAAGCCCATGGATAGCAGTATCTCGTTTGGGGCTACATCCACTGACAACAGTGTCTCGTTCGGAGATACATCCATTGATAGCTGTGCGTCGTTTGGGGCTACATCCATTGATGGCAGGGTCTCGTCTGGAGATAAACCTCCGGCCTCTTACTGCCAACCTTCTTCCCCCCCTGCCTCTGGATCTCCCCATTGGCCGCCCAGACCTTCCCGAACCAACCCAAACCCGCTGACCATGTCAAAACACTTTGCCCTCCCCCTCCTCCTCCTCCTCCTCATCACCATCTATACTGCGGCAACTTACGCCGCAATCATCAACCTCATAATCCATTTCAATATCCGTGCTCATTTATGCTCAACTCATCCTTTCTGTTTTGCATGCTGCATGATTGCCTCGGCATGCCCTGCAGTGCTTCTCAGCCTGCAAGCGGCTCGCGGTGCTTCTCAGCCTGCTCGCGATGGTCAAGAAAGTGATTCGAAAAAATGGTGCTGCGGTTGGAAAGTATCGACCCGCTCTGGCACGTGGCATGGAAGAGAAAGACCTCGCCACTCCAACGAGTGCAACTATTACAAGTCGCCGCCGCGTTGCGCGGAGAGCGGCAAAGCGCCCCGCGTGCAAAGGCGCAGTGCATGTTCGTTTTCATGTGAGTGTCACACCCTCGCTGTTGGTGGGCTTGCGAACGCCAGCAAACGCATTTGAGCGCCGCTTGTGCAAAGATGCCCTGGCTCGCTCTCGCGCTCGCGGTGCCCCTCAGTCTGCGAGCGAAGGAATGCTTTTTCGCACATGGGGCATGCGCAGCAAGGCAGTCGCGTGATTGCAGATGTTCGGGCATCGCTTGTCTGCATGGTAAAGTGGATTTCAAGCTCTTGGCCGAATTCGCCTCAGGTATCCGATTGCCAGAGAACCCCGTGCACCATCCATCCGATCCGGACGACCAGCAAAAACTGCAGACATCGCTGGAGAAGGGTGCCGCGGTGTTTCTCAGCCTGAGGACATCGTGCAGCACGACTGTCTTGGTGCGCTGCCGCCACCTGGTACGTCTGATCTACGTTGCTGCCATGACGGGTTTGGCAGAATATGTAGATGCTGCCGCGCCATACCTAGCTGAGAGCGACTTGCGCGGCCTCGAGCGCTACTTTGACACTGCTGAGGTTGCACACCGTGGTGGCCAGCGCCCAGGGGATATCTGTCGCGGCCATATTGCAGCGCAGCTTGTAGAGCTTCTGCGCATAATTGGCAACAAGATGGCCCACTTCCTCTCCTCGTGCACGCCTTCGCTGACAACGATCCAGCGGCGACAGGTGCTCCTCAGCCTTGTACAACTGGTCTTCCAGCTGGCAAGCAAGCACGAGTACGAGGTCGATGGGTGCGGGGCATACAAATGCAAACGGATCTTGGAAATCAGCATGCTTGCAGGTCTGAGTGCCGGACTGACAATGCCGCATTCGTTGCCTAGTGACCTCGTGGCTTTGCCTCGTCAGTGGCCAGTTCCACCCGGATCACGCCATGCCCTGCGACGGATCATGCCCGGCATGACCACCAAGATTCGCGAGCAGCAGACTTTGAAAGCGATATATTTGGCTCTCGGCTCTGGCGGCAGTGGCAAGTCGGATTCTGTCTGCGCCATATCAGCAATGTTGTGTTTTTGGAATGAGCACAAAAATCATGTCCTGCAGCGGGTGCGGCAGCGGGTGCCCAAGGAGCAGCCGCGGCAGCCGGCGAGCCGCTGAGGCTCCATGGCTGCCTCACTTTTGCCTGCGGTGCTTCTCAGCCTGCAGTTGCTTATCTGCACGCGTCGGTGCTGCGGGGGCAGCGCTGTCTCCTTTTGCCACGTGGGGGGCAGCGCGTGTCTGCACTGCGGGGGCAGCGGAAGGCAGTTTGCGTTGGTGCTGCGGAGGCTTCTCATCTGTCAAAAAAAGACTATACATAGCGATGGTTCTCTTGCAGCCAAATCCATTATTGATAGCACCTTCTTGTTTCCAGACAGTTTTATTATATACAACAATGTTTCGCTTCGTAGGTCATCCATCATTGACAATGATGTCTTGTTTACAGACAACTCAACTAGACCCGCAATTGATAGCAGAGTCTTGTTTGCAAACACATCCACTATTGATAGCAGCGTCTCGTTCGCGGATAAATCCTGGGTAATAAGTAGTAGTCTGTCCTTCGAGATAGTGGCAGTAAGTAACAGCGAGTACGCAGTAGTAGTACGTAGTAGTGTCAGTCAGTAAGTGGCAGTGGGCAGTGCCGTCTCGTTTGTACATAAGGGCACCGAAAGCAGTGAGCCGTTCCAGGCTAAATCCATTGATAGCAGTGTCCCGTTCGACGCTACATCCATTGATAGCAGTGTCTCGTTCGGTGATAATCATAATGCTAGCGGCGCCTTGTTTGCAGATAAAAGCTATCGAAAGCAGTCCGCCGGTCGAAGCTACATCCATTGATCGCAATGTGTCGCTCGGAGTTCAATCCATGGATAGCAGCGTCTCCGTCGGGGCTACATCCAGGTTTCAAACCATTGCCACTACGGTTCCAAAAGTTTTCTTGTGCTACGCGTGCGCCACCAGACGCGCCTCCGTGCCCTGCGCGGTCTCGCTCAGCCAGTGGCACCTTGCCCTGCGCGGTGTTACTCAGCCTGTGCCACCGTGCCTTGCACGGTGCTACTCAGCCTGTCTCGCTGCGCCCTCCACGGCGTTACTCGAGGTCGGCAACCACGGCTGATGCTCCAGAGCAGCCAACGCCCCCACTTGGTAGTCTCACCAAGAGCAGCGCTAAAACCCAAGACTTCCTGGCGCGCGCGCACAAGCCCAGGAAGGTTACGCATTCTTACAAGAGCAGGCAGAATGGCCAGATGATCGAGAAAACGCGATTCGCATGCGTTCTGCTTGGCGAGAACCCAGAGCCTCATTGCGAGGCGATCATCAAAGGAACTACACCAGACGTGGAGGCTGCACCCCTGAAATTCCCCCCGCTCACAGCATGGAGAATCTCCGGGGTCGGCTTGGACAGCCAGCAGCAAGAGGCGTACATGCGCGCGTCTATTCGCGTGGTCGTCGACCTCAAGCGCACGCGGTTTACTCCTGTCCTTCAGAGCTCTCAAGAGGAGACTTCGCCGGCATTGGCACCGGCTCCACAGACTACTGTTGCACAGATGATGAACATCAAGTCGCGTCGTTGCTTCGACATCATGGCGGCAGTTCATTCAGTGTCAGACACACGCACTTCTGCGGGCCACCCTCCAGTAGCAGATGTGCACCTCGTGGATGGCTCCCTGACGAACACGTCCAAGACGGCGGAGGCTGTGATTTCTGTCTGGGGAGCAGACAACATCGAGAAATGTCGACCACGCACAGGCCAACCGCTGTTGTTTCTCAACATGGCGGCCAGGTTTGATGGCGACCTGCAACTGAACTTGTCGCACGATCGCTCGGTGGCCGATGAATGCCCGCGTCCCAGAATGACCCAACTCATGGAACTAGCGGCACAGGGGGACTTTGCGCGGGGCCGGGAGCAGCTGACCGCCAAGCACGAGGTCACCCGGGACGCAGACAATGCTTCACAAGTTCCCACCAGAGAAGCGCTCTTGTCCTGCTGTGCCTGTCTCGCGATGGCGCCCGAAGACCCGGACGCAACGTTGCCGCATTTGTTACCGGTGAATGGGGTGAGGCTGGAGGAGCCGGAGTCCGGCGAGTCTGTGGTGGAGAGCAAAGGCCAACGCATTTATTCACTACTACTGCTCGCGATTTCAGTGGCTCATGCAAAGCTGGCGTCTCCCAAGCGGCCGCCCTGCCCCTGAGCGGTTTAGATGCCATGTCGGAGTGCCAGCACGCCCACGAAACTCGGGCTATCTCCTTCCCTCCTTTGGGTAATTGTCGCATAATGCGCCACGTGCGCCGCGCGCCTGCGGAGGAGGGAGGCGACGCGCCTGAGCGGGTTTTTGTCAACGCGACTGTGGTTGCAGCATCTCCGCTCCAGATATCGCACGCCCCGAATACTTCTTACCATATTATTTTGGGGATCCTGAAGCAACGCCGCGAGAGCCAGGATGCTATGCTCGCGGCACACCTCTCTGAGATACATGCTTGCCTATTTTACGGCACGCGCGTGGATTATGCTCCGGAGGTGCCACTTGGCAGTGGTGGCGCTTCTCAGCTTGCCCGGAACTGCCACTTGGCAGTCGCTCTTGTTCGCACCGCACAGAAGTCGCGGTGCGTGTCCACAGCGAGTGGCTTCCTCGTGTCTACAACAGGTGTGAAGGACGCTTTTGCCGATGAGAGTTCTGTCGCGATGACGGTTCACGGCTATTGCCCCGTAGACACTTTGCTCTCTTTCAAAGTGGATCCGCCCAGCAAAGCGAAGCGCAGAGTCTGCCTGTTGTTCATTTCAGCTTGTTCAAAAAGAGGCCATCACAGTGCAGAGCGTAACCCATATCGACGAGGACGCAGTGACACAGGCAGAGTACTTCTTCATGAAAATGAGGAAACTTGGCACGCGCGCAGAGCTCCAGCAATCTGGCGGGCACAAGCGAATGAATGAGTGGACCAAGACACCAGA